>VZRJ01011806.1:646613-696395 GCA_013397565.1 Ptilonorhynchus violaceus
AAAAAAAAAAAAAAAGAAGAAAGAGAAATGTCAAGTCCACTTGGGCCATTTAAGGTAGCCTCAGGCTGTTAATTCCAGAGCCATGAATTGAAACAAAATTAGGATATGTGTTTCTAGGAAAGTGTCTTATGCAAGGACCTTCAAAATAACATGTTCATAAAGACTCAGTGGCATGTTCAGATTTTTAGGTGTAAACTACAAACAAAGGGACATGCAGGGAAAAGGCTGTGGCTGTATGAAATGCAATGGTTAAAACCGGTTCAGTTACTCAACAGAGTCACCCAAGGGTCCCTTGGCAGACTTTGCTATTTTGGATTTCAGGCTGTCAACTGAAAAAAAAGCACTAAAGCATTTTTTGGAAACCAGCTGTCCCCAGAATATGACAAATTATGAAATGAAGTTTTACCACACCTAATGCAGTATTCAATAATAACTGAACTAAGTCAAGCTTCATTATTAGAGGTTTCATTTAAGATTCTATCAGGAATTACTGCATTTCGTGTTTCCTGCAGTGGAAGGCATTTCAGCAGCTAAGCTGCAGAGGATTGCCATTAAGAGATGATGTAAAGTGTAGAGAATGTTCACTTGCTAGTTTCTTATGCCTGTCAAACAGATGCCCAAGGAGCCCATTACAAAGATTATGGGATTTCCTCAAGCTCTGTAAACCATTCAGGACAAACACACATGTTTATTTAACAAACCTTGAGCACCAATGTATCTTGGAAAAAATCTAAATAAAACAATAAAAAAGCAATTTTGTCCTAGGGCTAGTGGTTCAATAGGTTTTTTTTGCTCAAAGTCAACTACATGGAAAATAATAATACGGGAGTTAAGTTTGAACCTTGCTTTTGTCAGATAAATCATCAAAACCGCTGCTTGGTTTTGCATCAGGTACTTTGCAGTTTACCCATGTTTGACCTTCTCCCTGTATACAAATATTTCTCTGAACCTGCTGGTTGCACATATAAAAAAGCCTTTAGGTAGGGCAGACAAATGCTTTCTGGGTACATGGTGCTATTTGCCTGCTTAAAACTAGGCTTATGCATGTTTGTCATCACTAATTGCAAATAAATAAGCTGTGTAAACACACTGCTTCCTGGTCATTTCATTAAGCTATGTAATGGTTCTAATTCCACAAAACAAAATAAAGTCTATAGTAGCAAAGTGTCCTGGTTTCAGGTAGCATAGAGTTAATTTCTTCTCAGAATCTGTTACAGTGGTATGGTTTGGATTCAAAATGAGAATGGTGATGACACACTGGTGTTTTGGGGTTTGTTAAGTCGTGTTTGTCTTAAGTCAAGGACCTTTTTTCTTCCTTTGGCTCTGCCAGTGAGGAGGTGTGCAAAGGAAACTGGGAGGGAGCATGACTGGGACAGGTGACATGAACTGATCAAAGGCACATTCCAATACCACAGAATATCATGCCAAGTATATAAACTGGGAGGAGTTTCCCAGAAGTGCAGCCAATTTGGGTTTGGGAAGGGGGGCCTGGCATCAATCAGTGGGTAGCAAGCAATTGCATAGTGCATCACTTTTTTTCCTTTTTGTATTATAATTAATATTATCATTTACTGTTATTGTTGTATTTTATTTTATTTTTGATTATTAAACTGTTCTTATCTCAGCCTACAAATTTTACTTTGATTGTTCTCCCCATTCCACTGAAGTGGGGGTGAGAGAGAGGAAAGTTCAGTGAGCAGCTGTGTGGTGCTTAATTTCCATCTGGGCTTTATCCACTACATAAAGTCGTCATAAATTTCTCTTTGTTGAGATAACAGTAAGGTTATTTCCATAATATTAAGCAAAGTTTCTTTATTTTTTCTTTCAGTCAAGCATTGCAAACTTTCCTGAAACACTTGGTGAAGGTTTTTAATACAGTGGAAGGCATAATCACTTACTACATTTATTACAGTCAAAATTTCACTTGTAGGTGGTAAAGGACAAACATTTAAAGGTAAAGTTCAGAACCTATAAAGCAGGTCGACTGGGAGGAAAGCTAAATATCAAAGTCTAAAGGCTGATTTTCTTTCTATCACAAAAATGAAATATTGACTGCAGAAATATGAAACACACTGTAGCCGTGTAAACATTTAAAGCATTCATTTATGCATGGTAGGATCTGTACTATTTATATGTGAATTCCTTCAGAGCTGTGTTCATTTACTGTGGGAAACAGAAGATGTAATAACTAGAAAAAAGCCTAAATCTATCAAAAATACACAAATAATGTAACTAGGGGCATCAAAATATGAGTGACATTAAATGTGTATTTAGCTTTCAAGCAAGAATCCTTAGTATTAAATATATTTACTAGCATCATCCAGGGAAAAATTCCAGAAACACAGTGTCTGAGAAAGCATATCTATCCAAAATAAGAAATTGAAAGAGGTTTCCTGATAAAGCAAATTCATATGAAAATTATAAAATATAGCAAAGCAGCAAGTAGCATTTTGATAGAGTAGGATAGGCTGAACAAAATAAATCACCTAACCACAATTCATTTGCAAGATGAGTACAAGTACAAAATCACTCTCTCCAGCTGTGTATTGATCTGATAAAAGTAACTAACCTATGAGCTGGTTTTTTCCATTTCCAAGTGTTTGCTAAGATCTGATTATTGAGCAGTGCCTCTACCTGTGATGCAAACGAGACCATACGCTGAAGCCAACAGTATGGATTTTATGTAACAGTAAAATGTGAGGTACAGGGATAGAAATAGAAAAGAGAGCAGAGAGCAGAGAGCAGAGACACAGAGAGACAGATTAAGCAGAAGATAGTCACCACCTGTGGATCCAGCAGCGTCGTGTTCGTCCCTCTTCACCCTGGGCTTCTTGGTGGATCTCTGGACAAAATGAGATGATGGAAGATGCAAAACCTCTAGAAAGGAGCCACTGTATGACAACAGAATACTTTAGGAGTGACTGTACAATACATTGTCCACAGAAGTCAGTAAATTGTGGATAAGCAGTACAAGCCCTCAATGTTGTCTAAGGCAATATCAACCAGCAAAGCAGTTAATGCTTTCTCAGTGGCAGGATAAAATATCACTAGACTACAAAACAACAAATATTATCCAAGATATTAAACAAAATAATTAAATTCATATGTACTGTATGCTAATAAACAATTTTACAAACCTTTGATATCCCAGCTTTCAGATCTGCTCTGTTTTCTGCCAAACTGACTGATCTTAGTAGTAAAACTTCCAGATAATGTCAAAATAAGTCCTATTCAATAATTCTTAAGTCATAAAGCAGAGAGTACTACACATGTATACTGAAACAAGATTTTGCAAAACCACTCAAAAAAGGAATACTTCTTTTTCTGATGTTTAACAGCAAAAAAATATAGCAATTTGTAACTACATTCTTATTCTAATTTCATTGAAGTTATGGAGATATATATTCTGTATATATGTATTTCTTAGCTACCTTAGCAAAAAGAATTGGATATTTTTATAAATATTTTCTGCCTTCTTCACCATTTATGCCAGGGTAAAGAGGGTGATAGGAATGGGATGGGGCAGACATTTTAACAGTTGAAAATAAATCTGTTGCTAAAATGAAGATTTCTGAAAAGACCAAATTAAGTTATCATTTCAGTCTATTTGTCAGTTAGAAATAGCAGAACTGATATAATTTCCCAGGATAAAATCCAAAAGAATTCGGAAGTTAAATGCATGCTTCAAACAGTATGCCAGGTTTTAGAAGTGAAAATAAGCAGTCATTTTTCTAGTGACAAAGTTAAAAAATCAACAAAATATAATCTTGGAGGCTTCAGGGAGCTGTACAACACACCTCATCTGTGAGATGTCTCAGACAGTGAGGTTACACACAGAAAAATTAATTTTTTTCCTAACACGTTTCTTTTTAAATTTCCAAATTAAAAAATTATGATTTGACAGCACAGAATGGTCCAATGGATCAAATAGTCATACCTGAGCTTGAATTTTTACTGTTGTTGGAATCTTATCAGAATTCAAGAGATAAGGTATTTATTTAGAAGATTTGTGATTCAACATCAAGTAAACTTATATATCATTGACTCCAAATGATTCGGTCCACATCCCTGACTGACTGCAACCCACAGTGACAGCTAATGCAAGCACCTCAAGTGTATTCATGACCAGATTCTCTCCTCTTTGAATGATATCATATTCAGGAAAGATAAGTCTGACAATGATGAGAGGAGGTGAGTGTTAATATGGCAGTGAAACTGATAATCACCCACCCTTTTTTTTAATCAAAGAATCACTAAGTGGTTGATGTGGGAGGTGACCTCCTGGAGATCATCTTGTCCAATCCGCCTGCTTCAGCAGAGCCACAAAATGCCAGTTGCCCAGAACCATGTTTAGATGGTTTTTCAGTATCATCAAGGATGGAGACTCCATGATCGCCCTGGGCAACCTGTCCCACTGCTCAGTCATTCTCATACTGAAAAAGTGTTTCCTTGTGTTTAGATGGAAGCTTCTGTGTTTCAAATCGTGCTTATTGATTCTGGTCTTGTTAGAATCCACTGAAAAGAGCCTGGCTCCTTCCTCTTTGGATCCACTCTGCAGATCTTCACACGTATTGATAATATCCTCCCGAGCCTTCTCTTGCACAGGCTGAAAAGTTCCAGCTCTCAGCCTTTCCTCATATGTGAGTACTCCAGTCCCTTCCTCATCCTTGTGTTCCTTGCACTGGTGAGAAGTCCAGCACTGGACTGTGCTGTGAGGGCCACATTGCTGGCTCATGTTCAACATGGTGTCCACCAGGCTGCCAGATTCTTCTCTTTTCAAGCTTCTCTCCAGCCAGATTTCCCCACAACATATTGTTCCATGGATTCTACAACACTCACTGGTTCAATGCATAAAAAAAAGAGAGACTTTTTTTTTTCCTTCAGGTGCATTATTTTCTCTATTTTTAGGTAGCAGTTGAAAAACAGAAGTCAGGCTGAAACTCAAGTACTGCAGCCCAACTGATGGCAAATTAGCAATGTATTCAGTAGAAAAGAATGTCTTAACATCAATTTTCTTGTCAGATTGACAGTGCTCTTCCTGAACAGTTAATATACTTGGGACTTTTATTACAACAGGCCAAGTGAGTCATGCACAATTTGTTAACAAATAAAGCCAAAGGGTAACCACATCTTAAATTTTGAGAAGTAATTAAATAAATTTGGCTGTGATGCTCTAATCTCAAGGGTTACTAGTCCATTTGCAGAGTTGTATCAAATACACATGATGTTTTAATCATTCAGAATTGAAATATGATCCTCTGTAAGCTGAAACAAAGGGATTCTTTAACATACAGCTTTATTTCTGTGTCTTCAAACAGCAAGGGCTTACTCAGGGCAATTTCTTTTTAAAAGTTTGGAGTAACCATCTGAATATCCATTTACTCCTGCCAGAGAGTTTGCCATTGAAGAGTGAGGCAAAAAAAGTTGATGACTACCTCAGTCTTCTCCTCATCTGTTGTTACCAGTTTTCCAGCAGGGTTTATCACATGAGGTACACCTTCTTTGACCTGCCTTGGCTAGTTAATGTACCCACAGAAACCTTTCGTGTTATTCTTTGCATCCCTTGCCAACTGCAGTTCCAGCTTTGTTTTGGCCTTCCTCACTCCTATTCTTCTTTTTTTATCCTCATCCCTCTTGAGGTGGCTGGATGTTTATCAGCACTTCCTGCCTGCAGAGTGGGAAAGAGCACTGTTCCCTGTTGAAGTCGGAGCTCCAGCTCTGCAGTGGTTACTCTACCAAGCGCCTGCTCCCAGACAAGGCAGATGTGCAGCATCTACAGTCCTGCTTCCCTTCACAAAGCAAAATGAGACTATTTGCTTCTGAATGTACACAGCAGACGAGATTTCTAATTCACCAGAATATATTAACTCGTATGTTTGATTAATAAATCTCAGCAGAATAGGTTTCTCAGGTCTTTTAATGCAGTTTTGTCTGTATGGCCACTTTCTTGAGACTTCAGATCAATATGGAAAGGAGTTCCTTTAGCATTTATATTGCATGGAATATCTAATATACAAGCCTGTGCAGCACAAATATTACACTACAATCCATTAAAGGCAGTTTGCATTTAGTCATTTTGCAAATATATTTCTTTCATAACATCTGATCATAAATTTTATATTTTCATTTTATGTAACATTCATTGAGCAAGGATTTTCTCATTGTTTGAAGAAGAATATGTGTCATACTCCTATTAGTGGCAAGGCACCTAAAAAACATCTCATGTTAGAGTCAGGTATAACAAAGATGTGCCTTAGTCTTTCAGTGAGCAGCAGGTCAATGTATTTCAGCACTCCAAAAAATCCATGTATATAATAAAACATAAACCTCAACTTCTAACAGAGCAAAGATAATATTATAACTTGTAAACACAAAGGCACACACACACTTGCAACAAGAGTGAAACCAAGTGGTTCATCCGTCATTCCCAATATGCATCAGTACAAGGAGTACAGTGTAATCAAGTGTCAGACACAACCCTTGTCAGATATCTCTGGTTACACAAGCATTGTTCCCCAGTTTAGACAACAAACTGCAGGTCCAAAATCAATTGAACTAGAGTTGGTTCAGGACTCACACAGTGTGGGCAATCAGAGGAGGAGCACAGACCACAGCCAGGAGCTCTATATAATCCAAGCTATAAATGTAGCCATGGATTTTATTACCCTTATTACTTCATTTTCCATATTCCCAACGTTGCCTGATTTATTTTCTCTGCCTCCCCTCTCAAGAGGTCTTCCTTATACGATTTAGGAGAACAACAGATATTTAAAATAAAAACAAGATCTCTTTGTCAAATTCCTTGGCTACCTCAGGTACCCTTGACCCATGATACAAACAGCAGCTGTTATTTGTCCAAAGGCAGTGAGCCCATGTACTAAAGTGACTGGTTTGTGTTTGAGTTGCTACTGAGCAGTATTTCAAGATGATGAAGTGTTTTAACATAAATACATATGTCTATTCAGAAGAAACAACTCTGATTTCAACAACACTAATACAAGCAACAAGAAAACACAGAAGGAGCACACAGTTGACATTTTGTATTTGAAACATTTTGTGCTGTGATTTGAGTAGGTCTATAAGGACTATTCCAGATGCTCTGTAGCTGCAAAATGTGGGCACAAGGCCATACTGGCAAACATTCCATTTTGGAAAACTTTCTCACTCACATTCATTAATCTAATATGCTTTTTAATGCATAATCTACTATCCTCTTTTGATGTCACAGTCCTGACATCCCTATTTGAGAAAATATTTCACCAGCTACTAAGAGTCTAAGAAAATTAAAAAGTGTTGTACAACTAGGACCAGACTTTTCAGTTTACAGTGCCTCCATATGTAGTTCTAATCTGGCTTTCCCTTTACTAAAAATATAATATAATTTGATTAAAACAATTATATTTTTCATTCTTTTGAAAATAATGTCAAAATCACTGAATATTCTCTTTTTACAGGCAAGTAATATCTTTCTGTTCAAATTACCATATAATTTTTGCAATGCTATAACTCCTATTTAATGTTTAAACAGGTTATCATCACTATATTCACAGTCAGCACAAGGACTCTAAGCAACAGTCAAAAAAAGCCTAAAATACCTAAAATACCCTTTTTTACAAAGATTGAAGTGCTTTTAAAACAATTTTGCATATTGTGAGTTGAAAATTTTTCTATATCACTATTCTTACCAGTTTAGTAGTTCTATGGAAAAACTGAAATTTCATTTCTGGAATGCTTGCTGCATTCAGTAGCTCATGCTGAGCTGAATCACATTCAGCCTTGTTCTTCTGCCATCAAAAACCAGCAGCAAAACAACCATGAGAATCATACTGAAAACACTAAAACACTATACTTTTTGCCTGTATTCTCATCTCTTTTTTTTCTTTCTTTTTTTTGAAGTACAAGGATGTCAAACTCAAACCTGTTCAAGAGGATGTTCTGCTTGAGGCTATAACCTGCAATAAAATGAAGAAAATACATTAAACTCCTTGTTCTTAAACATGATTACTGATGTTACTTTATAACTTTTAATACTTCCTTATTACACCAGAGAGCAATAAAGCCTTTTACTACCAATTATGCTTTTTAACACCAAATTTTACCATACTGTAGTACAGCTCAAGAGTAAATTAACAGACTAGCTAGATATTCTCAGAACATGTCTGATTTCATTGGTTATATTGATGAATTATTTTAATTAATATTTCTCCATTCTGCCTTTACAATAATAATTTGATTTTCATGAAGCAAGAGAGCCAAGTGGGAGTAAAACCATTTCAGACAGTTACCCCTACACAGTTAATACCTTACTTTAGTGACACTCATTGTTCATTTAAATAATTTAAAAAGTTAAATATTTCATCTTCATTGAATTAGTTTTTAGAAGCCTAATAATGCATGCCCGAGGCACTTAAAATTGGTGTTCTTGTCCAATAAAAACACTGTCACACTTTCATCACTTACAACACTGAGTAGTTGAACTTTCTGATTTCTTGTCTCAGTTTGGTTTGGTTTCCAGAGTTGATGTCTGGGGACTTGGGGAACACTAAACACTGTTGATGAGTGCTACAAGAAAGAGTTAAGATAGCCCATCATTACTGCCAGAATTCAAGCTGACTGACTGTGTGGATTTATGTTAATTTATAAGGTACACGCCCTGTATATATAATTCCTTTTCATGTACTGTGCTCTGCAGTAAGATTTAGAGGATACAGAGTACATCTTCATTTCAGTATGTGTTCACTCTCAATAGTGAAAAGCAAGTGAGATCATAAATCCTGGTTGATCTATGTGGACTGAGAAATGCAAAGCCCTATCAAATGCTAATGAAATGAGTTGGTTTTACCCCTCTTTTGGTTAATACTGTTTTTAATTACATGAAAAGATTAACAGGATAGTCTTCTGCTGGAGGGGATATATATTCTGCAAAAGAATAAATATACATGTTACAATTAACAAATTTTCACTTTTCTCTTCAACCTCTAAGACCATCAATTCAAAAGTTAGTTTGAATAATCTTTTTCACAAAGACTTCAAAACTGTAAAGAATACCTTCCCAAAAAGTTTTCAATGGGCCTACATTATTGTGCTGCCCAAAAACTCAGAACTCATCATTTTATTGCTGCGTTACCTGACATCCTCAGATCTATACTGCAAAATAAGTAAGTTATTCATTCATAGCTCCTTCACAGTCAGTGGTCTCATGGGGTTAGACTCCTTTTCAATGGTGTTTTGTGTGACAGTCAGCTTTCTGCTTAACTGCTGAGAGTGCAGGTAATTACACCCAATTTTTTCCCATTCCCAAGATTTTTCTCAGCAGGCATCTTCCAACTGTCTCCCTCAGGTGATTCGAGCTGTTGGGTACTATTGCAATAAGTCTAACAATAATTTCTTTAAGGATTATTCAGCATCCCACTGCTTATAAAATATTGCTACATCAGCTTTACATATACTGCTATTTTAGGTACCTACTCTGAAATCATATCACCACATGTTTTCCAGTATAACTTATATTACATGTATGCACACAGAAATCATACTTATATCCAATATATAATATATATATCAACACGTACCTTTTTTTAAATCACAAGGTAAGGCAGTGCCATTTTATTAAAGGGTAGTGAAGGTGCCAAGAGGTTTAGTCTCTAGACATTGTTTCGTTGTCATTCGGTGCTAAAACTAGCAATTATTCTGCATACTGTAACCCACGGCACTGACATGAGCATTTGACTACACAATATCTGTCATGTGCTTAAACAATGTTATCAGCTCACAGTGGGCAGTATGCAGCACTGGTGACAGCTGTAGAGAAGCACCTTCTGTTCCCATCCTTTGTCCTTGACATCCAAAGTCGGTGAAGTCTTTTCTCACAACAGACAGTAGCAGACAAATATGCGTATTTCCTAGTACTGTTACAACATTTGAAATGTGTGAAAATTTTCTTAAGAGAGGCTGTTCTTTGAGGTTTTATCTTTGTATATTTCAAGCCTAATCAACAAGAAATGAGATTTAATCTGTGAAACAGAGAGCAGCTAACAAGCTCTAAGTGATGTCCATGTGTTAGAAAAACAAATTCCTTTTTAAAGTTTAGGGCTTGACATGCTTTAATGATCTCACGCCCAGGAGGAAGTTAACAAAGCTTGGGAAAAAGGGTGCCCACTGATAGTGGACACAAAGAATACAGAATTTGTGGTCCAAAAAGACATCTGGCAGAACTCCCAAGATAAGGAAAAACTAATAAAAATGACTCCCCAGCTGTGCTGAACCAGCTCCAACTGGATAAAATGTTATTCTGGCAGGGGCACATCACAACCACTGACCCAAGGAGCCCACTGATTAAAAAGAAGAGAAAGACTGGCATGTGGACTGATTAGCATAAGAACTGAGAGAATTATTAACCAACAGGAGATAGTATAACAATTAATAAGAGAACTGTGTAACTTGTATTCAATGAATGCTAGTTCCTCTTTTTGCTAAAATGTATAAACACTAAAAAGTTTTGATAGTTGGTGTGCTTGATTTGTGGAATATCACCAAACACCCAGGCTTATGCAACTCTGAAATAAATAATCAGTGTCTCTGCTGAGGGTGTAATTATTGGCTTGTTGCACACCAGGTAAAAAATCCGATTTTTTGCAGGCAGCAGTACCTGGGGATTAATTTCAGGCTTAAACATAGAAGAATCAGATTCAACTCCCTATGATAAAGAACCACGTTGAAAGCAGACAAGCTCCAATAAGGCAGAGTAAGACTTCTATAACAGTAGTCAAGTGTTTAGGGGCATCTTCAGAGCAAAGGGCAAACTCCCACCATCCTTCTAGACCCCACTGCCCCGGAAAAACTCTAAACAGATAAAATACTTAAATGTACATTTGGATGTAGGCAAACGTTACTATTGATCAAGACGACAGTTAGGTACAAACAGATCTACTCTTGACTTGTTTTTTTCTTAATGTCATAATAACATTCTGAAGTGAGACTATGATACATAAAGATTGAGTCTTGACAGAAGCAAGCAGATGCAGATATAAAACTTAGAGAAATTCATTTCAGGTGTTAGTTTCATTGTGAATCTATCCTTAAATTACTTGCTGAAGGACACAAAAGGAAATATGTACCAAAAAGAAATCAAATCCATCTTGCTAAAGTTTCAGCCCAGCTGTCTGAATGCTTATGACCTTGCATTTATGTTAGTTTGAATAAATTGAAAGTACTGTTAGGTCTATGTCTGTAATAACATGATGAATGGTGCTTACCAGACTCAGAAGTTTTCTTCTTGTTCCTAAACTTCCTTAACCTCTTCACATTTTTTCCAGGAGCTCTTTCAGGGTTATGCAGTTAGATGCTCAAAGGAGACAGTTAATTGTGAATATGATCCCAATGGCTGCCCCCATGTGCTGTTAGCAGAGCTAACAAAACTGACTAGCAGGCAGACCTCTGCCTCTTGGAGCTACTGCCTGCTACAGCCTTTGTAGCTGAATGTCCTTGTCTCTTGTTTTGGGCCTGCCCTGACAACTCTCCCAAAGGGCCCCCATGCTGGGAGCTCTGGCCGAAGGTGCCTGGCACCCACAGCCCTGAGCCTGTACCCGCAGAGGATGCTCCAGAAGCTCTACAGGGGGTGCACAGAGCAGCTCGAGCTGCAGGAGCTGTGTGAGTCGTGGGAGAAGACTCAAGCCATGGTAGAACAGCTCTAAATTGTGCAGAGAGTCCAGCAAGCGCCTGCACTTCTCCTCATCTCCATTCTCCTACTACTGCTCTTTTTTTGTGTGTGTGGTGAGGGGTTTCCCCTTAGTCTGCTTAGCTGCTCCCTCCCTGATTTGCTGGGAATAGTGACCCCTCTGTTTTTGCATCTTAAGTGGAGGTTTTCTTGGAGAGCTTGGATAGTTCTTTTCCCAGCGGTCACATTAAAGTCAGCTTTCTTTTGTCCCACTATGGGTCAAGTCCTTGCAGCTGGTTCAGTCCCCAGGGACTTGAGGAGACAGGCTTTGGGACAACCACACGTCCTCTCTCGTGAGGATGGAGGTGTTTTGCGGGGATGCTTCAGCCACTCCTTTTTTGCCTCCTGCTCAGTCTACACCAGAAACTGTAAAAGACTCTGTTTGTAGACACAGTGTTTGTAGACAAGGACTCCTCTGAGGATGCAGGGCTGCTCTGTATCTTGCCCTCTGTTTGCTGTTGAGGGGACACTGGTCAGGGTTCCCTGGAGGTGCAGATACTGCTTCCACAGCTCCTCATTGCACTGGGCATGGGGAGCTTCTCTATGCTCCCAAGAGTCACACTGTTCATGTGTTCCTCTTAAAACCTGTTCCCCCAGATCCCTTCCACCATCACCCTCTATCTCTGACTCTCGTTATGGTCCAGGCCAGAGAGATACTGCACCTGGCTATCCTGGATTGCCAGATATGCTGGGGTATCCTGTAGGATTTGGTTGACTGGACAGGCTACAACCTGGAGGACTGTTTCTGGGAGCCACGGTCAGAGGTGCATGTGTCAGCCAAAAGTTTGGGAATTAGATGCCCATCAACCTGGTAAGATAAATGTTCTGGGTGTGGAAAGGAGGAGAGCAGGGAATGGTCTCAGGGTTATGCTGTTATTTGATCAAAGGAGACAGTGATTTGTAAATATTATGTCTAGAGCTGCCCTTGGTGTGTTACCAGGAGAGCTAATAAAACTGGCCAGCAGCCATGCTTCTGCCTCTTTGAACAATTGCCACCAGGGCTTTAAAATCTTCGTTCTTGTCTCTGCTCTGATGATCTCTAGCCTCCTAAACCATTCTGATCCATATATTACATAATCCTTATGGTTCAATCACTACTGCTTTTCTCCTACTAATATCCTAGTTTTCAGTATTTACTAGAATTTCTGTGAAAATGCTGAGGTAATTCTCATCATGAGAACTGCAGATGTTTGCTCTTCTGCATGTTTATATTTATGCTCTTTTTCTGAGCAGAACCATCTCACAAAGGAAAGAAAACTGGAAAATTAATTTTTTGCATTCTTTGGTGGAAGAGAGAAAAATCTTGTTATCAAAATGTTGAAAGTCAGGTGCTTCACACTAGACAATAAGTTTGCTCACTGCAAAGAATTAAACTGCAGAAGACTGGTAAGATTACCTTGGGTCTGGGATGTAGCATAGCTTTAATGTTCTTGATCCATTCCTCATCCACCGGTTATACCAGGAGGTCCAGTCATTTATTTGCTCAGTTTTGTCCCTTTGTTTTTGAATTGCCGATTTTTCAATTGTGAATCTACATAAGTTCAGGGGTATAAATAGATAACTGATCTGAATATTTAAACAACCATTTTTCTGTAAAGAAGGAGCTCTGTAATAGTTTCAGTTATATCAGTTTCATAATGTAAATTGCATTAGAATTAACTTTTGCACGTAAAACTAATTGTTGCTTATGACAATGCCAAGACACTACAAAAGGAAGGCCTAACTATAGGGACCAGAGAGGGTAAATGGGGAATAGATGTGAAACATTTGGACATATGTAAATTTTTAAGTCTTCACTTCTTGGAAGTAAAGTAAAAAGCATTGGTATAGCATGCTTCATCTTAGAAAAATATATAACTATTAAATTCATAGAGAACTTTAATTCTAAAAGTTAAGGCTCTCTGGAAAATACATTTCTTTTCACATCTTCATATTACAAATAGCTTACTTACCTCATAATGGTAGTTGATAAAGGGTACAGAATATTTGTTACAGGTTGTTTAACAAAATTATACCTTTCAGATTTTAACTACTGTCTTCTTTGGCCATTTCAGAGAAATACTTTATGTTGTGTTTTTTGACTCATAGAAGTTCCCCCTTCCCCCCCCCTCCTCCCCAACTCACACTGTCCAAGGATCTCAGTAAAATACTAAAAGTTTGATCTAAATTCCCAAAAGTTACTAACTCTTGTATGCAGAAGAGGCAATTGCACCTGTCCAATAATATCTTACAATCAAAACCAATGGTCAGCTTCCAATTTAGTTATTCCTTTTGCAGGAGTCATACATGCTCAGTCAAGAGCAGTCAGTGAAATCAGTCTTTTAAGAACAAAAAAGAGGCTGGAGAAAAGCCTTACGAAGTACATGGGGGATAAAAGAATGTTACTTAGCTGGTCTACAATCTTCCTTAATGGCTGCTCCTGTAGTTTTCCTTTCAGCTCATTGTAAGTGAGTCAGTATGTGGCACAATCCAAGCACAATGACTCATCAGTAACAGGCAGTGTCTTACATAAAGGATACTTGATTTGAAATGCCATTATCATTACCTGTGTATTCAAGTGGATTCTTACAAGGGAAGAATTCACTAATCTGAGTGTGATGGGTGTCAAGCGAGGACTCAAATATGAAGCTGGAGATTTTCTTTTAAATCTAGATGAATAAAACCCATGTATGGAGTAGAAGGAAGATGTAATGGTTAGATATTAAAAAGGTCCTCCCAGAACATAACATAATGTTGGCATTTTAGTCTTGATAGTCTGGACACGCACATAGAAGGTACATATGCATGTATATGTTCGTGCCAACCACGAGCTTTCAGCTTGTCAAAAGCAGGCTGGCAGATTACTGAGCAAGCTTAAAGACAGCTCAGTAATCAGTGAATTATACAAATTTAGACTATAGCAACTTTATTAGACTAGCAACTTTATTTATAGCAACTATATTTAGACTATAGCCCCTTTTCTCTGTTGGAACCAGTGTCTTGTCAGACCTGAACCTAGACCCTAAATAGGGAAGCAGACTGCAGGAGAACAGTAAGCTGCCTTTAACAGTCTGCCTTTAACGATGTTGCTGTTTTGATCTTGCTGTTAACGAAGTAGTCAAGGTGTATTGAGCATCTTCTCCAGCTTTTTCTGTCGCCAGCACTAGTCCCACCTTTTCAGCAAGCAGCTGAAACCAAGACATTCCAAGGTTCTCTTATCAGTTTGTCCCTTTCCCCTGGTCCTTCTTCTCAGAGCAGCAAAACCTTCAGTTTAGTGTAGAGTCCCAGGTGTTATTTTATATCCACCTAGCTGTACAAAGTCCTGTCCCTTTTGCAGGCTATAAAGATGATTCAGAAAGCACAGAAAAACCTCCTAACCATCTTGAAAGAAAACTTACCAAGGAATCAAAGACAAAATAGAAAACTGAGAACACCTTTTGCTAGTATTACCAGAGCAAATATTAACAGAATATCCAGGAGATACAGGGTAAGCTGAAAGACATTTTCATGTCCTCTAAGGGATCATTCTGAGGATGTGGAGGGATAGGCTGTGTCACATTAGTCTTCTATTTTGACTTGATGATAACACTATAAATTTTTTTGCTATACAGAAGGATTTGTATCACCCATCTTCTCTCATTGCGTCTGCACTGCAGCTCCAAGTATGACTACAGGACAATGAGAGATATTCAAGCTATCTTAAAGTCTGCTTCCTCAAGCCAGTGAAAATAATAGAAAATCCAGGTTCAGAATCTGTCCAGTTGGAATCATAAAGGTGGTTCTCCTTACCAGACCAAACATAAAAGAAGAAATCTTTGGTTAGGGCTCCACTCCTCTGTAAGACATTACTTGCTCGACAGACATTTGCTCATTTGATTCTCACAAGATCAGCAATAAAAATACCCATCTGCAAAGGATCATTAAATCTTTATGTGCAAAATGGTTAGCTGACTTATCAGTTTGGTGTTGCATATACCTGAACAGGAGGTACATTGGTAGGCTAATGGCTTTACAGGCTATACTGTAATGTATAAGGGATGGAATAATGGAATCCAAATTCAGTTCACAAGACACACCTGCTTTGGAAATGATCCAACATATGTATTAAAGATTTTTTATTTTTCAATTTTAGAAATTGAAAGATTGAGATAGGTATTCTCAAGAGTTAAAAATATAGTCAGTTTAAGCAAATCACATCCATGATATTCTACTCAGACCTGCCTGAGCTGCAATGTTGTAATCTGAACCTCTGAAGTGCTGAGATGATGAAAACAGTATAAATTATGGTTCATTCAAATGTGGGAAACATATCATGGTGTTGTCAGGTCTTGCCTGGTTCAAACTTATTCACCCTAATTTAGCAAATACTGTTGATCTTAATTTTCCTCTCTCAATTTCTAATCTTAAAATTGGGAAGGGTGAATAATGTCACTATTTACAAGTCTAAGAGAAAGCAAATGCCTGTGCTGCCAGAGGAGCCCACTGAAAACTTGGCACACAAAATACAGCACCTCTCATTTAGACAGTGAGGCCAAATCAGTGTTTAGCTGCTCATTAACTTTCTCATCTTGTTTTTCCTATCCTTCAAATAAAGCTACCACCCAAATAAACCCAGTTCGTAGTTAAAAGCCTGTGTGTGGAAATGCATTAAGACTAAACAAGCCTACTTAACCCTAGTATCTCATATTGATTGATGACTTTTAAGTAAGAAGGTTTTAATGCGAGAAAACTAAGTGCCAAATACAGCCTAGAAGTTGAGCCTGGCAAGTTGAGCAGGTCTGGAGCTTTCTGATGGCACGATTTTTATCTCTGAACTAGAATCATGAGCAGTGTGATCAGAATGTACACCCTTTAATATCTCAAGCAGCCCCAAAGATACAACAGATACCAGTTGCTAATTGAGGGTATGGTTGGATTCCCAGCTCCTGGATCCTCTTCCCAATCACTGACACAGGCATACAATCAATCTTTTTCCTGTATTGTGTTAATCAAGAGGAGATCTTAGGAGCTTAGGAAACATATCCCCAAATTGCAGTCACAGAAAAAAAAGGCAGCAGGAGACTTGAGTGAACCCATGTTTCACAATCTGTGAAAAGAGTGTCTTTAGCTCTTGAAGAGATTTAGACTTCTTCAAGACTTTCTATCAAGCAAGTATAAGATGTTATTTCTTCATCCGATCATGTGCTCCCTTAAAGATCTTAAGTTCTGCTTTGATTATAAAAATATTCTATGTGTTGAGAGACCACATAAAACAGGCACATACTTGACAAACAGGACAAATCTGACATATCATGGTCTATACAGAGGTCCTCCTTCTAAAACTGGGTATAAACCACTCAAAAAAAGCCATGTTTGCGCTTTGACACCCTGAAAGGCAAAGATGGGAGATGGAGACAGAATCAGTCTGAAGCAATCAGGCATATTTAAACATCAGCTTCAACAATTTGAAGGTTACAAAAAAAATCTCCATTTAAGAAGTGCCAGGAGCTCTTAATGTGCCATTCTTATTATGAGACAAAATAGATTTTCTATTGTGTTCTATTGCGACAAACAGATCATTTATTTCACATTAAAATCTGAAACTTTATGGTTAGATAAGTTCAAAAGAAAAGTGTGGAATAGGAAACACCAAAAGTAATTAAGTCATAATAAAGAGTATTTGGGAACAATGTGGTTGAATAGTTAAAGCATTTATTTTGTTCGCTGAAACTGGGGGCCTCGCCAAGTTTATAGGTAAATGTGCTGGTTAAAAAGATTTGTCTTCCAATATGATGTCTCAAGAATTTGGCAGGGGAGAAACTAAAATATTTGGAAATATATTTTATTCTGATAGTTACTACTAATTACTTATTATCTCCCCTGCTTAATCTTGAAGGTCAGTTCATTGTCCTTCCAAAAGATTCAGTCTGTGGAGAAAAAAACTACTCAGTTGAATGGTTCCAGGCGAGGTCCATGTCAAGGGTTAACTTGGAGGCAAACTCCAGATCCTCACGCTTAGTTCTTCAGAGGAGAGAAGACAGCAAAAACAGGCTACAAACTTGGAAAAATGATTAAATATTTATTTACTAACTCTACTAAGAATAGAAACAATAAAAAATAATGAAAATATTAAGGCATAATATAAAAATATCATTCTCCCTCCATACATTCCAATCTTTCTCACTGATTGAATCCTGTCACAAAGGACATAAACATGAGATTCTGATGTTATGATTAAGAGTTCTTATTGCCACCTCATGGGATAAAGAGAGTTCTTTCTGTAGTGTAGTAGGATCCATCCCACGGAAGACAGTTCCCTAAAGAAGTGTCTTCAGCATGGTTCCAAACCTTCCAGAAACACCACAGCCCGCCCAGGTTTTTTTGCAGTGGTGTATCCTCTCTCCCACAAACACTCCGCAGTTTGTGGGTCACAAGAAAAGTCTGATGGGGTTAAACATTTTAAGAGTAAGTCATTCCAGCCTAAAGGCACTCAGGTAACAGGCTCCTGCTTTACTCATGATCTCCAAAGGCTGCAAAGGTCGCAAAGGTCGCAAAGGCTGCAAATTTCATCTGTACACAACATAAAAATGTTATTTTTTCAGGCTGTTGAAATTCTCACTCCCCCGTGGCTCATACTGTGATTTAAAGAGATATTTAGTTTGGTATTACTCCAGATCACATAGCACAGCTCACAGAAAAAGATGGATCCCGATGCTCGTAAAGGTGGCTTCCCTGGCACTTCCCGCCACTCCTTGTCTTCTCTTCTGTTTGGCTGCTGGCTCCATATTTAGTCTTTCACGTGACCGCTTTCCTTTCTCTCTAGCTTAGAGAAGAGGTTAATATTTGCAGAAAATGCCTACAAAAGTATTTATAACAGTTACATGCTCCCACAAAATAATGCTACTGTAATGAGGCTTGCTTTCCCGGGCCCTAGACTCCTTCTCCCCTGTATGCTCTCTGCACTGGCAGCCATCCAAATTTTTGAGTAAGTATCTTGGCTGCTAATAATCTCTTATCTAAAACAGCAAGGTCACTCTTCAATCTCACCAGTTTGGCTCTCTCTGCGTAGCTCCGCTCGGTTTCGCTTCTCTCAGCTTTTCTCGGCTTTCTCGGCTTGGCTCGGCTCAGCTTAGCTGCTTCTCTGTTTGGCCTTGGTCCAGATGGTGCTAGACCAGCTCTTCTCAGGTCCAAACGGCACAGGACCGGTGGAGGGGTGAGGCCGGCCCCCTCTCGTGGGTCAGCAGGCAGCAAGGCAGCAAGAGAGGAAGTGAGAGCCAGTCCTGCGTCACTTCCTAGATGTTTTTTATAGCATTCGTTTCACAGAGACGTCACATAAACACTAAGTGGCTCATAGAACTGTCCTTTACCTGTTTTTAACCAATCAAATTTGTCTCACACCGGGTCAAACGATGACAGTCCATTAGTGAAAGAATTCTATCAACAGTACATAATCCTTGTGAGAGAGCATAGATTCCTAAAAGGGTGGAAAAAGGTTGAAGTGCAATATTTGTATGAACAAGCATGGAAATTATTAGATAGACCCTATTGCATTCAAATTTGGTTAAATGTTTGTATTAAAATATATTTAAACTTGTTTCATTCTGCCGTCTTATTTTCTCAGACCACTTTTTAAAGCAGAACTCCTGCTTAATAAATTGAAGTCAGCTTTTATAATTTTTCTCTGGGATGCAAGATTATATTGTTACGGGTTTGTAAGGATTTTTCAGATTCTAATTTTAAAATATAATAACTGAAAACTGGACAGAACTGAGAAATTGAGAAAGAATACTTAGAGACAATGTCTAAAAAAAATTAAAAATACATATGAAAGTGCTTCTTTTTAAGGCTTTATTTAGTATTTAAAAGAATCAGCAAAGACATATAAATTGAAAAATGTGGAGATGAAATGAGATACCTGACCACGAAAAATTTTAAATGAAGGGTATTCTCAGAGACCGTGGTTGAACACTTGTCCCATGGAGTGAGTGGTTTGGAGGAGAATCACAGACAATATGAGGTGGAGTCTTTGCTTGCTGCCTTGCTCATTACATTGAAGGAGGTCATTTAATGTTCATTAATTTACTTTTTTAACAATTGCAATGTAAGCATTTTTCAGAAATTGGTAGCAGATCTTTCCTCTACTTTCTCCTACCACTATGTAGTAGCAGTTGCCATGATCTCATACATTTCACACCTACACAGAGAGAAATTATCCTGATACTTCAACCATCCTGAAATTTGCTCAAAGGGGAAAAAAGTAATTTTGGAAAGCATAGTAATAATGGTAAGTTTTAAATATATGTGAGGACTAGTCACAATAAATTATAGCCAAAGTAGTTTAGCACAATTATGAAATTGTAAGTGTCTCACAATACAGTTCTTGAAAGGGGATTATTTAACGGGTTAGTAAACCACCCTAGAGGAAACACTTCATTTGGACAGACATGATTTTATAGAATATCTGACACTGGTCCACAAGTGAGATAACAGAAAACAATTAGTGATTAACCTCAAAAGGGAAGAAAATTGTCTTCAGGGAAATATTTGTCGTGGTACTCCCCCTTTAATCCTTCCTCCAGAAAGACAGCATTGTAAGAAATTTATACTAGGAAGGAACTGCAGATTTTGTTTCCCTAATTTTTAGAAGTGCCTGAAAAACCTCATGTAAAAACATTCCCAGATACCAACCAGTATTTTCAGAAGCTTGTCTAGTACATAAATTACTACTTTTTAATAATTTGGGAATTACCCACCATGACCTAGTCTATTCATCACAGAAAAGATCCCACCCAAATGCTGAAGGATTAGAGTCAACACCTATTCCACCTGGAAAAGTACCTTTCTGTGCATCCTGAACTACAAAGAAATAGGTTTATTTTATGGGAAGGTTCCAGAGAAGACTTACTACAGTTGTGGCTAATTCATGTTTAGCTGAGGGCTGGCTACAATTTGTCTCATCATGCTGAAAAAACCATTTGGGCTGGTGGGAAGAAGACTAAAAGGAAAGGATTCTTTGCCATTCTTCCTCTAGGCCAAGGGCAGCTGACCAACATTGCTACAGTTCCTCAGGATCTGTGGGATAAAAAGCTTAAACAGCATTAAACAGCAGTGGAGATTCTCAGGATATCATAGGAGTTAGGTGTTACATCTCATTATTCCTTTAATTAGGAGTATGCATCACTGAGTGCATTCTTTTATAATGCTTAGCCCCATAAGATTTAACTGAAGACTAGATTTTTAAGTAGTGGAGAATTTGGAGGAGGAAGTAGTTTCCATCTGCTATTAATTTTGAAACTGTTCACTGAAAAGCTAAAGCCTTGATTATCTAAAGATCAGTTTAGAAATTGACTACATTAACTTTTTCTTTTGTGTCCAAAGTCCAGATTTTGTAGGTGAAAATGCTTATCTTAGATTTCTCAAGGACCACACAGAAGGCCCAGAATAAGAACATTTTATGGAGTGAAGTGACAATTAGTCCTTCACCTGATTACTGTATCTTAAAGTCAGTACAGGTTTGCGTAAACATTTTATATCACAGAGTAGTATACAAACTCTTTGAATCTTCCTGAACTAAGTATTTATGACAGTTACCTGTGCATTGTAGACAAGCTGTTTACATTGATCCCAGGGTATTTTTCTATTTCCTGTTGCTTCTGTTCCACTGTAATCTCTTTCCCTCCATGAAGAACATGATTTCATAAAGCAGACTTCTGATTTGGTCCACACCACAGATTAGAAAATATTTGGGTTTTAAAAAAAATCATTTTCTCAGCCTCCTTTAAGATGTATTTATAAAAGTTGTGCAGACATGTCCTTAAGCCACGTTAAATTTTTCTTAAAGGTACTTGTAGCAAAATACCTTTTTTTAGCACGGAGTTGTCACACTCTGTGGGACGTAAAGTCTTCATTAAGTCTTCATTAAGCTAGAGCTGGTTCTGTAGTTTTGCTTCAACAATTCTATCCCAAACAACACAGCTGATGCAACTCAAGAGGATTCATTTCCTAAAAGCTTTCCACTGCCCTACTCCTAATCTCTGTTATTTGTAGGCTTTGGAATGAGCAGCCATTCCAAAAACTGTGGCAGATACTCAAGGTGACACCTCACCCTTCCAAACTCAGCCCAGTCTCTCCCTCACCTCTCTACTCTACACCACAAGACCAAAAACACACAGAGAAAGTTATTTTTCAGCATCAACTTCCCCTGAAACCCAAACTCTTCCTCAGGAAGACTAACTTCCTAAAGAGACATTGCCATCTGTCTCTTCCTGCCAGGTCCTGATCCTTCCCAAAATACACTCAGCTATTTTTCCTGAATTTCAAAGACATTTATTAACCCCTTCCTCTCTTGCTTGGAAGAGAAACTTGGCTGATGCACACTGGAAGACAGACTGGGAAACATACTACAGAGTAGTATACAATCCCGTAGTTGGGATTATTTTTATAGTTCAGCTAATACAAAGTGCTGCCAGAAGGCAGACTAAAACGAAATATAAGTTGGTGTCATTAATCATCTAATTAGGAAGGAAGTATAATGAAAGTGTGGATCCTACTGAGTAAAAATGGTTTTTAACTTAGCTATAATTTGTATAAATTTACTATCAGAAGTGACTATATTGGTCAGTTGTTCCATTCAGTAATGAACACATTGTTCAATGAATAATTAGCTTGAGATACCCCTCATGTGCACATAAATTTTCCTATGTGCTTCTGTACTAATCACGTGTCACTTAAATAATAAAAACTTGTATGAAATCAATCGACACAGTGAAAGATAGTTTTATTGCTTGCAACCAAACATGTTCACATCTATGTGGGGCATTATTTCTGTTGACTTACATGATAGTAGAACACATGATTCCACGATCTGAAGCAGTGGTCTTATTGTTTAGTAAAAACATGGGAAATGCAGGTCAAGGCATTGTATCTGTATTTAAGGCATCTGTATTCAAGGCAATCTGTATTTAAAATTGTCTTATGTTAAAAAAGTTCTAAGTGAGCAACAGTGTGAAAGCTCTCTCTCCTCTGAACAGTTTGGGGCAGGAAGCTTTGATATTACAGTGGGCTTCAGTTTATATACGTAATTATAAATAGCTTCTAGTGTCCAAACTCTATTCCAACTTATCAAAAAAAAAAGGAGGGGAAGGTTTAGAGATTCTTAGATCTTTCCTAAATTTTCCCCCCACATAGCAGAATATGAAAATGTTTGTCTTCTTTTCTACTGTGGATGACCAGCCTAGGGAACACTTTGTAGTTTTGAAGCCATAATTCCAAGCAAGGAGTAAAGCAATTGGTATACAATTTTTTTTCAAGTAGGAAACAGGCTGAGAAAGTTGGGGCTATTCAGCCTGGATTAAAAATGGTTTCATGGAGACCTCATAGCAGCCTTCCAGTATCTGAAAGGGCTCTCCAAAGAAGCCAGGGAGGGATTCTTTATGAGGACCTGTAGTGATAGAACAAGGAGTAGTGGGTTCAGACTGAAAGAGGGGAAATTTAGGTTAGATATATGGAAGAAATTCTCTGCTGTGAGGGTGGTCAGGTCCTGAGGAACAGGTTGCCCACAGAAGTTGTAATCCCTGGAAGTGTGTAGGAGCTCTGAGCAACCCGGTGTAGTGGAAGGTGTCCCCGCCCATGGCAGGGGGGTTGGAATGAGATGAACTCTAAGGTCCCTTCCAACCCAAACCATTCTCTGATTCTATGATCCTATGGAACTAATTACCCCTGACAACACTAAGTAAAACAATATTCAGATTAGAGTATTCCTTTGAGAGACCAACAACTTGTTTCCTTTCTACCCTGCATATGCCTGGGATGGATTATCATATTATATCAATCATATCAATCATATCATATCATATCATATCATAATCATATATCATATCAATCTCTCCACCTTTGCACCACGACTTACACAGTGACATATTGTGTGAAGTCAGTGACACAAGATGACACAATGTATAGATGCATTTTCAGAACTATGAGAAGCCGAAGATGCCACTTCTAATGTTAATGCATTTAGTGGATGAAACTCCCAGAGCCCTGTGTGGGTGTTTGCCCCTGTGCTTGGAATGATTAATTCCAGTGAAGAAGTCCCTAAAGTACAATTTGCAATGCAGACATGAATATACACAGCCAGATGCTGCCCTTTCCAAGGGAAACAGAGTGCTTTAGATTAAAATTTCACCATGAGTTTTCCATTTGATTTAGTGTTACTCTTTGACTTCCATAAAGCAAACCCTTATTTGCAGAGAGAGGACTAGACAAAACTGGATTAAAATTGTCTTTACCTTCAAATATTTTATTGAATATTTTACCTTTTATTTTAGTTTAACATAAATTGCCACATCTTCTGATTCTTACTTGACTTTCCTGCTTAAAAGGAACAATATTACCTCTTATATTTCTTGAAAGAGAGAAGGGATAAATACTTCTTAATTTTTCACTGTATGTGTAGGTAGATGAAATTTACTACATGACAATATGCATGACTTTTTCTAGTCTGAACTAAGTAGAGGATTTACAAGCTATTTTCCAGTTTATGACTCAAGGTCATTACTTGTAATGTAATAATTCTAAAATCTTGACATTAAATTTGCAATATGTAGGTTATGAGTATAAAAAAATAAAAACAGTCAGCATGGTATATAATCCTATTTTGTTTCGTCTTCTATTACCTATTGGTCATTCCCCTTTTCAAAGTCAGAGTGCACCTAACAATCAGAAAATACTTGAAACTTTTCTTTAGAGTAATAATTCTAAAGCCTTATAGTTAAGCAGTCAGTGGAAGTCTGAACACAGATATCTCTGATGGCATTGATTCAGGGGAGAGTGAACTCCTAAGCAGAGTAAATAGCATGAGCAGATAGAGGTACAGCTATTCCAAAGAATTAGACCCAATACTGAAGGAAATTCAACAAAAGGGAATTCCCCTCCCATAATATCATGACAGATTTTGAAAACATTGTGCAGCACATAAATGTTGAAGAGGCTGAGCAGCTTGTGTATGGACGTCACTTGATTTTTCAATATACAACACACATGATTTTTAAATTTTATTTTGTTTCCATTTTAAAGCCATTTAGCTGCTTGTGTCACTTCACTCCTCTGTAAAAGTCATTCACTGTGCCTTTATTTTGGATGTCTTCCAGTATTTATTCTTGTCTTCAAGTCACTAGATGGTAATATATTCTCAAGGTGGCGCTTCGAATGGTTTCATGCCAACTTAAATACTGAATAAGGAATGCTGCCCTGTCCCTAAATTGCTTTAAACATACTGATCTGAAACTACTCAATCTGCATATCTGCTGCTCTATTCAATTACTCTGTTCCCACAACTCCAAGCTTTCCTCCTTGCTGGGTCATAATGCTTTGCTGAGTGTGAAAATTCACCGTAACATGCCTCTCAGATTTCTACTTCTTTCAAAGAGAGCTTTTAGTTCATGTTTTTTTGGATAGGAATTGTGTTCTAATATTCAGCAATAGAAAATACAACAGTGATCCTTAAAAACTTGACAAGGAACGTTTCCTACACCTTGCTTCTTTTAACTTTTTTTTGGAGTGCTGGTATCCCAGAGGTACTGTAAACTCATACTTTTTCCCAAACTGTCTTTATATTGGGGTTCAAATACAAATGTAACCATTACAGGATTATTCCTTTTGTTCAAGAACATTCTAATGAGCTACTTCAGCGTATTCAGAAAAATCCACAAAACATACACAGGAAATGCTTGCTGTTCTGGATTTTGCAAAGCTGATAACCTCTTGAGGGTTCTTTAGCAATCCACAGAGATTTCAGGGAAAAAAAAAAGTGGACACATTATTAATAAAAATTATGAATACAGTAACGATGTGCCCAACTTGAGAAATTGCCAAAAAAAGGAAATTCCCCTTAACTATTCCTACCTGTCCAGGGAGGGAAGGGAGGAAGGGAGGAAGGGAGGNTCTCCCTATCTTACTGGCTTGCCTGGCATACAGACAGCCAATAATTTACTTTCAGCACCTATATTGTATCTTGAAAAGAAAAAACAGAAAAAGGAGATCATACGCCTCTCTCTCATCACAAAGTACTGAACTCCAGATGGTAATGGCAACCAAACTTCCTATTTTAACATATTCATACTTAAAAGTACTTATCCTTGGAAGTTTCAGGCACTCATTCTGACTGGCAAATTGTTCCAATCTAACAGAAAGTACAGTTAGAAAAGTTGAACACCTGTTCAGCAAAAACTTGCTATGGTTTATGAAACAGAAGAGCATGGTTACATAAATCCGTATTCCCACACGTAAGGTTTTATATTTAACCATGGATTAATATAGCCAATTCTAAGCAAGATCATCCAGCACTGCCTATGCAACTGTGGTATCTCAAGAGCAAAAGTTGTTTCACTCACACTGGAAAATACCTTAAGGTAAAATTTATCTAATTAATCTTATTTTCTCTTAACTTCTCCTGCCTTAGTTTTTTTCACGAGTCTTCTGCAAGACAGTGATAAAGAATGAAAATACCAGCTTTTATCTGCATCATAAATCTCCTAAAGACTGAAAAAAAATATGTCAGAGAACTAAATTAAAACAACCGTATTTTTTTTTTATCAATTTATCTCAAAAAATTTCCAGATAATGCTCACTCTTACAGAATTGTAAGATTCTGTGGGCAGAAGGAGCACTCAACTTTTCACAAGCTGGATGTGTGTTCTCAGCTAGAATTAGACAAACACAAGAGTTTTTCTGGATATAATGAGATTTTGTTTATCCTGTACTGGGAGGAGCATAAGAAGCACAGAGATTCCACAATTTACTTTGATTTAAAATAAAACAGAGAATGAAGAATAGCTATTCGTAGTGGGGCCTAGATCTTCCCAAGGAAAATTTGCATTATCATACCCCTAGAGCAAGGTTACGTGCAAATATCTAAGCACCTTGGGCCATAGAAACTAAAACTTTATTTCCTCCTCTCTGCCTTTTTTCTCAGAGGAATTAGAATTGGCCCTGTCACTGAAACCTAGTTTCTATGCTCAGGGCTGGTATTTTAACTCTCTTTAAATATACTTGCTTCTTTATTTCACTTTCATACATCTGAACATTGAGGCATTTATTTTGGTCATAAGTTTTGTAACTTCATTCAAAAATTTTGGTCTTGTGCTGTATTTCACAGCATCTGAAATTTCTCTTTTTATTTTTGAAGGTGTAAGAATATTTTTGATATATCAGCTTTTTGCCGTACTATTCTATCATGTGCCATTTAGAACTTTTGTTTAAAGCTTTTTCAAGAAAGACATTTGTAGATGTTTTTTATTACTTTGCATATAATCTGTTCTAAGAAAATAATAATTTTTAATAAAAATGTAATTAGCAAACATACTTAAATAGTCAGTCTTCCTTCATATTAGCACAATCAATGCCATTATGAAGCTTAATCTATTCCATGGGTATCTTTCCAATTTTAGGGGCTTTTTATTGCCTGTGAAACAGTCCTTTGTAATGGCTAAGCCTGACTTTTCACAGCTTTATGTGACATCTGCAATACTGCAGTCCATAGGCTTGATCAAACTTCACTGAAGTCAACAGGACATTCACTACTTGCTTAAGCTTTGAATCATCCTCAAGTGTGAGAGAAGCAGACAACACAAGCAATTTTCCTCTCTCCTCCCTATTGCCTCCTTTCTTTTTGCTACACAGTTAGAGTTGTGTAGCATCTTAAATGACCTGCATAGCTGTGTTTCATCTTTCTGACAAAGATGCAAGTTAGCACTCTCTTACAAAGCAGCAAGCTCACTCTGATCCTCCTCAGCTGAAAACTCAGAGATCTATCATTTTCTTTGGCAACAGCATACGGTCAGCACTATACATCACAGGAGTGTTCTACAGAGGCATTAATATTCATTCATCTTGGGTTTGCCAATAAAGGGGTAAAGAAGAATTATTTGAACTGTATGTCCAAACCTTGATTTTTTTTTTTTTTAATTTATATTCTGTGTTACTGCAGGCTAGCTGAGGTAATTTTCCATTTTTTTTTAATGAGATATTTGGCTCCAAGTGAGTTCGATTTACCTGACTGGTGTGTTGTATGCAAAATGTAGGCAAGGCACAGGAGTTTGAGACATCATTTGCTATTGCCCCATGGGGGCATCACTTCTTGGTGCTGAGCAACTTGACAGCTGGAATCAAATGGAAGTTTGGATTGAAACTCTGCCTTGATATAGTGGAAAACATCTCATGTGATAGCCAGATACCAAATGGGTACCATAAAAAGCAGGTCAAACACTAGTTCCCGACTCAACCTCAGTTCAGGCTCTGGATGGAGGTTGTTTGGCCTTGTAGCAAAACACTAACCTTTTGAAAAAACAGAACTGCTGTGAACAAAACTGAAAAAAGATCTGAAAACATATACACATATATGTTCAAAGTATCTGATTATACCCTTCATGAACAGAGCAAACGTAGTATTCCCAAAGAGTGAAGAAAGGGTTTGGATGAGAAAGCTCACACAAGTGAAGGAAGAAAATACTCCAAAGCTCACCACTCTGTACTGAACAACAGCTGATCTAGACTGTGAAATGTACAGACAATGCAGCAAAGATTTTAAAGTGTCACTCTGTAATATTTAATTGTCAGGTATAAACTTATAAAAGAAACACACTTGTACTATTAAATATAAATGTAATGGTAATTAAATTTAAATGGTAATTTAAATATATTTGCACTCACAATATGTCTGAAGAACCCCTTCAGAGAATTTGGGGAGAAAAAAACAATAAATCAAATATATACAGTAAAATGTACAACACAAGAAACAAGCAAATTGCCAAGTACTACAAGTATATAGAACCAGACTGAACATCCTGTAATTTCAACATGAAATCACAGGTAAGCATATCATAAATGACATCCTATTACAAATCCAAGTCTGACTTGCCTGCAGTTTCCATGGTTCTTTTTAATTTTTATTCAAAATTTTTCTCTTTTGAAAATTATGATCAATGAACACAATCAATAGTGAACAGTTGCATATATTCAGGAGAGCTAGCTGTTCCACTAATCTCTAGAGTGAAGTTCATATTGGAATACAATACGTGCAAGAAAAGAAATTGAGACTAGTTCTTATCAAATATAACAGCTTACAAGCAAGGAAAGGTGATTTGAAACACTAAAGCCATTTCTGATATAATAAAAAGGGAGATAAGTTCCTTTTCCCGCTTTGTAACTTAGGAAGAAATTACTGTGGTCCAAGACAGTTTCTCATATACCTCACTTTAGAGACCCATGCACTTATACCAGACACATATTTGACTCAAAAGTGATTGAAAATAACATGGAGTGGGTGCAAGCTTCTTGACTTTTTTGATGGAGCTATCTAAAATTTTGGTTTAAAGTGAGCTTGTAATTGTGCCTCGACTCTAATGAGTGCCAGCTTCTGGGAGCACTGACCTAAGTGGATTCGGTACCAGGTGCTGGGGTCGGAGTGGGGATTTGGGAACTCCAGGCCTGTGCTGAGGTGAGTTGGGGGTTCTCAGTGCTAGTGAACCTGGAGAGTGCCCCAGGGACCCTCTGCCTTGCAGCCCAGGAGGAGGAGGAGGAGTGGGCTTGGCTGTCTGACCCTGTGGCTGGGAGCCTTCCATGGGGTGATGCCAGAGGCAGAGCCTCCTTGGTGCCAGCACAAGTGACCAGTCATGTCAGTGTGCTCTGTGTGTGTCTGTGTCTGTGAGTGTCCATGTTTGTGTCCGTGTCCACAGAGGACACTGGAGTGGGCTCCATCGGCTCCATCAGCTCCATCGGCTCCATCAGCTCGGCCAGAGGCTGCTGGAGGAGCTGACTGCCCACAACGTACCTTGACAGACAGGACTGAAATGAAGAGTTAGGGAGACTATATTTTCATGGAATCCTAGTTTTAACAGCAAAGTTCACTCAAGAAATTTCCTCCCAATTTCCCAGGACTTCACTTCACCAGTCACTGAGCTGTACTGTAAAATTATATACTCAACTGTGTCATTGAAATTACCTGCGTAGAAAAATGTTTGTTACACACAACAAACAAAGAAAAGAGATTACTTTTAATGCAAATCATGCTGCTGAAACCTCTCAAATGGTTGCATCTGCACAATTGCTGAAAGGATTACAGGAGAGAGGAAGTTCCTATGCTTTAAATATGTTTAATTTAACTGCAACTGAAGTAAAGATCTTTCAGTAGAATTTCTTCTTCTTACTGACAGCCATTCCAGTGCTGTTTCAAGCATTTCTAAAGATGAAAAAAGTGTTAATCAATAAAACTCAAAGAAGACCAAGCAGATAATAAACAATAATTTTTAAAGCTTTTAATCATTTTAATCATTTGCTGTCATGCATCTTTTGACCTATATTTTTATTACTGAAAGTGGAAAGAAGAAAGCTGACGTATACATCAGACAACGATAATATTTCCACTGTGGTGCTTGCTAGGGGAGATTCTCTTTCTTCACTCTTCATCCTATGATTCTTCACCACACAGATTCCCTCAATACGTTTTGGGGTTGTTTTAGCTACTGCCAGCTGGGTATGAATCTCTAGGACTGAAACATCACCTGTCAGCCAGCTCCTCACGTGATTTTAGCCACTTACCAGGGAGTCTCTTGGGATCAATGGAAATTACTTTTTTTGGTTGCACTGCATTTTCAATGAAATATGAACACGAGCACCATGACCTGCTTTTCTTTTACATTAAATGATAACTCACCTTGCTGTAACAGCCAGAGGGGGTTCTTATTCTTTTGGAAAGCTTGCAAAACTCCCCCCATGTGTAGGCAGTAAGGTTGTGATATGGTATAGGTATTTTTTTGTCACTTTTCACACTGAAGTGTGAAACAAGGACATAAAAATTGAGTTTGACAGTTCGGGCTCCTTGCTTAGGTTGTTGCACCTTTTGAGATGTGATGCATTCCAAAAATTCAACAAAATCTGATAGATCACTTAGAAAGAAGTTAAGGGGATAAAAAATAAAGTATGTGTTAGCTAAAAATATGGGTTTCAAGTTAATGAACACAAGGTAATAGCTTTTCTTGGTTTTGCAAGAAAGGGAATACAAGAAAATAAACTCCTAATTTCAAATTACCCTAGAACAAATAGGCAGGTCAGACAGAATTATAAATTAATCACTAGTGAGACTGCAGGGTTTTTTGTCCATATCCCATGCTTATTCTGTTTAATAAATTCTATGCCTTGGCAAGAAAACTCTTGTCTGGTCCTGCTTGATGCCAGCACAGTCAAAGTCTCCCAGCTTCTGATAGTGACTAAAGGGAACAGGAAATCACTTGGTCTACCTTGAGATCAGCACTCTGTCCCCAGGAGATGTTCTACAGCTAACACTGTGCAGAGTTCTATGATCATCTTGGTGATACAGATTAGCCAATTGTTCATTGGCTGGGAGGGCAATTAAGTTTTTCATATGATCTCATCGTATTTGTCATATTTATCCACAGTATCTGAACTGCTGTAGGAGTGCATATAAACTGATTCTGGCAAACAGGTCTATAAAGTTGTCTGCTGTTTAACAAGAGGGCCAGTGAGACTTCAAAGATCCAGACTGCTCAGGGATTTTTTATATTTCAGCTGTAAAACCATAGCCATTACCTTTATTACAAAGCAAAAAAAATCTTATTTTGGTCTTAATTGAAAATGTTCTTAATGCCATTAAAAAGAAATAAAAATTGTAGTGACTGCTTTTCAGCTAGCAGGCTGAGATTCCACTAACCACACATAAGTCATAATGTGTGAGCCATTCTCTGAGGAAACTAAGACAAAGTGCAAGCTTAAGGGGCCTACTGCCATGGGCATCGGCTTAAGGGAAGACTTTCTTCTTCAACTGAGAAACAGAGCACAAAATAAGTCTCTGAATCAGTCAGTTAGGAAGAGGGGAGAAAGTCTGAAACCTAAGGAGTGGTCAGGTTTTGGAAGTCACTCGTGTAATTAGAGTAAATTAACTCATCAGCACCACACAACATTGACCCTCTAAGAGCTCAACTACAAATATAAGCTGGAATTTTATGTCTCATAATGCTAAAAGTGCATGATATGCAATAGTGTATCTTCAATGGAGCAGGAGCTTCTACATTAAGTGCTTGTGGTACTGAGAAAGGTACAGAGGGGTGTGTATCGAACATATTATTTCCACATATAAATGCTGTGTTTCCCATACAACAGTACTTCAGTAGTGCCTGCCAAAGTTCTGAATACAACCTTTAGGAATGGAGAGCACTGCTCAGTCTCAGCAACCTCACACATTTCCTCAAATGGCAATGAGCGTCCTAGAGACAGTGCTGCTCTAAAGTGGAAGTAACTCTCCTGGGAATCCCAATACTGTGTTCTATGCCTGCATCAAGGTATTTCTCCTCAGACCAGAGCACTGATATGCAAAGGGAGAGGAGGAGAAATAGAAGCACTCTTCCTCAATTTTTCCAGTTTTTTCACGATTGGGCGTGTATCTTCCCAAATGTCTAAAAGCACATGTGTGTAGGAAATAGCTAACCAGGATCTTTAGTGCAGAATACATTTTTCTGCATAATTTTCAAACTAGTTTATGACACTGAAAGCTCTGTAAAAGAGTTAATACATCAGCCTTGCCATCAGTTTCTACAAAATCCTACTGCCTTCTGCATGGGGCTGTCTAGCAAGGAACTGCAGGATACTCTACCTGGGATGTAGCTAGGAAATGTTCAGTGCCAACCACAGATGTTTCTAGGTGCCTGTGAGATCACTGTCAAAACCCTGTGAAAAAAACCAAAAAAAAACAAACAAAAAACACCCACATCCAGGCAAGGGAGACCCTGCTCACATATATTTAATAAAAAGTTGCAGTTCCAAAGGGCAAAACAGGGGAGGAGGCACATGAAAGGAAACGTTGCTGCTGTCAGAATTAGAGACACATTTGAAAGGAGACACTCCAGAACAGGAGCATTACTCAGGGATATTCCTGAAAGCTTGAGCCCAGGGCAGCTCACGTCAGGGCATGGACACCCACAGAGAAGCTGCAGCCCATGGAAGACCCTTTCTGGAGAAGAGGAAAATGATTAGGAAGTGAGGAGTGTCATGCACACCACTAGACCTGTGACCAGCTCCCCAGACTGCTCATTGCTGAACCAAAGGGATTGGGGTGGGTGAATGTTACAAGCAGTGAAAAAAAAAGGGAAGATGATACAAAGAAGGGAAGAGAGGAGTGAAGGTGAGCCTGGGAATGAGAGAGGAAAACTCTCCCCACGTTTTTTTTTAATGTTTTTGGTTGGTTATTGCTTTCTTTTCCTCAGAACAGTGAATTTCTAATCAATGGTCAGAAGTTTTTGCCAATAAACTGCAACACATTGCCTTGACTTAAAATCTCAGTTAAGACTGGTTTGCTCCCATGGTCTCATCCTCATGAAATTCCATAGGAGTTTCATATAAAGGATTGAATCTGATGTCTGAAGTGGGATACGGTTTTTTATTTATAGACTCTCACAGGAGTCTGTAGTTAAATTCTAAACCTGATAGCATGCAACTGGCTAGTCCCTGCTGAAAATCTAAATGGAAGGACATGCACCTCTGCACCTGGATAACATGGTGCCACTGCCCTCCTGCAAAAGCAAATGTTATAATTGGAGGGTAAGACAGCTCATTTTAGAGACTGCTCAAGAGAACAGAGCCAGATCAGTTCACATGCCAGCTTTCAGCTCCTGGTGAATGTGAAAGCAAAGGGTAACATGGGTACTGAATCTTCAAAAAGTACATTAAGCAGCTCTGCCTTCTCAATGAGATTTTGTGCAAATCTCTACTGGTTACCAGGGCACATTCTTAAGAACTGCTTCCTGCACCCTAAGAAGTAATTTTCTCACCATGAGATCAGTTAAATCCCCTCACCCCAAGGGAAGCTAAGATAGTTTTGACACTTGAATCTTTTCCAATTAGATGTGAGAAAACAGTCAAGATCAGGAATACATTAGGGAGTACTGGCAGGAGGCAACTCAATGACTTTTTCTGATTTTTGTGATTTTATGAAACTGGAAGGTTTCCTAACCAAGGTTAAAAAGATTTCGAAGTCTGTGCTGAGCTGAACCACTGTTTCACACCTACTGGCTGAATGAATTTTTTCTTTTCCAAGCTCTCTATTTAAAACTAGCTTTAATTTCCAGTTACTATCTCACAATATTTTTAGGCAATTTCCAAGAAATTTCAAAATTTATGAATTCTGGAAATAACTTTCCTACTCATCTACCTATTCTTCTATCAAGAAGATATTTTTCTCCAAAAGGAATCCCAAATAAACCCTTTGTTTATCATCTACCACTGAAAACTACGCCTCTTGCTGTATGATGAATAGTTAGTGCTCAGTTTCTCACCCCTTTTTCTCACCTCACAACTGCCCCAAGTTGTGCATATATGACTGCATTGTTTTGTTATTTATTAGAGTTAGAGGGAATAATTCTCTCCTTATACTTTCTGCATGTCTGCTAAGAAAACAGCTACAAGAATTCTCAAAAGAAATTGGTTTTGCATCAGAGCTTGGCAGAAAGTGTATTTCTGAGAGTTGATCTTCAGGCACAAGTGATGGACAAATAGAAAAAGCTGGGCCACAAAGAGTTACAGTTATTGGAGCACGAGAAAAGCAAATATTGAGTGCTCACACAACACCCCATCAGACCTGGTAATGGGGACGGTCTGGCTGAGGCAGATCTGTGGAACTACAGAGTCCAAAGGTTAGAATACAATCAGTACTGACATCAAAAATCATAATGAACATGTAATAACCAGTTTTCTTCATTACTGATGAGAATCAAAGAATCATAATCTTCATTACTGATGAAAATCAAAGAATGAATTCATTTAAGTTGGAAAAGATCTCCAAGGTCACAAACTCCAGCCTTTAACCCAGCAGTGACAAGTCCAATGCTAAACCATGTCCCTAAGTGCCACATCTCTATGTCTTTTAAATATCTCCAGGGATGTTGACTCCACCACTCCCCTGGGCAGCCTTATCCAGGGTTTGCAAGTCTTTCAGTAAAGAAAATTTTCCTAATATCCAATTTAAACTGACCTGGTACAACTTGAGGCCATTTCCTCTCATCCTATTGCTTTTTACCTGGGATCAGAGAACAAACTCCACCCTTCTACAACCTCCCCTCAGGTAGTTATAGAAAGCAATAAGGTCTCTCCTGAGCCTCCTTTTCCCCGAGACTAAACAACCACAGCTCCCTCAGCTGCTCCTCATAATGGTCCAATAATAAGGAATTATTAGATTATTATATTATTGTTAAAATATTCTATGTCTCCATGTCTGGCATCAGGACTATTCTGAGTAGGTGAACACCGAGCAGTATTCTGTGTTTTTGTAATAGGAAGGATAACATATTTCTGGAATTACAAAGGGGCTACACAGGAAGATGGAATATATTCAGTATATTCTCTAAGCATACATAGTGCAATTCACATTCTTACAGCTATTAGTGCATTAATGGAACTGCTTGAGTTGATGTCTTCTGGGCAGTGACAAAAGAGACAAGAAGCAAAGGTGTGTTGCATGACTGAATTATAAAGTCTGGTCATTTCCAGGAAGAAGTGACTTTTCCAGCTACAGCACTGTGAGAATACATAAATGGAGAAGTTGTTGCTTAAAGAAATTAGTACTGTCAGAGGAGATTTAAAAGGGGTGAAAAAAGAGAGCAGTGATTGTGCTGAAATTCTAGACTGACCAGGCTATGACAGTACTGCTGCCAACATATGTTATTGTGTAACGTCATGGTTTTTGCTGTCTCCTCTCCTCTGAAGAACTAAGCGTGGGGATCTGGAGTTTGCCTCCAGGTTAACCTTTGACAGTAAGTACATCTTTTTAATGAAAAACTAAGATCTAATATAGCATATTTTAGGAACTAAAGTTGTTTTTCTGATTACTCTGGATGATATTAGAGACTCACACCCTCATACTAAAAGAGTCACAGTGAAAACCAAAATATAGTGAAAACAATGCCTCCTTCTCAGAATATTAATTCCATTTCGTGAACAAAAAAGAAGTTCACCAATATCTAAGAGTGGTCTCAAAGGGACAATCTACTTGTCCAAAGCCCATCGAATCCTGTAGGATAGTGATAAACTTGATATAAAGCGGTAAATTCATCATCCAGGAGCTAGTCACTACGTCACAGAATAAAATCTGTGAAAATTTGAAAGATGTCCTTTCTATCCTCAGTGTGATCCCTAGCATACTTTAATCAGACACAATAGTATCCTTCTAAAAAATATTTCTAACCCCAGTAGTGCAAGAAAAGTTACTATCAAGCCCACTCATGCTGCAGTTTTTCAAGTGTTGGAGCTTCATCAAATGTCACACACACAGGCAAAAAAAAAATCCATAAAATCACAAAAAAGAAGTGTTAGGTTGTTTAGAACTTGAAAGTCTTTCTCCCTCTTCATGTCCAGCTGTACCATACAAGTGCCTATTATTAAAAATAAGCACATAGGCACAGCAGGACTTCCAGCCCACAAAGGGATTTAATAATCCCAAATGGCCTAACTTTCTTTCAGACAGTATGCTGTGGGTATTTAAAACAGTTGCTCTTTCCACTCTGTAATTTTCCCTACAGATTCCATGGTTAGGAACATTTCCAATGGACCACTGAGTATTAAGGACCAATTATCAACAGGAAAACAAACAGGGCTTCTGGATTATCTTTCATCCCTCTAATGTTGGGTATTACCACTCATTGTGGGAACAGGGAAACAGTTATAGAAGTTCACGTTGCCCTGTACACTTAAGCTTTGAAGCTTTATCTATTGCTTTTTATCCCAGAACCCCATGTGGAAAATATTTTTTTTTTTTAAATCAGTTTAAAAGACCACACAATGTGATACATATCTATAGTTTCAAAAGGGACGAGAATACAAACTCATAAAACTGTCCAAAAGCAGTAATCTAAAATTCAGAAAACTATCTTATCGATCTGAGATTATTTAAATACAAAATGCCTTGTAGTAAACAGCAGGGTTTGGGAAAGAAAAGAAAATATACGCCTCAGAATTAATTACTTCAGAAAAGACATGCAGACTGGCTTTTTTCATCTTTCGTTTCTTCTAAAAAGAGTAAGCATTAATAGCTCAACACTGTTGACACAGCATTTTCATTGTTCATATCATTGCTACTATATCCCAGTACTTGAAAGGTCCAGTCAAAGATTACACAAATGAGAGGTGGTGTCGAAACAGAGACTTACAGAAATTCCATTTGCCTCGGCTTAGAACATTAAGCTAATGAACATTAACTAAAAACATTCTACAGTCTCCAATGTTTCCCCAAGGACTTTTAAGAGAACAGACAGAAAACAGATTTCTGTTTCTCTGCAGCACTGTAGCTGTAATCTTTCTTACTTGCCACTTGCTTCTATGGTGACAAAATACGTCTACGTGCTCATGCACCCCCTCAGAAGACCAGAAAAAGGAACTCCAGATGTGTATGGGCCACAAGCTCAGGGCCGTGGAACCTGGAGACAGTCCCTTCTTCAAGCAAACCTCAACTCCCCCTCCACTATCTCTGTGCTTGAAAATAGGAATTCTCTTGTGCACATTGCAACTGCAAAACACAGAAGCTGTGTTTTGGTCATGTTAATGATCATATGAACACATATGATCATTATCTGGAAAGATGAATACACATGATGCTGAGCTCACCTGTCACTGTGTCTCACTGTGTGCCTTCATTTAACAGCAGTTAGACACCTGATCCTTGGCTCAGATCTTTTGTGTCATACTCAAAATTGCATTGCCCCATATTACTGCTCAAGAGAAATTTCAAACTTCTTCTGCTGATATCATCAGACTTCAGAATGCTGGTATGAGGTGGAACATTTTCATGTTTTTGCATGAGTTATCTGACTGAAACATGGGAAAGAGAATGTTAAGGAGTTAACGCTGGTGTGAAGACTATATCCACAATGGACACATTGCTAGGACATTATTTGCTAAGCAATAATCATAATATTTTTTCAACATATAGTTCCAGAACACAACACACATTATTGCCTTTTGAATTCAGATGTCATATTTACTCAACCATTGGAAATCCCAAGGCTAACCGTACCTCCAGGCCGTCTCCTAGAAAGAACCCTGGCCAAACATAAATGTGTGCCCTAACTCTGATAAGACTTGAGTGTTTATGAATAAGCACATGCATTGACTCTGCAGCAGGAAGAGACTGAGTCCTTTCAGATGGGATTGCACTGTACAGACAAACATTTGTCACTTCCAGGGCGTAATTCCAGACAGTCTACATGAAACAAAATACCTTTATTTTGTGATTTAGATTATAATGTACATCTCCCTGTGTGTGCTGTCTGGCACCTCATTCAAGCTGTACAAGAAATGTGGTGGGCATAACATTTGCTGGTTTTAACCTTAGCCCAGGAACCTCCTGAATTTTGAGTTCATAGTGCAGGACTGAAAGACAGAAGAGGACTCCCAAGAGATTAAATTAGATACACTACTAAATCAAGTAGTCAACCAATTTGCAGATGGGAAAGAGAACTTTGCCACATTAATTCAAAAGGAAAACCAAAAATCCAGGGCTAATGTACCCATTACAGTGAACTTGCACATTCCTCACAAGGACAAGAATACCCCTGCATTTCTGTCAGCCCCCCCTTATCCTTCCCAGAGAAGACCCACACAATTCCAGAATGCCATGCCACCCATGCAATACAGTCTTCCAGTAACTGCTCCCTGTGGGTTCTTCCTGTGGGCTGCTCCAAGGTGGATCATCTTCATGGGGTACATCAGGAACAGACTGCTCCAGTGTGGGTCCCTGACAGGTCAGTTACTACCAGAAATTCTGTTTCTGTATGGGCTTGTCTACACAGGTAATGGCTCCTGCCAGGATCCTGTTCCATCATGTTCGATCATGAACTCTCCAAGGGCTGAAGTCTCCTTCAGGGCCTCAGTCCCCCTCCTCAGCAAGAGGAAATATGTATTTAACCAGTTTTTTAATTCATCCCTCTCCATGGGAAGCAATCGTCTTTGATATGCATGCCTACTTCAGAGCAAAGTGAAAAAATGGCCTTATCAAGAAAATACGTGTATCACGTCAAAAACAATAATGTTATTTACAAGAAAAGAAGCAGCACCTTTAGGAATCTGCTGAAACACAAAGGGGGATTCAACACAAGTGAGGCAACAATCCAGTGGTCAAAGTGCTCACTTTCAATAGTGGTGTAAGAAGGTACAGTTCCCTGCTCTGAATTAGAACAAAGATTTATCTACATGTAGCTGCCCTATTGTTTCTTTTGTAGCATCTATTGCTCTTTAGTTTGACTAAAAGTTCCAAGTATTTCCTCTGAAAGTTTTTTCAAAACAGTACATACCTGAAAACAAATTCATATTTCAATTAGACAGAATTTTCCAAGGTATCAATCCTTTGATTGATCACAAAACTATTTGACTGTTGCCATCACCACTGGCAACAGAAGTCAATTTCTGTGCTCCAGCTAGCTTTTCTGCTAAACAGTTGCAGAAATCTTTTTAAACTGTGTCATTTAAATGCCCATTTAAATCTGACTCTCCCTAAATGATGGCATAATTTTCCCCTTTCCTTCTGGGAAGGCAATTCAACAATTTGGTACTAAGAATGGTTACACTGCAGTGCACAAGCACTATCTCTTGATTTGTCCTGTAAAAGACATTATAATGGTTTCCCACATTAGCATTTGTGATGTAAGATCCATGATTATCCCTCACTTGCCCAACAGTGACAGTCACTGTGAGGGTGCTATGAATAAGCCACAGAAGCTTTCATTCTACTGTGCACTTCCAGCAGAGGAATGATTTGGGAAGAGCACAAATTGAGTATTTATGTGACACAAAGCTACAGATATATTGGGAGCAAACTGAAGTGTCAATATATCTGTATTACACCACCTGACAAGGATTTCCAAGTATTTGTAATGACTTCCAAGCTAATCTTTATACACTGTGTCTTCAGTTAAATAGAAGACAGCAGTACAAGCTTATCATCTCGAAAACATATCTTAACTAGAGGTCACTCTGACTCAAGCTGACACACTTTCAAGAAGTTTCATTATTTTTCTCTGAGTTTTCCCACCTTTATCATGTTTATTCTCTCAAAAGGCATTTCTGTCTTCTGTACATGCTTAATAATATCTTCACAGGAAAAAAATGTCAATTGTACTATCCATAACCCAGAAAAAAAAGAAAGAAAAGATGAAAATTTTCAGCAGTTACAAGAACCCAAAGAAAGTGAAAAAAAATGTCCAGTAGCTTTGAGAGAGTAAGAACTGTCAAAAGTTACAACACTTAATTACAGTTTCTGAGCAAAACTAACCACAGTATCCTCTTACCTGGAGGAACGTCAAACACAGAAGGTGTAACTAAAATTCGCATATTTGAACCAGTACTGGAACTGGAATTGACAGAAACCTCCCCACTAGCGTGACAGGTAAGCCTGCATGAGGAAAAGTTCTGCCTAAGACTCTCTGAGGTCCTATTTCCTATGACACAAAAGGATGAAGAACTTTCTAATACCCCTATTAGAGCTGGTTGAGATTATAAATAAAAAATCCAACTGTTTTTCATCCAAATTCATCCAATTTCATGCCAGCTAAGTTATAAATCAATTATGAAGCCACTGATCAGTGAAAAAATGAACGGAAAATGAAAGATTAAATCCTTCTAGCCAAATGGGGTGTTCCCACAGATTCCTTAAGTCATCAAATAACATACACTCTCAGTGAGAGAAAAGAGATGTCTTTATCAATTACACTTTTTCCTGCCCATATAATTGTTCAAACTTGTCTTGAAGGAGACACCTTGTAGAAATTTCATCATATTCACTTTACAGTTTATTTATAATTTATAAAATAATTATGTGTCATATTAAATGGCTTTATAAAAGATTGCTTCAACTCCACTATATGCAAATGAAAAAAGTATTTTGTTTGCTTAACCCACTCTGTCGAAAGTTTCTGTGTCACTTAACTGAAGTCTGATTTCAGTTATGAGATTTTAATACCTTATCCATCATTGCATGGTGGGGTTAAAGTCTCTATCCTGTGTTCTTAAGGATTAAAATTCTTGGTGGCAACTCTCTTTCAGTGAAGTGATAATATGCAGACAGGAATTAAAAAGTAGTATGAAGTAGGAGGGCCATGGAATGACAAAGATCTGTGAGAAAAAATGGGAATTTTGAGGGCAGGAATTAGAACATTAGCCATGTGGCAGCTTTCACATTGTATGGCTTTTATTTAGTGTCCACCTAAACCTGATAGGAAAAAAGACTGTTTGAAACAGGATGGGAAGAATGTTTGAGTATGCTGAGTTAATTTGTGAAATATCCTGTTTTCTTCTACAAAAGATCAGCTTTGATTTCTGTTTTTAAAGAGGTATAGCCCTATCATTTGGGAGGGGCTTGCTGGGTTTGGCCACTGAAGTCACCCAGAGAACCCTGCCTACGTGCTCAATGTTCCTGTCACATACTAATTTTGAGGCAACTACACATCCTGCACAGTGCATTTCATAAAAATGTATTAAGACCATGTCCTGACATTCTAAAAGTAGTACTGGGACAGAAACCACTCATTGCTTACAGACAGAACTATTAACACAAATAGAGCGCTTACAGAGAAGGAAGATTTAAATTAACATAAGGAAGATAAAACAATTGTTACAAACAGATGGCTGAACCAGTTGCATTTTCAGTAATTCATCTGTAGTTTTGAAGAGCATAAAGAACCCTTTTTTTCATCATGGTCTAGACTCAGAAAAGGCAAATATTAACTTGACTGTCAGATATGTCAGCTCAAGCAGCCAGGCAGCTTCTCATCATTAGAGTAAAGGCTGGGGTAGTGCTTACCAAAGCTAGAAAAGCTCCAAGGATGTAACCGCTGCGAAGGCACAAACTCTGAGCTCTGTTTTGACACCCTCCCTGTAATGTGTCTTCACAGTCTTAAGTCTGAGAGTACTTAACATGCAGAGCTGCTCTGAGGCTGCTGTGAAGTACCTAAATCCATAGCTGTGATCCTGAACACTGTAGCTCAAACTGTCTGACAGCATAGGTTCACAATTTTAACTTCCAGAGGAGTATTCCTTTTTCTCCCTGTGGCATCACCTATGGCTTTTGTCTCTGCGTATGAACAGAAAGTCTCTCAAAGAGAGACTGGTCAGGTCTCTTCTCTTACTTTACCAAAAAAGGCTAGAAACGCAGACAACTACTGAGGTGATCATCCCACACAGGCCTGGGCTCCCTGAATTCCATAAGCACGCAGATATTTGCAAGCATTCATCCTGTGCTTTCTGCTCACTCAGCTGTAGGCATTTACAGCCTGGGAGGGTGAGAGAGGTCCTGTTGCCATAAATCCCATTTTTCAGAGAATATAAAACATTCTTTGCATCAGAATGAGAAAAAGATGAAAGTAAAACTGCGTAGAAGAGTCTCAGGCAATCCGTTGAGGAGAATAGAGTAGTCTAGATTACTGTGCTCCTATATTTGCATATATATAATCTAGACAGCCAAAAAGGAAATTAATACCACTGAAGATCTAATCTTGGACACAGAACTTAGGCAGAAATCTAAGTTTTGGTGATCCCACCAAAATCAGTGGTTAAACTCTCTTGTTCATTTAATAAGGCCACTGTTACACTGTCAAGTTTGAAAACATCACAGCCCGGGTACGGGTGCAGACCCGACTTGTGTGTTTCCTGAGGAGCAGTGTTTCATTTACACAGAGCTCACACACAATGCAAGTTACAGACTTTAATATTACAGTAGTTGAGATATTCTGTTACAATCCAAATCTGCTTCATAGTTAAATCCAGTGCATGAGAAGAGTAGCTCACATTTTGACGTGTAAATCTATGCAATTCAGTAGATCAGTCACACGCTTATATAAAAGCAGGGCTGCGCCCAAAAGCTGCATAATTCACATAATATTTGAGGGAAAGAAAACAGCTCTTCACATGAAGTTGAACACAACTTTAGGTCTTGGTAATAAGACTAACATCGCCCTCTTCTGGTTTAAATGTCCAAATAATAAAATTAACAGACACTGATAATACATGTATCATTTATGATCAACTTAACCATAAATTCTATTAAGCATTGACATTGAAACCATAAAATAGGCAAAAAAAAAAAAAAAGCTACCTCGTTGGTGACCAACGAAAAATAAGTACTTTAGCTGCAGTACATAAAAAGTTAGTTCACCAAAATGAATACAAGGAAGAATGTTTTTACTCTGCAGGTGACTGTGCACTGGAACTGATTGCCCACAGAGGTTGCAAAGTCTGATTCTTAAAGAGTCTGGTTCTGAGTGATTCTATTTTCAGGATTTCAAATGTCTTCTTTTTTGCCATTCTGTAATATTTCCTGGTGAGATCTGACACTTGTTTGCTCCATTGCTTAGTACTTTCCATCACCCTCTCAGAGTTAATCAGAACACCATGCTTCTTTCAGACACTCCTTTAGCTTTGTGAGAAGATATCTTACTCAGACATGAATTCTACCATTTTCCATCAAATGTCATCAGCTACCAAAGTCAGAGATCACTCTTGTATTGAAATGCTAAATGAATATCTAGCAAGACCAAATTTTAGGACAGTATGTAGATTCAGCAACATAAGCTAACATGGACGACATCAGGCCATCAGCATAGTTGCTAAGTGATTGGCAATAACTTGTAAATCTGCGCATGTTTAACTGCTCCTGGGATGTTTTAAATCTGGTAGCGCTTAATCTGCCTATCCGCAGGGCTTTTGACTGATGACATGCTTAGTTGTTGCTTTTCCTTTCCTCCAATCTTCTTCCTTCCTTTGAACCTGGTGCTCTTGTTTCTTTCCAGTGATAAGGGAGCTTGGCTGCCTGCCCAGACTTCTAGCTGCTCATCTGTCTATCTTGAAAAAATATAATAACTGCAGCTTGAAAGCTGAATTTCAACTGTTCTCTGGGAGAATACAAAGTTGGGAAAAGGAGACTGATGGAAAGAGGCATGGGTGAAGGAAAATTCACTCATCATGCATTAAGAATGCTCAAGAATACGGTACAACTGTTGTGGGGCAGCTCTCATCACAGAGAAATTTCTGAGGTAAGGATGGCAGGCAGTCATAGCTCATGTAATTTGCAATTATGGATAAGGGGCAGAAATAAGGGATAGGGACAAGAGCATTCTGCTAAAAGTCAGTAGCAATAATGGGTTCAGCTGACTCTCTGTAAAGTTCTCTATTCCTAAATATTGCTGCAGAAGATAGGTCCCTTCATTTTCTCAAGTAGCTTTGACTCCATAGGTCCTTGGATATATGCAAACCCTAAATCCGCACTCAGGCACACAGTACAAATGGTGCTTCGCATGCTCAAAAGTCGTGTTTAATCTGTTCTTCTGATGGATTCATCTTTTCTAGCCTCAGGAAAGCTCCATAATTTCAATGTCCAGTTTCAACTGTGTTTGCTCAAATGTTTCCTTCCATCCCACACCTGGCTCAGCCTTCCAACAGCAAGAGCTTCCAAGAGCTGTAAACAAAAACCAGCCTATGATGAGTTGAGTGTCTGGAGGAGATTCTTAATTGCATTAGAAAAACTTTGAGGTTGTAAATCAGGTACCTGCAAGTTAGAAAATGCATATACAGCTGTAACTAAAGTTCCAAGACATGACAGACTGTTTTCCCGGTCCAAGAATACTTAAGCAGCATGCATGAGATCTTTTCATGCCTTTTCTTCTGAACATTATTTATGGGTTGAGTTGACAGGCTTTAGCAACCCTCAAAGTAAAGTTCTACATAAATTCTGGTTTTCCAATATCATGGAGTCTCCTGTTTCTCAGCCAAACACCCCATACATTATGGAGGAAGTCAGCAAAGAATCTGAGTATCGAAATAGAAAGCCCTTGGCATATATATACACCTATGCCTGAATTTATGATGTAGAATAACTTTAGTCGCTTGCAACCTTAATATTTCTCTTTAGAAAGCTAAACTGTCATTTCCAATGCTTGCTCAGGAAATATCTTGTTAAACAAAAACAACTATACCTTGCAAATTCTTGAGAAAAATATCAGTGTATAACAGGGAATGCAAGAAAACTACCACAAAACACTTCAGGAACAGAGAAAGTGCCAGTTTTGTCTGTATATGAGAAGCAGTATGATAAACACTTAATGTGTAGTGCTACATGAACAGGAGCTTGGCGGCACACATTTGAGAAAACAAGCCCTCTCATGGCTTTGCCTTTTGGGTGTAACATAGGTCTCTAAACCCACATCAGGGGTTTTTGATTCTTCTATGCATGCCCAATATAAAAGTTGTAAATGATTAAAAAAAAAAAAAAATTGAAATGCAAAGTACAAGTACAAATGCAAATACAAATGCAAATTTTTGTCTTTTCTCTGTTTTCAGTCTTCATTACTCAAGGGGCATCAACTGCAGTAATAAACATGGCCAGACATTAGTATTTCCTGATTCAGACACAAACCCATGTGATGGGATGCCTTCTGAAGCTAGTACAGAGTACTTTTTGAAAAGCATGGATGCCATCTTTTCTTTTTGCTTAGTCCATGGCTTGGCAAGTCAAAATTGGTGCATGAGAAGACTTGAAGAAGCCAAGATATGCTAAACAGTTAGAACAGTAAAATGCAGTCTGAAAAAGCAGGGAAAGACTAATTTTCTCTTGGGGCACAGAAGGACTCAGGGCACTTGTTCTTCTGATGAAAAGTGATGGAGACATTAATCCCAATGGTTTTGAATGCTTCCTGCAAGACACAAGGCCTCTATCATCACAGCTCATTTCCATCATAACTGAAACTATTTCAAGTGGTTCCTTCCAATATTTTTTCAAAATGTCTCTTACAGCATGGAGAAATAATGCAGACACTAATCTTCAGTAATTTACTGTGATTCATTCACTGAAGTATGCTAGCTCTCTGTGTGGGTTGTCTGCTGCCTACCACCCTTGGAGGGAAAGCATTGCCCTGTATATGTGTGCTTAGATTTTTAGGAATGAACTGAGGGCGTATGTTCCTCTTACAGGGCCAGTTGTTGGGGTATTTTTCTACATTTCATGCAAACAACCTGTTACACATCACATAAAAATCTGTTAAACTGAACAGCTCCTGAGTTACTTGAATGTCGTAGAGCTGAGTTCACACCAGGACTTGGTGCCCAGCTGTAATCATTCAGTCCAGAACTGTGATCCTGCCTCCACCTGTTAATCACCTGTCTCTGATCAGTTATCTTCCTCTACCTACCTCCAGGTCTGCCTTTGGTCACATCAGAATCACTCTGAGATCCCAGCCTATCAAACAGGATTTGTGTGGTATGGCAGAGCATCTCAGGAGGCCAGTCAAAGCTGGAACTCCTAATAGGCCTAACAAATCCCTGAAGTCTGTACAAAGGAAGTTTTGATGCATGGAGTTCAAGATGCACCTCAAGATTGCTTTGGGCCAGCCTACCTGTTCAGGTAATGATGCTAACTTTCATTGCATTGTTCTCCATCAGCAAAGATCTGCTTTGCTCATGGAAATGTGCTGCAAATACAGGTTTCCCAAGAACCTTCTTATTATAGATTCTTAGCCTGATATTTTGTTCCATCAGTTTGCCATGATGCTCGTATTTCAGTAACAAATCTCTTCAATTAAAAGAAAAAACACATCAGTTGTGATTAGTCACATCTCTGGCCTTCTTAAAATACACAATTCTGCTAGTAGTTTCATTGCCATTTCTACACATTTTGCAGCACACCATTGCAGTTTCCCTTTCACCACCTTTGATTTTTCTCCTACACTCAGTATTTGGCAAATCATGCTCCACAGAAACAATCTACTTCCTGCATTAGAGAGAAAGAGAAAAGTAAAAAATAGTATTTGTTCTCCTCATTCTAGCAATTGAAAAATATAAAACGCATAAAACATGGTTATAAAAATCCTCATTTGAAGTGCACTAGAAAGGTATCAATGGAAAAGAAGACTTTTAATAGATGCATGTAAAACATTCTTAGGGTTTTCATATGGTACAGAACAGGAAGGACTGTTATATGAGAACTATAGCTACAATCTGTTCCATAAGATAATCTTTAACAATTGGTGGTGCTGTCAGCATACATTTTAACATTTCTATGTGGTTACTCTTATTATAGCTCAACTGACTAGAAAGAAGGGAAAGATGCAGTACAGTACCTCTACTTGCTAACATGAAATCTATATTAGTTTTTATAATATATTTGGTGACAGTCACTTATTTTCTACCTTGTCTTGGAATTGACCTAAAGCAAAATACAACATTACATACTCACCCAAATAATCTTGAAAATTCTATAAACTATAACATGCAGTGTTCACATGAGCTGTCACTGAAACCCAGCACATCAAATAGATCACAGCAATGAAATCATGCCCAATGTACCTATATAGAACACTGCGCATCTTGCAGAATTATTTATGTTTGTGATAAATAAAGTCATTTAGTTTGTGAAGCTTATGTAATAATTCTCTTTCAGCCTTCATGATACAATTTTGCCTTCATTTTACAGATTTTTTTTTTTCTAGTTTAGAATCTCCATTTCTGGAAGAAAAAGAAAAAAGAGATCAGACCATAGTTCTACACCAGTCAACGTGGGGATAAAGGTTTATCCCAGCAGATCAGCAAGTGAAGGTGAAAGAGATTCCCATAGCCTGTCACATGGAAATTACTCTATGGGAACTGATGGATTGCCACTCAAAAATATTTGTGGCAAGTTTTTTTTCAGTTCTAGTTTGCATGGGTTTGCACCCCTATTTTCAGCTGAATTTGCAGTATTCTTATATTCAAAGTAAAATAAATAAATAAATTAATACATACATACATACATATGTACGTATAAAATCCTCCCAAACCTTAGCATAATTTTAACTCCAAATTATGTATTTCCTCAGTTGTCTTGTACTATGACCACCATAATTTTAAATGAATTGCAAGTGGCAGATTTCTAAAAGCAAATAAGTGCTAGTTTATAAAATTTTTGCCTAGCTTTGCCTGAGCATTCTTTAACACCTCCTTTCCGTCTGGACACTTACCTCACCACACAAGGGTACATATGTAGTATACATTGCTTCCTTGGACAGCTGTTGTTATTACTGTTATTTTTAGCTTCTTATTTTAGCATAGTTGGAGATAGAGTTCTTTTCTCATACCTAAAACTGCAGCATTAAGTGCAAGATGATTGTGATTCTACACACCATTTTAAAAAGGAAATAGCCCCTAAGAAAGATGACAGCTGTGCAGTGACCTGGCATCAGACACAGCCTTCAGAAATCAAACTAGTCATCATGAGCAGCAGGAGTGATTTTCTATTCTCTAAAGAAGGCACTTCTCCAGAAAACACACCTTTAACAAGGGTCAGGCTGAATGCTGGGTTTGGCCCCAGGCAGTGTAACAGCCTCTTCAGCAGTGAAAACAATTTAGCCTGCAGATCTCAGAGAGCAGCTGCCAAAAAATGTGTGTCTAATTTACAGAATTAGGAGGGAGGTCTTAGAAGCGGCCTACAGAGAGAATGCTGCTCCCGTTGCTGCTTACAATGTCAAAATGGGAGAGTTTTTCTGAGGCGTCATGTCATCTGGAACCAGCTGTCACAGAGCCTGGAGAGGGAGAAACAGCAAAGCATTGTTGATGGAGAGTAGCAAAGAAAAGGAGTCAAGTGCTTGTTTTCAATAGGAAGAAACTGCCAGATTGCCAGGGCAAGTCCTCTGTCATCTCAAATGCAAACTGCAACAATGCTGAAGGTGAGTGCTGGGGATGCTGCTGGCACACCTCTGACCCTCTTCTGTTTGCCCTGAAGACCTGTACACAAAGGAAGACATATATGACCATCACCTGATGGCTCATGCACAACTCTGGCAGTCTGCAATGCACAGCCCCTACACAGCTTTTTTTATTATTAATGTGGGCCCACATGGTTCAGTCCTTCTGCTACTCCTTTTTCTGCGTGCCAATATTTCTCATCTGAAGACAAATTTTTTCATAATGTAATGAATACTTTTATTTGCTCTTCTTGTCAGCCCTATCCCAGTTCCCATCAGAAATGCTTGTTTGATGCCAAGTGACATCTCATTGGGGTTTTTTATTAATAGGCTCTACAGAGGTGTTTGCTTTTGCTGCCATTAGCAAAATAGCCCCAGACAGAATCAGCTATTAAATTAAGAATGTGAGTATAATTAATATGTGTGGATCAAATGCATAAAACTGCCCAAAATAGTACTTGTCAAAAATTATATTTAAGGAGAGGGTGGCCATCAGGATTATACGGTAATGGAGGAATCCCAGAGAGAATTTTGAAAAATATAAAAGAAGGATGAAAATTTGTAATAATTAAGTATTGAAGTTTATTTGTTATGTATCTGATATCGATCCTGACTTACAGTTCACTGATTGTCAGTGTCATGTGCTGCTAATAAAACAATAAACTACACTGATACCCATTTAAGTTTTTCCCTTCTACAGGTTTGACTAAGGAAGCAGTATTAGAGAAAGGATTTATCTCAGTCATGGATCAGCTGACCAACTCATACTCCTGTCTCACTGTCTTTAACTTGTGGGAGAAAACTGGTGAGAGAAAGCAAAGGGCAATTGGGGCAGCAAACAGCAGATCTGCACTCTAAAAAAATCACACTTCTAAGAATCAATTGCAGAAACAGCAGGAGGCAACAGATCAGAGGCTGATAAGCAATCCAAACTCCCTGGTACCGCAGCTTCCAACAAGGGAGTCAGTATGATTCATGTGATGCATGACGATGATTTTATCTTAAACACTGCTATGATAGTACAAAAAATATGTCCTGGTCACGCACACTTAAAGGAATTATTTTTCTTTCTTTCTCTTTATTCTGCTTTCTTTCTTTCTCTTTCCCTTTCTTTTTCTTTTTCTCTCTTTCACCTTCTCTTTCTCCTTTTCTCTTTCTCCTTTTCTCTTTCTCCTTTTCTCTTTCTCCTTTTCTCTTTCTCCTTCTCTTTCTCTCTTTTTCTTTCTCTTTCTCCTTCTTTCTCTTTTTCTTTCTCCTTCTTTCTCCTCTCTCTTTCTCTCTCTCCTTCTTTCTCCTCTTTCTCTTCCTCCTTTCTCCTCTTTCTCCTTCTTTCTCCTTTCTCTTTCTCTTTCTTTCTCT
>VZRJ01011806.1:696644-725251 GCA_013397565.1 Ptilonorhynchus violaceus
TTCTTTCTCTTTTTCTTTCTCCTTCTCCTTCTCTTTTTCTTTCTCTTTCTCCTTCTCCTTCTTTTTCTCTTTCTCCTTCTTTTTGTCTTTCTCCTTTTCTTTCTCTTTCTCCTTCTCTTTCTCCTTTTCTTTCTCTTTCTCCTTTTCTTTCTTTCTTTTTCTCTTTCTCTTTCTTTCACTTTCTTTTTCTCTTTCTTTTTCTCTCTCTCTCTTTCTCTTTCTTTTTCCAAACCTTCCCAAACTTTCCCTTCCCAAACATTTCCTTCCCAAACCTGTCCTTCCCAAATCTTCCCAAACCTTCCCTTCCCTTTCTTTCACTTTCTGGTTCCCTTCCCTTCCCAAACCTTCCCAAGCCTTTCTTTCACTTTCTGGTTCACTTCCTTTCCCTTTCTCCTTCCTTTCCCTTTCTCCTTCCTTTCCCTTTCTCCTTCCTTTCCCTTTCTCCTTCCTTTCCCTTTCTCCTTCCCTTCCCTTTCTCTCTTTCCTATCACTAAAACTGATCTCTTGACACAGCCACAGGTCACAGTCCCACCACAAAAACAGAGCAGTGGATGCAGCACCTCGCAGTTAACCCAGCTCCTCTCATGAGTGCAGAAGGCCACTAACATGACTAAGCTGATTTAGCTGGTGCCAATTATGTTCGAGGCATGCTCACAGTAAAGGAGAACACTTACAGCTCAGAATATATAAAAACTGATCTGAAATCCATAACTTTCTCGAGTATCAGCATAACCTTCTTGAGTATCAGCAAATTGCTGATGAAAAAGACGGGTAAGACAGCAAGAGCTGTGTTTACATTACTGAGGAAAAGGAGCCATGACAAATACAGAAAGCCCTACAACTCTTACTTACTCTGCTGATGAAGAACTTTTGCAGACACATGTTCAGTTTTATTCCTGTATTGAAGATAATTTCAGGCACTGAATTCCAGTCTGTCCTCTGACCACTTCAGACAGCAGGGGGAAAAATGGTACAGTTTGGCTCCTGTGGGGAGCAACTTCCTGTGTTGATGGTATCTGACACTGGGATGACCTTTGCCCGGTAAGGACCTGCCCTGCCCTGCCCTGCCCTTTCCTCTGTGGGGAAAGCCCCACCCTGGCTTTCAGAGAGCCTCCAGCTGTGCCTGACAGTAATGTCCAACTGTTCCAAAGATGACACCCCTATTTTAGATATAATCAAAATAAACTCTTATAGTTACTATTTCATTTTACATATATGTTCAATATGTCAAACAAAGCTTAATCCACGTATGATAACAACATATGCAAAAAACAAAGACTATCCCAAACTAAGTCAGAAGTGAGAACATTCTTGGAGACTTTGTGCTCCATCAGTACTGAATTTCATTTTAGTACGAACACATGAAGGCAAGTTGTTCTTGTCTTTCATGTTTGCTGGAAGGCTAAATGGTTACTAGATAAATTAATGCTAATAAGGTATTGAAGTATTAATGCTAATACTTAATCCTACCATTGCCAAAGTTTACCAAAGTTCAGGAAAGATGAGCTTCAGTATGACTTTATTATGCCTCTAGAATTTGCATGTTCATAAGTGAAGAACAATTAATATGTACAAAGAGACATGGAACCATAACAAAATTGTTCCAACAGTAGAAAGTACAAGAACATAGGTCATGAGGAAAGCCTTTCCTTTCTTACTCCTTTTTTTCTTAGAAAGTAAGTGATACATTCTTATTCTATTTCTTTGATATAGGGGATAATCTCATGAACTCTCTGTTGCACTTTCTCACTCCAATTTAAATTGTCTTCAGATTAATTTTTCAGTACAAGTAGGATGCAATTTCCATCTCTGTGAATCTTAGAGAAATACATTAGAAATAAGATTAATATAAACTGAAGCAAATAGGCTACGGCCTTCTTTTTACTGGCAGAATAATAGGCTGTAATGAGGGTTTGTTTTAATTTCTCCTATTTTTCTTGCATCTCTAAGTTCCCTTACACTCACTGTATCAATTCTTTTGATGTGACACTCGACATTATATCCCCTGGCCATATCTGCCCTGAAGTTGCTGCCAAAGGAACCTCATTTTCCAGAAGGATTCCTGAAAAAAACTGAGCTGAAAACTACTAAAAAGTCTTTGCAGAAATGTAGCAGTGTTGTTGTACCGCAAAAACATTTTAGTATTTTAAGATAAAATTATTTTTCCTTTTGATGATCTCTCGTACTCTGTTTATGTTCTGTATATACTATTTACTGTATTGCAAAACTGTGAAAAGGAATGTGTATTAATCCAATCTACTTTGAATTTCATGAAAGAGTTTTACTAAAATATTTATTCAACTTACAAAATGAATCTAAATTAATCTTTCAAGATATTTATCAAATTATATTAAATCAGACAGCCAAGGATGCTGTCATTGGCAATCACAGGACATTCAGAAAATCCTGTAATTGTCACAGGTATCTTTATGTGATTTATAGAAAGCAAGTATAAAACAATTTTCAGTTGTCATCAACATTTTCACAAAAATGTTTCCTGCTCTCCTAATATTGAGATGCTTAACTAACTATGAATATATCAATAAGATCCATATTAACATGAACATTTATTAATAATACCATATTAAATCATAAAGACTTTAAAACAAATCTTTCCTAAATTTCATTTCACTTATTATATAAAGCAATAAATTAGATAATAAGTATTCACTTGATATAATAATATGTCTTCAATGATAACCCATAAAGTTTCAAGGTGCTAAACACGTAAGTCTTAGTGAGGTATTTTACAGAGAGCAAGAATTACATCCTCCAATTACTTGCATTGGTGAAAATTATGAAACCACAATTTACACTTGCTTTCTATGTAAAACTTATTCACTAACATGACGGAAACCATCACTGCTACTCCAAAGCTGAGGATTGCTTAGCCAGCAGAACTGAAGTGACAAAAGCACCTCTATTTGGTAAGGAAAATATCTGCCTTTTGGGACAGAAAGACAATTTGTTACAGGCAGGTTCTTGTCTGCTGTGAGCCTCTCACTAGCAGCATTTGGTATGACTGATTAGGCAGGGAAGTTTCTCTGATAAATGTACAGTACAGAAATAGCTCCTTGAGGGTGCTACACAGAAGAGCAGACCTGAGGAGAATACTGAGGGGAATACCTATTCCTAGTCAGTACCATCCTGAGTATATAAACAGATCTCCTTCTTTAGCTTCTGAATGGGACACTGCTAGGGAAGGTACTGTGTCAGAGCAAAGAAAATTGACTGTTATTTGAGGAAGAACTTGTAAAGGGCTAGAAACTGGACACTGCTGGCAGCACCACAGCCATGGCATAGCCACCTCCTTGCAAAATGTCCTGTAATTTTATATCCATCCTGTCTAGTCTGGCCATTTAGATTGAAATATACTGATGCAGTAGTACCTAAGTCTCAAAACAGTTGCCATACACTTCTATGGAAGGAATGAAAAATTAGTACTTTAAAAAAACACATTTCATTAAAAATATAGGTTAAAACTATAGGTTAAAAATAACTGCCTCCATGATGGTGGTATATCAGAATGAAAGACATGAACTGCAACAGTCTCTCATAATACTTTTCAAGAGCTCAATTTTTATTCATAGGCCTCTCATTCCACATTCCTATTGTGATGATAAGAGGAAATGCACACAAGGTATTGAAATTAAGATGGCATGAAGTTCTGACAACTGTCTGGTTCTGTGTGTAATTTTATATCACAGAATCATTTAGGTTGGAAAAGACCTGTAGGGTCAAGTCCAACCATTAACCCAGCACTGCCAAGCCCATCACTAACCATGTCCCTGAGCTTCACATCTACACCTTTGTTCAACAGATCCAGGGACAGTGATTCTATCACTTCCCCAGGCAGCCTGTTTCAGGGCTTTGCAACCCTTTCAGTGAAGAAATACTTCCTAATCTAAGTATCTAAACCTCCCCTGGTGCAACTTGAGGCTGTTTCCCATTGTCTTGTTGCCTGTGACTTGGGAGAAGAGACCAATCCCCACCTGGCCACAACCTCCTCTCAGGGAGTTGTAGAGAGTGATAAGATTCTCCCTGACCCTCCTTTTCTCCAGGCTGAACACCACCGCTCCATCAGCTGATCCTCATCACGCTTGTGCTCCAGACCCTTCACAGCTCCACTGCCCTTCTTTGGACTCGCTCCAGCACCTCAATATCTTTTTTGTTGTGAGGCACTCAAAAACTGAACACAAGATTTGTGGTGTGGCCTCACCAGTGCCAAACACAGGGTGTCAGAATTGAAGATAACCCATTAGGTCTGTTAAGGAAGGAGATTCACCATTCTTCTAGAAATTTTTTATCTGTAATAAACTCCAATTCTTTTTAAAAGAAAGACGTGGTGTAATTTAAAGCTTTTAAAACTTCATAAGAACCAAAATAAAGAGGAATTTAATTTAAAAATTCCAATTTGAAAGAATTAATTTTAAATTGTTATCAGTTTGAATGTAAAATAATAAAGGTAAAAATGAAAGTAATCTTCAAATTAAAAAATAAAAGGTTATTTTTAAACTGTTAAATTTAGATACACCATTATTAATATTTGGGTTTTCATTTCTTTCCTGTTTGAAAAAATGCTAAACGGATCTCTTTCTTCCTAGAGCTTTGAAATTGAGAAAGTCACATTTCATTAGGAAATCCTGGACAGTGTATATTTCAAATTTATATTTAAAACGTTCACTGAAGAACATAAACATAATTTGATGAAAACACCATCAATAACCTCTTCATGGCCCACGCTTTTCCCAGATTCTTATTCAGTATTTTACTGCTCCTACAGATTATTTTTTTTAAATGGTCCTAAGAAGAATTGCTTGTCATTTTCTTGATACAAGCACAAAGAAATTTGTCTGAGAATTGCTGGGATTTTTTTGCTTTACTGTGCAAATGACTTAATGCATCTGGCCAAAATAAATGGCAATTGCACAGTGTTGAGATTGTATTTCTGAGGCTTTTCTTAAGTTCAAAAAAGATGTGTAGCCAAACTATTAATCAAATTTCCTACGTTATACTTCATAAGGAAGATGGATAATATTGGTATGAATAATGCAAATTTGAAAGAAATGAGTGTGAGGCTTGCTATGGCGTTGAGTTGTACTTTGCTGGTAGACAAGACAATTGTATTTTCCCTGATGCAATACACTGAGCACCTCCAGAGATGTGTACTGCCTTTACAAATATGCATCTGAAAAAAGGAAGGAAACATTTTGAAAACAATTTACTACAGAAAATAACATGATGTTCTACAGTACTAACTTCCCAAGCAATAACTATAGTAATTTCTAGTTATAACAGTGCAGTATCAATTTTTTTTTTACATTTTACCCATACATAGCCGTGCTGCCTTAGATAAGGTGTTGGTTGAGACATTACATCATCCTGTATCAAAATACAAGAACCTACAGTCTCAAAGTCATTGTCTGATTCATCAAAACTCCTCCATATGTATGAAATGTTTATTATCTCTCTTTCAGAGACAAAGTATGGAATGCTGATATTTACTTACCAGAGTTTGTGCTATGAGAGAGTGATAGGAACCCAGATATATGCCAACTTCTCTTCCTCTAAATGCTAAATGAGTCACATCACTCCAAAGATGGTAAAGCTAAAAATCATACTCATTTTTATTCTTAGCTGTACCTTAAATGAAGACTGCAGAAGCTATTAAATACTTCCATTGCTATCACTGCATGAGAAAATTTTCCAGTCATGACTAATGTGAACAGCAAACATCCAAACAGCCTCTATACCTGGATTACTGTGAGCTTGCACAGGGCTGATTAAGAAAATCTTCAGAAGTGGAAATAGCATGCCATTGGGTTTCCATGGTAGAGGCCCTGTGGACTGCCCTGATCCACACCAGAGGTTATTCCTTTACAATAGCAACAGTGAAAGCTCCTTACTTCCCTCTCCACTTCACCTGTCTTTATGTACCTTGAGGTACATAGCTTTATTAGGAAGGCATTAAACCCTCCTGGAAGGCAGGGGAATGACCTAGCCAACTCTCAAGGTTATTACAGCAGGTCCCCTCGGACCTCTAATAACTTTGGCAGCCTTTTTCAGTTTATCCCTATAACCCTGAGGGCTGGGAACACAGCTTCTTGTTTAAAGGAGGATCTCTAAGGTAAAACATATTCCTCACAGAGAATTGTAACCCCTCAGAACTGAGGTCTTGAACTGAAAATAAAGAGTGAGAGGACATACATAGCACATAGTAAACTTATACTTATCAAAGCATTGAGATTAAAAACAAAGAAATAACTTTGCTGATCTATCACATAATTAATTCTGTAGCATGCAGTTCCTTTCCTCAAATGTAATGAAATCTGCCCATGCAACATATCTTTCTTTCATTTAGAGTGTGTGTCACTAAGAACAAGTTTCAGTCACAGTGTTAGTAGTTCCTGGAACAAGGGAAAAGAGTTTCTAGTTAGAGTACTTGTGGTTAATTGTAAAGAGCAAAAAAATCAGTGCAGAATAAAATACCAAAATATCCCCTAATTCACATAGTCTTCCATAAGAATCACAACAGTACTTTCATTGAGCAGACATGGAACAGGAGTGAATAGCTCTTTTCTCTGAAGCTTCTGGCTATCAAATTGCATTTCTGCCTGTAATTTCACTAATCTCTAGTTGCAGAGCATAGCAAAATCTTTGCAGCAATACAGAAGTAGGCAATAAAAGGAGCATCTCACCTGCCAATCAAGAAAGGAAATCTCAAAGACTAATTATTAATAATTAGACTGGTTATTAAACTGTCAGGAATCGGGAGACTGCTTTCTCAGTAAAATTAGACCTTCCAATTGAAGGAGTAAGGAAAACTGAGCAGCAGTGAGCTACTTGGCCTGACAAGCCAATCCAAAAGGATGTGTGACTCCATGGCCCTTTGTTTCCCCTCCAATCACATAGAAATTACTTGAATAAATGCTTTGAAAACTTAAACTGTCAAATATGGTTAAAATTCTCAATGCTAAAACCGTCCAGCAAATTCCTTATCCACCAAATAGTCCATGCAACAAATCCATATCTCTCCATTTCAGAGAGAACGACATCGCAAAGATCTTAAGGAAGTCCAGATAGATGCCATCTGTAACTCTTCCCTTGTCCACTGATGTAGTCAATCCATAATAGAAGTCCACTAGTTTGGTCAGGCAGGACTTGCCCTAAGTGAAGCACCTTTTATGAAATTATTGCAGGATGCACAGAAGCAATACATAATGCAAACCCATAATATGTGCATTGCACATAGTGCCAGTCAGAAACATGGGTTGACCAAAGCATGATTTTGAGTGCAATTAAAGACATAGCTGCAAGGTTTGTTAAAGGCTTTACTCTCAACCAAAACTTAAAACCTAGTCATGATTCTATTTTCAAAATGCCTTTTAGAGCATTATTCACATGCATAAAATTTCTTCCTGTACATAGTTGAATGTTGACAAACCTCTTCAAGAACTGGATTTTAAAACATGGAGAGACACAACTCAAAGAGTGTTATGCGGCCACTCATTCTATAATCAGGAAGACATTCATTAAAATAACAATTCCCTCCTCCTAGTCAACAAAGCTGAACTCTTCATGGTTTGTTTTTATAGGTTCCTTCTACTATACTGTGTTAACTAACAGATTTGCTCAAAACTCCAAAAGCTCTTCTTAAACTGGTATTATTCTTTTCTTCAGGAAGATTTTAAATTATCTGCCAATCCCTATGGTTGATCTGCTGTTTATTGCCCCCTCCTAAACAAGAATGGAGCAAAGCACGAAGAAAAAAAAGTAAAAACATCAGTGGCTACATGGCCTGATGAAGCAGCAGAGAACAAATATTTTATTTAAGAAAACTATGAATACAAACCCTGAGCAGAAAGTAAAAATGCAGAAAGCCTCACAGAGCACAAGTTTAAAAGGTCAAGTCACTGTCATAAATTCCACCGTATTTCTTTCCCTCAAACACTCACAGAAGCTGAAGTCTTGCAGGAAAACTAAAATTTACTGGTTAAGGATATTCTCCTAGGTCATCTTCACACAAGGCAATGTAAAATTAATAAACATGTATGCATATGCATCACAAAATTTCAGTCAATGTCTAACCACACTTTCTCTTTTGAATCAAGACTGGAAGAGCATTGAGAATAAAACCAGTACATTGAAATTATATTTATTTCTAAATATATTTTCACTCTCTACTGAGAGATAAGAAACCAGTGAAAAAAAGACATGCAGTGCCTAGAACCTCATTACCAGCTACATTTATTCAATTACTTCCCCTTAAATAAGAAGAATCCCAGTTAACTTTCTCTTCTGGTCCCTTTTAAAATTAATTTTCATGAATACTAAAGGACAAAACAGTCAAGAAGCTTTTGAAAGACTTAGTCATCAGATCATGTAAAATCACAACAGGATCAGCATGTCCGCTACATTGTTTTATGCCTTCCTTGTCCTTGCTAAATTTGATGCACCACTCTTGAAGTTGAAATATTTGTTGCCTGTTTCTTTAGTCACTAATTGTTTAGGTTCATTTTTGTGAGAACGTTTTCTAAGTACTATGTAGTAATAACAGTGGTCTTGTGCAAATGATCTTCTTATGAACCACTGCAAATAGCACTACCCTGTTCTTACTTTGAAACGAGACATCAATCAGCCTAAAGAAAGGCAGCCTCCCTTTCCCAACAACATAATGAAGGCCTGCAAAATGACAAGAAAGCTTCCAACAGATTGCAGGGGGAAAAAAATTCACTGAAAGGTAAAAAGCAGGTCTTGCCTGTTCTCTAGAGAAGCCAGCACATCAAGTTTCAGTTTAAAGACAAACAAGAGAGAAAGAGGATAAAAAAAACCAACTTATTTTTAGAGTTATTGTTTTTGCAGTCTGAACAACTTAAACAATGTTTTCAAGTGCTTTATGAATCTTGATTCAGGAGGAGAGCAAATTCCAAACAAAGGTTTTATTTGTATTTCTCCTCATAAAAAAACCCTAAAACTACTTTTTTCCATTGGTGTTTCTATTGAAAGAACACCAACTGAAATAAGGAATGTATTTTGGAACATATTTTCTAGAAAACAGTAATGTAATATTTTTTCTAAATAGCTAGTTAGCTATCACTGCATCAACATGAACAGCTGTGCAACACACAAGAGTATGCTATTCAACCATATGCTTTATTAAAAACAGAAAAATCTGCACTAACTTCACTCCTAGAAAAGTTTTATTCCAAAACTCAATTGAGTTAGTGAGTACTACTGAGGCTGAGCACACTTCTACAAACTCAAAAAAAAAACCCCTAGGTTTCACTTCTGCAATTCACAAAAAGACCTAAGCTCTGAAAAAGCTGTCCCCTTTACATCAAAAACCACTGGGAGGATGTGTGTCAGAGGAAGACATTCCTAGAGGTTTTTTCTCTGTGTTCTGTATTGTGATGACAGAAACCAATAGTGAAGTTCCCTTTCACTTCAGATGATGCTCAGAGCTGCTGTTAATACAGGCTGACCTGGGACCAGAGGAAGCCTTGCAAATCTCAGTAGGAAGAAGATGCTTCCTCGGGATCTTCAGGTGGTGCATTAGGTCAGAAAGTGAGATTCACAGGAACTGCTTTAGATCTTCAGAAAGAATGGCTTACACCAGCAGAATTCTGTATCATTCTATGGTCTCAAGCATGTATGAACATACTACCCTGATTCAAAATTCTGAATAGCACTAGAATGTGCTGTCATTCAGCATTAGTCTCAGTAACAAATTCATTGCCTAGAGGCTATGAATTTACAGAGCTTAGTATGGTATGTCAGCTGAGATTTATAGTAACTCTTATAACCTTTAAGCCAGTGTTTTATTAGGAAAATCTCTGTTGGAAGTGCTTGTGAAAAACTCAAAATACATTTAAGTACCCTTGCTAGGACAAAAATCCCTGCATATGGCTAAGGCAGAAGAAAATATTCAAACAAGCCAAATTTAAATGAGATCATGGCCGTACATATCTGAGCTACAGTAGCATATAATAAAAAACAGTGGAGTAACAGTTTATTTCCTAGTTTCCTCTTTTTAAATGCTGATTGTTTCCCTAAATCACTGCCTTCAGCACCAAGCCTCAGAAGCTCTGTCAGCATTTTTATTGCTTCCACGATTGTGCTGCAAAAAATGGGAAAACAACAAGTCTTTGAGAGAGATTTTTTTTTCATATGAATTAAAACTAAATGTTATCCTCCAAGCAAATTGGTTGAGGATGGCCACCCCAACCCCTCACTGGCATGCACCACCTAACTCCATTTAATCTCTTTGTCCCTATTTTTTCTTATTAGCTCAAACATGTCAAGGTAGACAGAGAACACCACCCAAACATAATTCTTGTCAATCAGTGCAACCCTATCCCTCCTAACCAAAACAGTGTTAGGTTTCTGTTCTGAGTGTTTCACAGATCTTCTTGGATTGCCATTGCAATCTGAAAAACACAAGCAAGAAATTATGCTCAGTCTAAAGGAGATTAATTTTTAAAATGCCTTATGGGAAGAGAGGAACTTCCCATAAAGACTGTTAGGACTATTCAGATAGTAAAATGTTCACCACTCTGAGGTTCCTTAGGTCCTGAATGCCACTTCCACAAAGGTCAAGAACCCATCTTTCATGGATTTATAGTAATCTTCAGTGATGTTTGAAAACTTTACTCCCTTTGACTTGTCAAGGTATGATCTAACAGTATCATGCAGTGTAGTTAAATGAATCTCCAACTCCTATTGTCAGAAAAACTGCCACTAGTTCATATAGACTTGATGCAGGTTTTTTGAAAACAGACGGATTGCTTGCAAAGTAAATCTTCCCCTTTTTAAAAATTAATTTTTTAATCTAAACCAGGTATGAACTGGCATAGACTGATTATGACTACAAACAGGCTGAAAAATACTGCTTCAAGGTGTAAGGTGCCTGGCTTCCCTTCAGCATGAAATCTGAAGACCTGAGATTTTAACAACTTCACTCCTGATTTGTTAGGAAGAGGTGAAGAAAATGGAATTGTTAATGTGTCAGCATGTCAACTGGATGAGTGTAAGGAAAGGTGAGAAGAATCTCTCTGAAAAGGAGCAGGGAAATAGGAAAAATTGAAAGGATAAAGAGAAATTCAAGAGCAGTCATAAAGGTAACCCACCATCCACTGATTTGGTTTATTTTCCAACTTTTTTGATTTAGTTTCTTGAAGCAATAAAAATAATTCACCTACAAGCACCAAAACAGCTAATAAGTTAACGACCATTAAAGAAAATATGTGAAAATGGTTAGAAATATAGGAACAACTGCAGTGAAACTCCAAGGAGAATATTTAGGTCTCCAGTAAAGCTCAAATTAGTTAATAGATGCAAAGCCTGAAAAAAATTGCTTATGCTATTTCATCACATTTAGAAAGCTTTTTACACATTCAGCTAGGTGACAAGCTCTTCAGAGTACCCTAAAAGTACTTAAGACTGTCAAGTTCCACTACCATTATTGGACTTTTTTTTTTCAGAACGTCCCGCTATTTCTGATAGTTGAACATTTTTCCTGGTTTTCTAAACTTTACTGTGGTTACTTATTTTATAATTTAGCAGTATTGTTAGAAAGAAAAACTAGTCCTTTTCCCTTTTTAGAGGTCATGTGTTCACTTTTCAATGCCAAACAACCCATAGCTTACTACATTTTTGCTCACAACAGGCTGCACATTGACCCTTGACTGTATCATTTTTCCTAAACATTGTATTAGAATCCCTCTTATATGGGAAAAGAATATAGTGTGCTAGGAAGGAATCGTGGGATCTCATCACCCCTTTCCCTGGAATCATCCTTTTTCATAACTCTTGACTTGTACTTTTTTTGTTATCAACTGTTACACTAAATTCCTCTAATCTTTTGTCATTTCCAACTAAACAGCTTTCAGTTAATAATGAATTTTCTTCTTATTACCACTCCCTAAGTATAGGACTAAGGAGCAGTACTATTAAATTTCATCTCATACCTTGCAGACTATTCCACAAGGTGACCCAGCTTTTCATTTCTATTTTGATGATGCTGAACAACTTTGTTTTATCAGCGGGCCTCATTAGCTCTCTTCTGCCAAAGACTTTAATGAAAATATTAAGTTATATTGGTCCAAAGACTGTTCTCTGAATCACTGTAACTTTCCCCCAACCTGATAACTTCTTTTTCAGAGCAGGACAAAGCAATTTCCTCTTTAACGACTTTAAAGCCTTTACAAAATACGTTCTCAAATAAATATTTCTAGTTATTTTCCGATGTGTTACCTTTGTTTAATCTATGAGGTGTGGGTTGTTTTTTTAAAAAAATTCTATCAGTTACAATGAAACTTGCTACAGAGGCAGTGAAGGAGCATGGGGCACTTCTTTCATTATTCGAGGGAAAAGGTTAGATAACCTGGTTTGAAAACAGTCATCTGAGCTTCACTTTCGCCCTCGTGGAAGTAGTTTTCATATTCTTTCCTCAACCACTGTTTAGTTTACCTCCAATTATCAATTCTATTGCCCTAGATGAAAATTGAAAATCCAGTTTAAGAGCTCTTCCTAGACTTCTCCAAATATCTAGTTCCACATGGTGGTACCTTTGTTTCTTTCCCTTATTTTTTTTATTGGTGAAGTTGAAGAACACTGATGGGTTTGGTTTACTTGTTTTGCAAAGTTAGACCAAACTTTAAGCAATTCTTACTTTATTCCAAAACTTCCTTGTATCTAAGAGTTAAAAACTAAGCCCAGAAAACTGAGAAATTCTTCTGCATTTCTGAAGACTTCAGCTAGTCCCTGGCTTTGCTACAGCAAATACTTGAGGCATTCTCTTTTGTTTAATACACAAGTTCTAGCTATTTTGCATATTTGACCTGGTTATTTTCCAGTGTATTTCTCTTCATTCATTTGACTTTATGAAGTTGACCTCCTGTGTCTGAGATACTGTTATTTTGCAGCTGACAGACTGACCTCCATCTGTTTATTCTTTATTTACAGTGAACCAGTCTTTAATGACTCATTATTTATCAGAGACAAACCTGAAGCAATCAACATATTTTGCATTTTATGTGAATTTGAAGAAACGTCAGCTATCACATCTGCAGATATCCAGATGATCCTGACAGTACATTTATTTTATAATCTTCATATCATAAATTTAATTCTCACATCAATTCACATCATTAGACTCATATCTACCAAACCCATGCAACTAATAACAGACAGACAGAATTTTGATTGTCTGGCACAACCCCATTTTTTTCATGAATCTTACCATACACTTCTTGAAGTAATTTTGGCAGAAAAACCTTCATTCTGTACTATTCTTATATCTTTGAAATCTATTGCACCATAAACACTATACCTCTTCCTTCAGTTGGAAAGCTCTGCTCTTCCCAAGACTACTATCCTACCATGCATTTCTTCTATTTATTTTATGACCAGACTCAAAAGCTTACACACAACTCTTTCATGAACTCCACCAGCCATGTACTGCAGTCAGTAACAGATCTTTCCTTGTCTTTCATCTCCGTGCTTTCACCCTGTTATAAATATTTATTTTATGTACCTTCCTTTCCCTCCAGGAGCTGAAATCTACAAATTATGACCAAATCTTGATCTGTGATAACGACAAATGCCAGTGAAGAAAGAGTTATCAAACCACCTCATTCATATTTATCCTTCTACAAAAGTTCCCTTTCTTTTTCATTAATTCGCGGCTCACTGATTTTGTGCAATATTTACTACAGTTCATGAACTCCAGAATCATATTCCACTTTCCTGCAAATACATTTTACAGAGCAGCTGCTTCAGAAAGTAAGCATTTTCTCACAAGAGTTATAAGATTCAAAATATTTGGGAGAAAGCACACACGCAAAATAACTACTTCATTGTCTGTCACAGAACTTGAAAAACCTCCTTAGAAACAACTGGTTTTCTCCTGGGCTGCATGAGGAAATAGTGCACAGCGCCATTAGCAGACAGTAGCTTCAATAAGAACTCACACTAGAGAGAGTTCTTGTATAGCCATGGTGCTTATGACTTCCATAAGCAGCAAATTGAGATACATAATTTCATGTTCGTGAAGAATGTGTAGAGTGGTTAGTGGAATGTGTTTTCCCAGAGAACGAGGAGGAGATTACCAGGGTTGTGGCAGAGAATCTGCAGAATCCAGATGCAGAGAGGAAAGCAGTGAGGTAGCAACGACAGCAACTGGCAGTGGGGAAGGCTGGAAGCCTGATCCTCTTTCACCTGCAGACCTTCAACTTTAGCAAGGCCATAGTTCCCCGGTCAAGAGTGAGGATGGGCAGCACATGCCAGGGAATCCATCAGGACCAGCTGAGTCTGAATTTAATATCTGCAGGAAAGAGGAAGGTCGTGGGAATGCTGTAGGAAACTCCTGCAGGGGCTAGAGACACCACTCTGCTGAAATCTCAGGAGACCTGTTGCTTGCTGGTGATTCCCAGCAGGCCTGTGGATCACAGCAAATCATTGTGAGGAGCAGGTAGTGCTACCATTTAGTGGAATTTGGACAGGCTGTAGAAACAGACTGACCTGACTGTCATCCCACACTCTAGAGAAGTGCCCTAACCACTGTAGGATTTGTGTGGGTTAGGTTTTTTTTCTTCACAAAAAAGTTGCATATAGATCCCTCACTCCAAATGACACTGCAGGACTAAAAGTCTTAAATTAACAAGTCAGTTTAATCTGATTCCTCAATATTCTTTCTTGCTCACCAGTGCAGTGATTTGGAAGTCTGTAAACATATATCAGGTCTTAACGCTCTAGGAATGCTACCCTACGACCAGTTAAGTGGTACAACTAGTATTTTGAAGGTGTATTACTTTTTGTTTATCAAAAGTCAGCAAATATATCTGCAACATAGCAGTAAAATGGAAACAGAAGCCAAGTTGACCATGGAAATAAGCTACAGGAGATGGCCCTGCTTGCAGCCATAAAGGGCCTTGCAGGACAGCACTGCCAAGGAAACGCTCTACAACTCATACTGAGTGATTTTCAGTGGCAATGGCAGTCGGTGCTCAGCTGGCACAGTACAACTCACTGGGGTTAAGCAACACCATTCCCGCACCAAACCAATTGTGACCACCATGAATAAGTACATCCCTCCTCTGTTTAAAGTGGCCTCCAAAAGCAAAGGAGAAAGGAGAGCCAGCACCACCTTACAGAGGTTCAGTGGAAGGAAAGTTATAGACCCCTGTATGTGTGAGTAAGTAGGACAAGTAGGATGTGATGCAGAACCATTGACAAAACTCCCACATAGCTCAGAGCTCTTGCCCTGGGTACACTCTCTTAAAGCACTGAATTCTACTTACTGGACTGGGGATTTTAGATATGGTTAAGTTATAAAAAGCCTAAGCCCTTTATTTCTTTTAAAATCCAATTTATTGGATTTTAATGTCATTATGGGTTTGTCATTCTCTAGGCTAACTACAGACTTAAACTTTAAAAAGGCTGTAGCCAACTTTTTCCTAATGAAGATGTTCTCTTTATAACAAAAACCTCAGAAATTAAGCATACATTCCAAGAAAAGCTGATGCTACCTTCAAAAACTCTTCACTCTTAATCCTGAAAAACCAAAAGCTAAATTCCCTAATCTCTTATACTACATTTTGCTGAACTTTTCTTTTCTTTTGTCATTTCTGGAAGCTGCTCACAGTGATCCAGCTCCCGAGTCTGCAACCTTTTGCTGAGGAATACCTATCTTCTCCTTTTCTTTGCTGTAAATACTGTCTGGTCCTTGATGTATTCTTCCTGCCTTCAGAGGTCTTTCCTCATCAGCCTCTTCCCGAGGGCTCCTGTCTTCCTTAGATTTCCACATCTGTGTTCCTTGGCTTTAACCTACCTCCTAATGGTATGTTTTTTCCAGTGTGTATGGAGCTGTTGAGGAAAAAGATTTTGTGAGACTGAAATAAGTAAACAAGGAGTCCTTCTTATTGTAAATGGCCATTTAGAAAGCTAGTTGTTTTTGTCAGCCGTGCAGAAGCAGCCTTGCTCAGAGTCACATTTTTCATATAGTGTACTTATGCTGGTCTCTATGGACAAAGTAGCAGAGAGAAAAAGGGAGTTGTCTTCCTGCTTCTAAAGTAAGGAGTGAAACTGTAATCCTCCTTCTTCCAGGGATCAGCTTGTACTGATTTTGCTTGTGGGACGTCATCCTGAACATTCTGGATGTGGCATGGTATGCCAGTAGGCCCCATACTGAGTGACCAATAGAAAGATTTTTTTCAGTTTGTCAGTTTTGCAAGTTAAATTAAGAAGTGCAATACAACTGAAGCAAAATGGTTAAGGAAGCAGTAGGATGCTGTGACCCCCTGCCAGCAGTAATAAAATTGAGGTATGTATCTACAGCCTATTTCTTATGAAGAAACACTGATCATAACTTGTCATCTTGTGAACACTTTAATTTGAACCATGGATCCATTACACATTTTTAAAATTTAAATCATCCTGGAGTACAGATCATCTCCATAATAAGCAAGAAAATGTAAAAGGATTTTGATTATTACTAGATTTTGATGACACAGGGGCTCACAACTTAGTAATAAGAAGGATGTGAATTATTATTGGGGTTTTTAACAAGATCAGGCCGGAGAAGTCTTTGAATGTAGACTTTTCTAAAGTACAGAAAGTAACACAGCTTTCCATCTCATCAGAAACATTTACATCACAAGTTCTTTATAAACCCCTTTAAATCCTGCAACTGTTAAACAGCCCTTGAGTATTTACAGATGTATCTCTCATCAGTTTATCTTCTCATATCCACACGATCATAGAGGAAAATCATTGCCACCTGTTATCTGTCTTTGAATAACAGAAAAACATCAGTCATCATTCAAACCTCCCTGGACATAGCAGCTTCAAAATCCCACATGAAGGTGGTGCAGTGAGGTGTATGATAATAGAAGTCAAACTGAAAACAGGGGAAAAAAACCCAAAATTCTTTTTTATCTGATTTTAGCTTTTAGTAACAATAATTAGCAATCAGGACCCTGAGGCTGGAAAACAGTACAAGTTCTGGGACCAAGACTTCTCTGAGTGGAACATTAATTTCAATGAAGCATCAGACAGATCTTAGAACACTTTTTAAAAACTATTTTCCAGCATTTAGACCTCATGGGATTCATTGCATTCTACAACAGTTGTATCAGGTTACCCACGTATCAGGTTACCCACCCATCAGCTTCTTTTCATGGCATTTTGTGCTTCCAGCCCAGCAGAGACACATTCTGTTCAGAGGTAGGAGAGAAGTTAATTGCAGTGTGCAAACACTGGAATATGTGGCCAAAAGAAATTATGCTATCCCATTCCTAGAAATGCTTAAAAATCAAAGGAACACAATCCCATGCAATCTAGAGTAGCTTTGGCAGCCATAGTCTAAGTTAGTGGTCAGAGCAGACAACTCCCAGATGTCCCATCCATTCTAATTTATTTTACAAGCCTGCAATGCTTGTCCAAAGTTAAATCCCCTCTTCAGAAGGAAAGTAAATTTGGTGGGCTTTTTTCCTTGTCTTTGCTGTTTATATAATTTGTGGGAATATCTAGCAATTAAAAAATCATTGTACTGTATGCTCTTAGGGTCAATTTCTTATTCCACTTTAAATAACTTATGTGAATAGAATTAAGGGGTTTGGTGCATTTTTATTCAATTCGTTGTCTTTGAAGACAAGGATAGTAGCAGTACCCTGACTCACAATATACCATAATGGCATTATAAAAGTTTTATAGACCATATTGTGCTAATTTAAACTTAACATTTTCCATGCAAAACCTAACCATAGATGCCTACATAGAATTATACGACTTCATGAAAGGAAGAGAAAAATTTTAAACATTTAAATGGCTAAGAAAAAGCTATTTTACTGAAGCCTACAAACATCTTAAGAACTTGTAAACTGGTAATATTATAGTTATATAAGAAATCCATGTCTTTAATCTAAAAAAGTATGACTAAATTACAGTGTTGATCTTCTCCGCTAATAGTTTACTCCTAGCAAAAAAAAAGATCATAGATAAAATTCTTATTACTGAAAAAAAGGATACATAAACACAAGCTGCACTAAACACATGTAACCACGTTCACTTTTAAAAACATTTTTTCCATATTTTACAGATATTTGTGGTTTATACAGTTGATTTGATTTTTCAGATACAAAGGATGTTAAAGCAGTACGTTCTTCCTGATCTGCAGTATGTATTTTATGCACAGAGCATTTCTGTATACACTGACTTCTGCACCTGAAATGAGTCTTGTGAAAGTCAGTGTGCTTCTGAGAAGATGCAGAGCCTTCCAGAGCATCAGACCCTAAAGATAACAACATGTGCATGTTATAGTACCAGAGCCTTATTTTCAACACAGTATGAAACCATATTTGATTTTGACAACAGTATGAAACGTATCAGCCTTCCCAGGACCACAGGCCACCTGCTGTGCTTCTTGGTGATGTAAGGCATTCAGTCATCAGTGAATATGTGAAAAGTTGAGTCTAATTGTAACTGCTTGGCAGTTTCAGGATTTCCACTGTTTCTTTTTTTTTTACCAAAACTCTCTTTGTTTTAACAGCAACATGACAGGGTGCACTTTTATTCCCTTAACAAAGAAAGGTGCATTTGATTTCACTTAAGTGGAAATTTGTTCCTTAATGGAAAAATTTATCATATTTTAGTCAATATCAACCCAGAGCAATTGCATCTAATTATACTCAATAGACCTTGCAGAATGTCTGTGAAAACTACATCTCAGTTACTGTGTCTCTTCTCTTTTACTGACATCAGTCACAGGATTTCTGGCGGATCCTTTTCCAAGTTGCAAAAAAAGGAAAAAAACCAGATCTTTAAATCAATGCAAGCCACTTTTTCCCAAAATTAATCCTCATGGCTGCTCTTTGGATAGTGGTGGGAACAGGTCTGTATAACAGCTGCAGCAGTGACACCCAATGGTCACTCACAAATTAAACTTGCAACAGGAGGCAAGAGGTACATACCCTCTGCCACTGAAACCGAATAGCTCAAAGCAGTAGTTCAAACTGAATTCTACGTGTATGCATTTCTCATCACAACCCCACTACAAACATGGTATTTTAAGTTCATTTGAGCTGATCTTTTATTTGGATCAGCCAACAATAATAGCCAAAATAAAAACAAACTACTAGCAAACAAAAATTGCAGCCTGTTTAATGCTTACACGTTTTAAAATATTTCTGCATCCATAAGACATTTTAAAATATGGAATGTAATGGAGAAGAAAAAAAGATTAAGGGTACTTTAAAATGGTTGTTTCAAATAACAATTAAAATTCCAGGTATCATACTAAGTTCCCCATTAACAGTTAATCAGTCGTTAACAGTAACTTATCTGGGTGACACAAAATTGTCTTTTTTTTTTAAAAAAGAAATCTGAGTTGTGATAAACCAATGTAGACATCATGAATATTATCTGTTTTGCTCTTACCAACAAAAACAAGCTACTATCAACCCTAGTGATAACCCTGATCAGTAAATTAAACATAAATCATTGAGGTTTACCCTCCATTTCTCATCTGCTGATTGACTGTGCCAAGCAAGATGCACCTCATAAAAGACATTTCATGTTAATGAGATGATCAGCAACAGACCAAATTCAAACAGGCTCTGTAACACCAAGTCAGGATTAATACCAAAAGTGGACAGAAGGAAGACAACTATTTCTGATGCCAGAAAACTGAAATTTGCAGGAATTTCACACCACTAAAGCATCAGGGAACTGCCAAACCAAAACCACGCAATCCACCAGGTGCAGCAAATCCATGCAGAATAGATTCTGTCTGCTCTGTAAACTATTGGCACCAGTTTGGGAAATAATGGAGACTCACAAGGGGGATTTATCACCTCACCTTTACTGGCATGGCCTGGATGGCACCTTCAGTCTGACACAGCATGTGGCACAAAGCCATGAGGTTATACAGCCCTAAGGTGGGCAGAGCTGAGCTCGTATCTTCCTTTACCCTCATGGGTGCACAGTGAAGGTATTACCACCACCTCTGTGGGGTGCTGTTCTCCGCTTTCTCATAAACCTTGTAAATTCATACCAGCTCAAATATTCCTGTAGCTGACTTTATTCTAGGTACTCTCACAGATCTCTCAGAGATCACAGATGCAACGCTAAACTGCTACTTTTTCTTCTAAGCTCATAACAATTTAATTTTGCTGTCTTGTGAATTTGCGTTGCCTTGTTTTTCTCACATCTTCACAAGAAGTCAATAATACAGAATAAAGATCTAGAACAATCTCTCAATAAAACATATACACCTATCAGTGATATTTATTATAAATCTGATTACCAATTTTCAAATGACAGAAATTATATGTCACAAAAAAAACCATACACAATATGTGATGCCCCATATGCAAATAAAGCCTAAATCAATTTTAAGAAAAGGCATTTGAGTAGAAACAGAAATTGCACTTTGATCTTTTCCAGCATCCTTCATACTGTCAAAAGGTAAATAGTGCTGAATCTTTCAACGCACACAAAAAAATTTCTTCTGTCTTCAACTGGCCTTTTTATTCAATTTATAAATACATTAGTAGTTTTCTACTCCATAAGTTAGAGGAAGATGGAAAGGGTGGACTGTTAGATTGATAAGGAATTGGTCTAATGGTCACATCCAGAAGGTAGGGAGCCCATGGGAATCTCATGAGGTTTAACAAGGCCAAATGCCAGTGCTGCCCCTGGGTTGGGGCAACCCCCGGTGCCAGCTTAGGCTGGGGATGAACAGGTCAGAGCAGCCCTGCCCAGAAGGACTTGGGGGTTCTGCTGGGAGAGGCTGGACATGAGCTGGTCATGGGCACTCCCAGAAAGCCAAGTGTGTCCTGGGCTGCATCCAAAGCCCTGTGGGCAGCAGGGGATGGAGGGGATTCTGCCCCTCTGCCCTGCCCTGGTGAGACCCCACCTGCAGTGCTGCCTCCAGCTGTGGGGTCCCAGCACAGAGAGGACACGGAGCTGTTGGAGAGAGTCCAGAGGGAGACACAAAGACGATCAGAGTGATGGAGAACCTCTCCTATGAGAAAAGGCTGAGAAAATTGGGATTGTTCAGGCTGGAGAAAAGAAGGCTTTGAAGTGACCTAATTAGAGCCTTTCTCTACCTGAAAGGAGTCCACAAGAAAAATGGAGAGGGAATATTTACAGGAGCATATAGTGACAGGACAAGGAGGAATGGATTCAAACTGAAAGAGAGTAGGTTTAGATTAGACATTAGGAAAAAATTTTTTACTGTGAAGGTGGTGAGACACTGGGGTAGCTTGTCCAGAGAAGTTGTGGCTGCCCCATACCTGGAAGTGTTCAAGGCCAGGTTAGATGGAGCTCTGAGCAACCTAGAAGAAGGTGTCCATGCCATGGCAGAGGGGTTGGAACGAGATGATCTTTAAGGTCCATTTCCACTCCTTTTAGTAATTTTACAGCTAAAGAATCTGTGGAACATAAACCATAAACAGTAGGGCTTGCCATGCTCTGTGTGCTGCAGCTGCCACAGCCCTGAGCACAAGCAAAAGTCAAAAAGGACAAGCTCACACGCCAAATATAATAAACTGTATTATCAAGAGGTTAATGAGAGATTTCAGAAACTCAATGTGTGATAAATGTATATAGTGTTTACACTAATTGCACAGTTGATTTATGTACTAAATTGGTATATTACCTAGCTGTAAGAACACAGAATGAAAAATATGACAGGTTTCCATGGTACTTTTTGAAGTTAGGAAGTAGATACATATCAAATTTACATTACTAGGTAAGAAATTTTCTGATCATTAACTTTTTTCTGCTGTTCTTCCCCAGGCTAAGTAGGCAACAATTTTTGCAAATCAAAATTTTGAGAACAGACCTTAGACTGCCATCTCAAATCTCAATTCTGTTGTTGAGATGGCAAGGAAGCTTTTTTTTTTTTCACTATCCCTGATCTTTTATTAAGGTAATAGATCTAGACAAAAGACCTGTTTGCTTTTAGAAAAAAAAATGGCAGCAAATACTTACAAGCATTCTCCAAGTCATAGAAAATCTTCCCTCACAAAATGGGTCTCACTACTAAAGAACACACCCAAGCTAATTAAAAAATGTCAAGCCTGCTGATTAGGATATTTGATTTGAATGGCCAGCTTTCACCTCCAATGTGCTCTGATAGTTCACCCATTTTTGAAGACAACGTTGTATCTCAGTCCCAGTGAAAAGCTAAGTGAAACTTAAAGCTGTCACAGTTTTAGACAACTGCGTCCATCATCAGTGTGCCTTCCGTGGGGAAAAAAAATGTATATATGTAGGTTCCACTAATCCTCTTAAATCTTACTACAGGAGTACTCCTCCAACACTCCTGGCATTGTGTTGGACTTCTTATCAGAGAGGCCGGACAGAAGCAAGTTTTACAATTTATTGTTAAAATAAAAAACAAACTGCAGTCTCAGAGCGGCGTGAGATTTCAACAACACATTGTAAAAATGGTGAATGTCAGAGGACTCAGTGTTGAACAAGAATTTATAGTGTTTTAGACCAATAGGTTACTGAGACTACTATTGTTTTGACTTTTTGACCTATCCCTGTCAAGACCTGACCTCTGCAATGCAGCTGTTTTTTAACCAATCACTTATCATGTCACGTACTCATGGACATTTCTATTACAACACCTAAATTCTTAACTTAAACTATAACTTAAACTATAAAATTAAAACTCTTCACCAAAAAACACCCAAAATGTGCTCCTTGCTTATCACTATGAAAACACAGAACTGTAACCCTTTGCTTAAAGCCATAAATCACTGTTAACTAAGCTAACCCAGGCTTCTTCCAAGGTTATAAATCAAGGCTACTATCAGCTTTTACTTCTCTGTTTCCTACAATATAGAAGTATTTTAATCCTAAAGGACCCCATTTTTTCAGCAGACTCTGAAAAACAGGACATTGTTGTAAGTTGTAGGGTCAGATCAAGGAACTGGGAGGACACCTGTCAATACAGTTGAAAATAGCATCTTCTCACTACAGATATTTTCCAAGGGATGTTTTCATATCCCTTAAATGGTCCTTTGTCAATATCAGGAAAACTTGACTCATGAGTCAGAGGTTCAGCTCTAGACCAGATATTTGCTCCATTCCCAGCAGACACCAATCCTGAAGGTCTGGACACAAATTCAAACAAAATGATCTTACTCGTCTGGAGTGGGCTGCATCAACATCAGCAACACACAGTCCTGGCAGACCAGAACTTCAAATCTCAGGACCATCTCGTGGTGGCTGCTCCTGCACACTACTACACAGACCCCAAACTCTTCAGAGCTCAGCCCCTAGCAATCCCCAGGAAGGATGAGAAAACACCTAGTGATGAAGGGGACATGATACAGGGCAAGACTCCAGAGCTACCAAGTGGTCAGGGATTTATCAGAGCTTTCCCCTAGAGGGGAGTATATATCCCCCTTTCCAGCACATATCAGAATATTGCTTGATATTTAAGGGCACTTTATTAAAAAACCAACCAACCAAGCAAGCCAAAAAATCCCACCACACTCTGTAAAAATTAAAAATTTCAATGAATCACCATGATTGTGTAGAAAAATTCTGTATTCAGATTCTCCCACATTTTCTCCTCAAATAGAGCAAATCCTGGCGACAGAATGCATGTGCTGCTGGCAGAAAGGAGAGTCTTGCTTTGTTTCTCTATTTCATAACTCCTGGCACTGACCTGATGATTTCTTGATATATGCCAATGCAGGAGGAAAACACACAGCAGAAATACAAAGCCTGACAGTGTTCCTCAGCTAGTACCACGTTGGAACTGACACAGAGATGTAGAATCAATTTTCTTACACATAAAGGAGAACATCGGCTGATCTGCTGACTTCAGATCTTGGCTCCTTAATCACTACAAAGACAGTGGAAAGACATCACTGCTTCTTCCCAAAACCCTTCAGGAAATTTATGTTGAATGAAGGTGTGAATCTGCTGCACAAATTCAGCCATGCAATCCATTACTTGTACAAAGAAGTTATTGTGGTTCTTTTACTGCTTTAAAAAAGAAACCTACACTCACGGCTGTGACCTGCCAGCCATAACATCTGTAACTTATAGACTTCTAACCTGAATGATGATATAATTGATTTTTAGATGGCAGTGGGGCCTTTAAAATCCATAAAATGCAAAACCAATTAAAGTTACAACCTAACTAGTTATATATTATTGGCATACGTTATAGCTAACTGCTCTTAAATTGTGCTAAGTACTTATGCTGTAAAGTTTATAGAGGAGTTCAGTAAAGTTGCAATTAGGAGCACAATAACATCTGTACCTTGAGGTGGCCTGAATGGACTGCTTGGAGCCAAGCCAGGTGCCAGCTCTCAGTGCCACCTATCAGAGTTCACTTCATTCGCATTTCCCTTTTACTGCCACGGTAGAGAATGCAAAGTGATTTACAAGACCCACACCTTCCTTCAAGTACCTGTGCAATCCAGCTTCACTAGAGATCCTCCTGTCCTTTAAACTAATGCATAAGACTTTTACGGAACCACAGAATCATTTAGGATTGCACAAGAGCTCTGAGATGGTCGAGCTGCATTGTTAACCCAGCACTACTGTGTTCATCACTGAACCATATCCCCAAGTGCCACATCCACAAGTTTTTTGGACACTTCCCAGGATGGTGATTCCACTTCCCTGAGCAGCCTATTCCAATTCCTTACTACCCTTTCAGTGAAGAATCTTTTCCTGCTTTTCCTACTGCCATTCCTCTTCATGCAGGGATGCCCTTGTGACTTAATTACTTAAAAATTTACTTGGTGTGTTCATAAATCCAGCCCACCATTGGCATCTGCTTATCCAAAATAAAAAAATAATTTTAACTGTTAAGACAAACTTTCAATAGTTTTCTATTGCTATTTCTCTCAACATTTGCTATATCATTTTAATTACAAAGTCTTTGGATGATTTCAGGTTGACAAATCAAACCATTGCTAATAAAAGTGTGTTCAGAGTCTGCTTAAGCTCTTTTTCAGCGTAATTTAATCTTAAAGGCAGTTCAGTGTTTTTAATTCAGCGGGTTTATGATCCCTGGGTGTGATGGACATGTCAGCTTGCTAGCTTTTGCAGTGCATTATTTAATAACAAAAATATATTTTTATACAACAATAATAGTAGTAGTATAAACCCTTTTTCTGGAAAGTTTACACACTTATAAACATACAAACCATACATCATTACCCTTTTTAAAACAAATTTACTTCTGTGCATTTGTACAAGATTTCAGCCCATAAATCTAATCTTAGTTACTCTGGAAAGCCACCCCCTCAACAGTCTGCAAAAACTATTTCAGCACGCAAATTATGGACAAGCCATAACTGTGGACATTTGCTGTCTACTGGTATTGACTGAACATGAAAACTTATTATAAAATTTTCCTTTCTAAAGAGATCCAAGACAAATGTGGCACAGCTTTTCTTTCCAAAACAGACATGTAGTTGCTGCTGCTGCTATTGACTGAACAAAGAGTGGAAGTTCAGGCCACTCTGCAATTTTTTTTCCTAAATAAAAAGGACTAAAGATGTAATTCCAATTATTTAGGAGTTAATGAAGGATTTTTATTTCCATTTTCTATGGAGATACCACTGGATTACTTATATAACAGGTGAACATCTGAAGTCTTGTAACATTGGAAGGACAAAGTGTTTAAAAACTGAAACTAATTTTCTTATTAACACCAAAGGCAGATTAATAAAGGTAAAAAATGCTGATACCTCACCTCTGCTTTGAAGCAAGTGAGAATTTGTAGATTCTGCAGTGTTACTCTCAACAGAACCAATTTTCTCTAAAATGTTTTCTTTTCCCAGTGAGTGAACACTAGTTAGAAACTATAGATTTAAAATTACCAAAGAAACAAACGGGCAAACAAAAGTCCACAAGACAAACAGTCATCCTAGTTCAATTATTGTGTTCTAAAATACTATTTCAAATAGACTTTAAAGATAGATTACTTTACCGATATGGGCACCTCAGGTAACAGCCTGATTCTTTCCAGAACAGCAATAAAACATAGGAAAATTTTGTCAAAACTTTGCATCATAATTTTGTTTGATTATAATTTAATATAATGTAATTATAATGATACAAGCTGCATCTTTGCAAAGCAGAGAAGAGAATGAGCAGGAAAACCCTTTTGCTGCTGGATGTTCATAGAATCACAGGATGCTTTGATTTGGAAGGGACCTTAAAGATCATTTCATTCCAACCCCACTGCCATGGACAGGGCCACCTTCCTCCAGACCGGGTTGCTCAGAGCTCCATCCAACCCAGCCTTGAACACTTCCAGGGATGGGGCAGCCACAACTTCTCTGGGCAACCTGTGCCAGTGCCTCACCACCCTCAGAGGGAAGAATTTCTTCCCGGTACTCAATCTAAACTTACCTCTTGAATTCATTTGCCCTTGTCCTGTCACTACATGCTTCTGTAAATAGTCCCTCTCCATCTTTCCTGTAGGCTCCCTTCAGATACTGGAAGGCTGCAATTAGGTCACCCCCAAGCCTTCTTTTCTCCAGGATGAACAAGCCCAATTCTCCCAGCCTTTCCCCATAGCAGAGATGCTCCATCCCTCTGATCACCTTGGTGGCCTCCTCTGGACTCTCTCCAACATCTCCATGTCTTTCCTGTGCTGGGACCCCACAGCTGGAGGCAGCACTGCAGGTGGGGTCTCACCAGAGCAGGGCAGAGAGGCAGAATCCCCTCTCTCCTCTGCTGCCCACAGGGCTCTCGATGCAGCCCAGGACATGTTTGGGCTGGGAGTGCCCATGACCAGCTCTTGTCCAGCCTCTCCCCACAGCACTCCCAAGTCCTTCTAAGCAGGGCTGCTCTGACCTGTTCATCCCCAGCCTGGGTTGGCACTGGGAATTGCCCTGACCAGGGGCAGCATCAGCACTTGGCCTTGTTAAACCTCATGAGATTCAAGTGAAAAATAAAGATATGGTATTAGTACCTTGCAAAACTCTGCCCAATAGCTTGACCTAACCACAGGAAATGTCCTCCTCCAGCTCAGATGATAAATATGTCACACCAGCAAGAACTGCTGTGTTAATATATATTAACAGCTATGTACACGTGTACACAAACAGAAAGCACAAGTTATTGGCCTGTTGAAATTGTGCATGAAGTAATATAGAGTGCTGTATTACTAAACTTCCCCCTAAAATGCTATTTATTACTTTCTCATAGAATGTACCAGTTCTCCTTGATGCACTCTATTCTCAGCAAGACAGGCTCTCTGAATGGATATGTATTCCAATGCTGCAGTAATAATCTACTCCAAGAAAGTGAAAAGAGATCTAAATGTTCTTATTAAAAAAAAAAAGTTTTATTTCACTAAATCTTTTACTCCAAAATTCTGGAAATCACTCTTTAAAAATTTATTGATAGCAAAAAATGAAAGTTGTGAGGAAGCTAACATTTAAATTTTGATGTGTAAAGCCCTACATAAGATGCACACATTAACTTAATGCACAAAGTGTAAAAAAGCCAAGCTCCAAGCACATAACAACATTTGAAATGTATTCATGGTCACATTACAGAAAATAAAAAATATTTTTCAACACAGCCCAGTGTACCACACTCTGAGCTTATACAGAGTACACAAATGACATCTTTTACAGAAGTATCTCTGGTAGTACCATTTTAGTGTTTACTTCTAAATTTCATGCTATGCAATAAAATTAAGCAGCAGTTCTATTGGATAAACTGCACTGTATTAAAAGTGTGTTTGGAGAATTAACTGTCATTGCTGTGTTTTTATTATGGTTTTGGAGTCTTATTGCCACAAGTCTTGTATATTCAGTATGAACACGAAACTAGCAAAGTTTCTAAAATGTGTAAAATGTGAAACAGTATGGTCATTTTGTTTAATTACAATTAACTTCAGAAATAAATAAAAACAAATCTAAACAGGAAACACTAACACTAGAACTAAGATCAAGCAATCTGACAGGCAATAATTAATTTTTTATCCCTTAGAAGGATATAAATGTCAGTCTGACCTCAATGTCAGGGAAGGCTATGGAGGTGACCCCACTGCACAGTACAACTTCCTCAAAGCAGGTAGCAGAGGTGCTGATATTTTCTCTCTAGGGGCACACAAGGAAAGGGAATGAAGCTGCATCAGAGGAGGTTTAGATTGGGCATTAGGAACAGGTTCTTCTCTGGGACAGTGATGGGTCACTGGAACAAGTTCCCCAGTAAAGTGGTCATGGCATCAAAACTATAAGAGCTAAAGAAGCATTTGGATGATGGTGTTAGTCCTATGGCTAAGTTCTAGGTAGTCCTGTGAGGAGCAGGGAGCTGCACTCGGTGATTCTTGTGGGTCCCTTCCAATGCAAGATATTCTATGACTCTCTCTATATAAAGCTTAATATTGAAAATGTTTCATATAAATCAATAACAAACTAATATTCAGTCCATTCCCACCAGTGAATGACAAAAACTGAGATGCACAGCAAAAGTAACAACATACACAGAAAAATAATTTCTTCTAAAGCAAAATAAAATGACACAACAAGATTGAAGAAAAAGATACTTAGAGACACATATATGAAATAATGAATTTAAAAAAAAAAAAAAAAAAAATGGGTGAA
>VZRJ01011806.1:725271-735607 GCA_013397565.1 Ptilonorhynchus violaceus
AAGAGAATGGGGTGAAACATTCTGTTGGATCAGTCACAACATGAGAAGAAAGCAATATGTCCTGAAGCACAAAAGTGGTTACTTGAGAGTTGCTTGCCAAAACATAGCAGAGGAGCCACCTTATTGAGATTCAAAATCAACTAGGTACTGATATTGAATCATAAAATTATTTATGCTGGAAAAGACTTCTAGGATCATTGATCAACCATTAACCCTCCAGTAACACATCCACCACTGAACTATGTCCCTAGATGCCACATCTACCTACACATCTTTTCAACATACACAGGGATGGTGACTCCACCATTTCCCTGGATAGGCTATTCCAATGCTTGACAATTGCTTCAGTGAAGTAATTTTTCTTAATGTCCAATATAACCCTTTGTGAATCCAAAGAAATTTTGAAAAGCTTTCAAAAATGAAAAACATTCCTGTTATGTGGGAATTTATAAATAGACACCATGAAACCAATTAAACAAATGCAGAAGTTTTCGGTTTTGATCACCTTTAACCCACTCACAGAAAAATTATCCTTTTTCCTGAAAAACACACTCCATTAATCTACTTTAACACAGGATGTCATGGATGCAAATCTAGAAGTCAAGGGAAGAAAGAACAAGTTCACAGCAACCCCATCTGCTAATAAATGCAGAGTGCAGACAGAGAAACCACTCACAAATCCTTTGGTCAGAAAATTGCCAGAGCCCAGAATAGTTGATAGGAAGCATTAATGTTCACTGTACTGTCTTTCCCCATTTCTGTTGATCCTGTCTAGATTTCCACTCTTGAACCATAACAGAAGAGAGCAGAGGGAACACAGTTGGACCCAGCAGGGCTGTCTAACAAAACATTTTATTTTTCTGTTGGATGCAGCTAGAAAAAGGAAATTAATGCTATTACCTTATCATAGCAGTGAAATAAATGTCTTTGAAAAGAGTTGCAATACCCACTGTGTATTCTTGATAAATTCTTTACTCTTTTCTTCAAATAGCAGAGTATGATACATTATGATACAATGGGATGAAGTATCACCAAATGGGGTCCAGGTAGATATTGGTCAGTCCCTAAATGTCCCATTCCAACCTTTCAGGGCCATTCTGTGACCTCCCTGCCTTCTTTTCCTCTGAATGTTTTCTGTTTAATGAAAGTCCACAAGAGTCTCTCTGGCGATTGTCTAAATTTCTGTCTTTATATCTCTGGCAGCGGAAAAGTCCACTGACTCACTTTATTATTCCAAGGATTATTACCCTTCAGCAAGAATGTGCCTTTCTCCATCTATATTTTGCTTAGAAGTCCAACCAATTGCGAAATTTCAGCAGAAAATACTAATTCCCACCTCCTTCTTTCTAGATTTATCTCTACTACTTGAACATCAAATACTACTCGAATATATAGTGTTCAGCTTCAACCCCAAATAGCAGATACTTTTTCATGAGGAAAGTGTTGTCAGATAAGCTATAAAGCAAAAGCAGACCAGACTGAAGAAGCCTTCTCTAATTTGAAGCTACTCTCTTGATCAGAACTTGTTAGATATTATAGTAAAAGAAAAGCAACTGCTTTTGCTATACCTCCCTCCTAGCCAGGGCAGAAGTGCTCAAAAACTTCTTTACCTCTTTTACATATCAAGCTCAGCATAAAACTCCCACTACAGAGCTGTCATTCATTGTATTTTGCTTGTCAGAAACCATAATTTGGTTGGGTCACCTAAAAAGATTAAGTCAATGAGAAAAATGCACATTTTGCCATATAATTTTCAAACTGACATGGGAAGTCTGAAGTATGGAAGTTGTTTTCATTAAGAATTCTGCTGCAAGTAGACATACTGTAATATTATGGGGCAGGAATATTATCTCTAGATAGGAAGAGAAGGGAAGGATGAGAATAAGAAGAGAAGGGTCTGGGATTTTTAAATTGTAATTATGAAAAAAAAAGAAGATAAAAAACATGGGCAGTTTCTAGAGCACTTGCAGTTTCCAAGGCCAGCAGCTAGTATTTAAGATGCTTGTTCTTTAAGGAAATATTCCAAGATAAATTCTTTAATAAATTTAGGACTTTCCCTCACTTCAGTCATTTCTAACATTAGGAACATCAATTCATTTGAGACAGTACAAAGATTTCATGAGCAGTCATCTCAAACTTATTTGTACAGCTGTTGCAAATAAGTAATAAAATGAATGTAGAGAAAAACTATAGCATATTGAGTACATTTATGTGCAGTGGGCATATCCCTAAGAGTTATCCTAGATGCTGCATAATCCCAGCATGAAACAGACAGAACACTATGCAAATTATGGAGATTACATGTAATCACCATCCTTGTCCTCATGCTATCGCCAAGCATGCTGTGAAGGACAGACATTAGTCTAGGATTTATACAATATTTCTTTCTTGTTCATATATATTAGATAGAATGTAATATTCCAATAACCGAAAATACTTTTGAGTATTGACTACTTCAATTTTTAAACTGGAAGGAATGTTCATTTTGGTGCTTTCTTTGTTGACAGTTTACATGAAATTAAATAAAAAGTTCAGTCCACGTAATCATATCACATACACAAAACAAGTTCTGGGGGGGAAAAAAAAGACCAAAAGCACTTCAGGAGACATTAAAATACATTTAGCTTGTAATAGTAAAGTTCTTAACAGCAGGCACTTACTAAGAAATAATTTCCTCAGTGGTTAATGATCCAAGATGCAGCTGAGGACCATTAACTCCTCCCAACTGGTCATTAACTGGCAAAAGAACAAGAATTCAATCACGATTAAGAATCATTCATTTAGCTCTCTGGATACTAAGTTACATTCTCCACACCCAAACTTTTAATCACAAGGAATTTACGTTTTCTCTTTCTTCAATCAAAGTTTAATGAAAGAAGAATCACCATCTGTAAAGAAACATCATGATTAAGCTGTCAACATTTGCAGCTCACCAAAATAAACTTCCAGCCTGATACATACAGGGCACATGGGCCCGCTCTTAAATATCCAGTCAGGAACTGGTTTTCCTCAAAGAAGATGAAAACAGACACCAAAAAAATTCCAATGGTTAGGTTCAGATCATTTAGTAAAAAAACCCGAACAGAAATAATAAAAAAAATAGACTGCATACAAAAGACTTCCCACCCTGAATTGTAAGATATGTTTTCTCTAGGAGATATTCATGATGAGGATCTCCTCCTGGATATGAAGAGTACAGACTGCAGGTTGCTCAGGGAACTAGTTAGTGAAGTCACTGGTAAAATGCTTCAGAAGGTGCTGGGGTCCGTCAGTGCTGGTCACTTTTTAAGCACCACCTCCTAAAACACAGGGGCAGGTGATTTCAAAATGCTGTAAGTCAAGTGGACAAGACAGAAGACTGGCTTGGCTGAGCAGGTATCTTCTGAGGGTAAGATGAAAAGAAGGAAGTAGAAGCAAGGTTAAGTAATATGGGAGGAATACAGAGATGCTGCACACCACTGTAGGGAAAAATCTGTGCAGCCAAATCTCAACTGGAGTTGAAGCTGGCCAGAACAGTGGAAACAACGAAAAGAGTGTTTTAAAATATGTTAATAGCTAAAGACAGTGCAGAAATAACATTGGCCAGTCACATCACGGGGATGGTCACCTCATAAACAGGGACATAGACAATGCAGAGACGTTTCAAGCCCTCTTTGCTTTGGAACCAAGGGAATGACACAAAGCTGTGTCAAAGGAGGATTAGGCTGTATGTAAGGAAAAGGCTCTTCACACAGAATGTGATTGGGCAGTGGAACAGGGTCCCCAGGGAAGTGCTCACAGCACCAAGCCTGACAGAGCTCAAGAAATGTTTGGACAATGCTCTCAGGACCATGGTGTGATTCTTGGGGTGTCCTGTGCAGGCCCAGGAGTTGGACTGAATGATCCTTGTGGGTGCTTTCCAACTCAGCATATTCTATGATTCTGTGATTCTATAATTCTATGAAAATCATAGTTAAGAATTAAGAATTAAGAAAAGATGATGATTGAGTAAATGATAAATGAGCAAGTTTACATCTTGACTCACTGAAATACAGCATTAATGGTCACCAGACTTCCCACCCTCAAAGGTGCAGTGGGTATCACTCCACTAATGTCTAATAATGAGTTCACACTAAGTCCACCAAGTACTATCAGAAGGTCATCCCTTCATTCTCCTCCTCTCTTATTCCCCTTGCCCACTACCTCTGTCTGGAGCTGCAACAACCACTTATTTTTGGTAGCATAATGCTTTGGTCAGGAAATCAATCTGGAGAAATGACCAGGTTAAAGCTACATCTGAGAGACAGTTAAAATTTTGAAGAGCATGATGACTGCAGCTTGAAGTTACTGCAAAACTGTAGTTCTGTCCTATAAGTCTTTCAACATTGGATTGAATCTCTGCATACAAAAGCTGCTCTATTCTGATTCAGTCTCAGTACTCTTGCTGTATCTCACTCTTTCAGTACTACTGCAGTATAATAAATACAAAAATGTATCGTGGTTTAAACACAGTGTGTAGATTTACTTTATATAAAATAATGATCATCAACTTTCTAAATATTCTCATTACTTCCAGGCACTAATTAGAAGTAGATACTAGGCTACATTTCTGAGATTTTGGTCATTCTCTACACCATAAGGTAAGTTTCAGTTTGAATTCGAACAGGGACAGACCAAAATTTAGGCTAGGCACTGAAGTTTTAGTTATCTGTGAAGAGATCCTTACACTCTCCAAACCAGTATTTGTTTACAGTTATTATGAAATTATTTTGAAAATGAGTAAGCTTGTTGTTTGTACATATATCCTCCTTTTCTGCCTTCTGAGATATAGCAGTTTACTTCAGTGTCCAAATCAAGTTTATGGTGAAAAGAAAAGTAAAATGCATTAAAAGAATTGCCAATGAAATTCCGACTCCAGACTCCTTCTATTACTGATAACATAAGAATTGTAATGACACAGCTTGAATTTCAGATAAATCATCGGGCACGCTGTGTGGGCTGTTCTGATCTGATCTGGAAGCATAAACAGAAAATAAATATGGAGTGCCAAGACCTCATTTTCACAGAAACACTTTTCCAACCCTGCATTACATGGTTGTTTTACAGCCATGTTTTAGTTTCTTGTTTATTTTCTATTTTATTGTGAGTTATTGTATACATTGTATTTTCTCCTAACAGCAGAGTTGTCTCCTCACTTAAATACAAAGGAAAAAACGTAAGAAAGAAAGTATGCAGAAGGTGACGCATATTCAGCCTTTTCGGTTCAGCATATTCCCTTATGTGTGGAGCCATTCAGTATTTGCTGCAGTCACATTGATATGGTGGTGAGCTTCCACTCAAATGGCTTTTCTTTCAGCAGTACTTACCAATTTTGCCTTGTTATCACATTCATGTCATATATATTTTTGCTAAATCAGAACAAGAGCAAATCTATTTCCAGCTGCTTGCAACACACCATGACAATGCATTCATTAAAGCCTTTGTTATGACAATTTGCTGGAAGGTAGGACATGTGTATTCTGACTCAATTAGCACAGAAATATAACTAGTTCAAATACAACTAATAAGACTTACCTGAAGACCCATCTTAAAATGACTGTAAAATCTCCCAAACAGAAACTGAGGTGACCCTAGATTGGGCATTTCCTGAGACAGACAGCAACCACTTGGGGATTTACATATTCTAAAATCTGGACTTCTGTCCCAAACACAACTTTCTTCCTGCAGGTCCTACCTCTGTCTTAGTGTTATCAGCCTTGTGCTGACACTGCAATCCTCCCAGACTGATTGAGTGTGGTTGGCCCCGTGTTCTGAATGTCTTCATGAAACAGGAAGACCTGTGTCTGAATTACACCAACAGTTAAAAATCATTATGGCATTAGAAAGACTGCATTAGTGTTTTTATTATTTTTCCCAAACTAAAGAGGAAGTGAGTATCTCCATCAATGAGCCTTCTTGTAGATGTGATATGAACAACTGGCATGAAAGCATGACATTAAAAGGGATCCATGACTGTGAACCAAGACAAAGACTGATCCATGGCTGCCCTAATGGTGTTGGAAGCCCAGATATTTCCACAAGCAAAGCATAAGATGATTGAGTGAGTTGCACTGAAGAATGAAGGAAAGAATCCCCAATCAAAACACATGCATCTCTTCTCTTTGTCTTGTGACATGGAAACACAGTGTTATCAACTGTAAAATGTAGATACTATAAACCGGTCTGTGGTAAAGGTATAAAATTATGCCTCAATGGATGCCTTAAATCTCCCAGGAATGAAGGTGGTGGTTAATGAACTTGGTTGGAAAAAGAAAGACATTAAAACCAAGACCACATCCTAACTCTTTTTTTTAATCTCAGCCTGCAATCATATTGTTCCACAGAAAAGCCCAAGACCAAGCAGAAGTACTTCCATAGCACCCAGAGGTTGTTCTAACCTTTCATAAATTTGATTAAATTTGCAGTATCCTGAAGATAAAATCATGAGATCATAAAAATTATAAGAAGGAAGAACTAAGCGAAGGGATCAAAAAACCAAGCCAAAGGATGAAGTGGCTCATCTCACTATTTTTAGCATGTCAAGCACAGCTACTAATTTGTTATTTTCTTGTCAACTCAAGGCCTGTTATTGAGACCCCAATAAAGATTTTAATGGAATGCAACTCTGAATACAAAAAAGTATGGTAGCCTCTAAGAGGGTGTTTGTAGCCTATCCCCAGCAGATTTATTTTAATATTTTGCATGTGTTTCCAGTGCTCAAACTCATATTTTTATAAGAACTACAATTTAAAAAAATCTAATGTTTTTAACTTTTGTCCCAAGACCTGAAAACAGGCTAACCAGGTACCTGGCATTCTGAAGGATTTACTGCTTTCTCTGAAATTAACTTCAATACCATGCAAAAAAAAATACGGTATAGCATAGAACTTGTGTTAGTTAAATTTCTGTACTGCTGGGCCCTTGAAAAATTCAACCTCCCAGTTTCCACTGTTAATGCAGAACACCAAACCAAACCTTCTGAATCCCTGCCAAGCATGCAGTGTCAGTGTGTGATGCTTTCCGCAGCTCCTCGAGAGCCATTTGGACCCACCATACACCCAACAGAGACTCAGTGTCCTGCTGGGTGTGTGGACACAGCTACTGCTTGAAACCTGTCAAGAGTTTTAGCACTGCTGCACTGTACACCACTACAATGTTTTAATTTGTCAAGCAAAAAAAAGGCATGCTGACATGCCATGTTTCAGCCTTTACTCCTTTTTAATCTGTGAAAACAATAAACCTAATTTTGCAAGAAGCTTTTTCCACCTAGAATCTGAGGCTAATCCTGTAGAAGAAAGAGGGAATTTTGTTCAAGCACATAATTTTTTAAAACAAACAGGCAGCAGGGTTGAACTGGAAGTATTAAAAAAGTCTTCATCATCCCTTTCCCTCTGCAGAGAGAACAATAAGATTTAATGGTTACTGGTGTATTGCTCTGCATCAGCTGCTGACAGTTACAATTTTACTTCCATTTTAATTTTCTGCTACCAATATGCTGATCTCAGCAAATGAATTTACTGCTTGAAGAAATAAACTCCCATTAGGATCATAATTTTCAGAGAGCAGCAACTGCATATTCCTGTATTGTTAGACCATGTAGTCACTACAGTGTAGTTAATTTAATAATTTAGAAGTATATGCAGGGGGAAGGGAAGAAGTGGATCGGAGTGCCCCAGTTTGTCTGTCTCCATCACTCTTACTCTCACAATATCCTTTCTGAAAAGAAATTACTCACTCAAGAGCAACTAGACCCGGCTCCCAGTGATAATAACAAATAAACACTTCAAATGCCAGATAGTGGAATCACAGAAGACTTTGCTTTTTAATGCAAGTTAAAGCTCAGGATTCCCTGAGGATGTCTACTTTGAAGATTTCTTTTCACGTCAAGTTGCCTGAACAATTATGAGATGTTGGATAAACACCGGAGCTTCTACCTTCAGTATTAAAAAAGGAGTTCAGGTACCTCTACATTGTCCTCCAGCTGGACACTCACACAGATACTCCCCTCAGGTATCTCATTAAGTCACCTTATTTTTCAGATTGCTGAGGACACAAGTCTTTCAGCAGAGCTTCACCTGAACACTCAGGAGAGTCTCCACAGTGAAACACCTGGCTCATGTTAAAATAAGCAATATGCTGACTTTCTGATAATGTTATTTTACTACCTACAAGTGATGATGAGCACTATTCTAAAAGTACATTATTGTTCAGGTGCGGGAGCACGGGACCCTTGTACAACGAACCAATATGATTACGCAAGAATCCCATTTATTGTTTACATTATTCCATTCTTATACATTTTCTGCAGCTGTCATTCACACGATCACGCATGACCTGATTGGGTCTCTCGCATTGTCCACACGTCCTGTATGCACCTCTCAGGACACCTGATTGGTCTCAGTCCAGGATGGAACAGTCCCTCTTCATCTGGTTTTTTTTCACTCTCTTGTTATTCTTTCTTCTAACATCTTCGTTCCCAATTTAGAACTGTTTGCATTCCTCAGGCCCTGATAAAGGTACTGAAGATAACTTGGCTGGGGCATACTGACAGGGTTTATCATGCCTTACAACATTTCCCCCCTTTCTTTTATTTGCACCAGCCAAGTTTCTTCTATTATGTTTTCCATTAAGCGGATCGTTGATGTCATTATACATAGAATGGAAAAATGACGTCATAATAGTAATAACTACCAAAATTACAACATTCCCTTCACCATGTATATAATGGAATACATAGATTAACACAAAACAACACAGTAATAACTAACAAAATTACAACATTCCCTTCACCATTCTTACACCCGGGCCCATGTGCAAGTAACAGTTTCCTTATCTTATCACATCAAATACATTAAATATCTTATCTTAAATATCTTATCTTTTATCTTATCTCATCAAACATATATCTTAAACATTTTATCTTATATCTTATCAAATCTTATCTTAAACATTTTATCTTATCTTAAACATCTTATCTAATATCTCATCAAATATCTTATCTTAACATTTTATCTCGCATTTTATCATCTTATTTCTTATCTTAAACATCTTATCAAATATCTTATCTTAAACATTTTATTTCGCATTTTGTCATTTTGTCTTATCTTAAACATCTTATCAAATATCTTATCTTAAACATTTTATCTCACATCTTATCATCTTATGTCTTATCTTAAACATCTTATCATATATCTACGACTTAAACAATAGTAGTATCTAAATATCTAATTAGTAGTATCAGGAGTCGAGATATCCTTCTCAATCCAGGGGCGAATCCACTTTGCTGGTATCCATCGGGGTCCCTTATCTGTGGTGACACAAGCGTAACCTCTTCCCCCCATTAGCAACTCTACAGGTCCTTCCCATGACCCTGAGACAGGATTTTTAAAACTAACTTTTGGTCGGTGCTGTGACAAGTCAAAATCATGCTGCAAGCCTGAGTAATGGGTTAATGCTGGCGGGTCACTGCGATTGCCCACTAGTCGTAGATGGTTCATAACATAAACTGCTTTCAGTACCCTATCCTGCGGGCTCAGCCCGTCCTCCCCCGTTTTTTGTTTATTAAGTAGTTTTTTTAATATTTGATGCGTTTTTTTAATTATGGCCTGTTTGGTGGAATTACTTGGAATGCCTGTGCTGTGTTTTACTTCCCAAAGAGCTAAAAAATTTTGGGTTTGTTGAGTTACATATTTTGACCCATTATTTGTTTTGATTTTCTGAGGCAAACTTATTACGGCAAAGCAGCCTTGTTAGTGTTGAATTACAAAGTGAGACTCTTTATTTGTTATAGGAGTGGCCTAAACCATGGTAGAAAAGGTGTTTATGGTTACATGAAGGCGCTTGAAGTGACTAAAAGATGCATAGATAGTTACATTACTTTGCCATAATTGCAAAGGTTCTAGGCCACGAGGATTAATCCCGGGGCCTAAACCGCCGATCATATTTTGACATTGTGGATAAGTTGAGATGATTTCTTGCGCATTTCGTAGCGATATTTTAAACTGCTTATGTAAAACTTTTGTGTTTTGATGAAAAAACTGGTGAGTTTTCCTGGCTTGATTAAATTTATTAATATTGGGGGAAGCGGAGGCCCAAAGTGGTGTTACTAATTTGTTGGTTTTTTCATTTTCTAGGGTTAGACTTTTTATTAATTTCGAGTGACTTTGTATATGGGTGATGAAATAATTCTGCTTACGAGAATTGAGCAGTTGCCATAGCTGCACAAAGAGTTGCTACAACCGCCGGTTTTGAGGTTTTTTTAGTAATGACCGTTTTAGGCGCTTAACAACACCTATTACATAAAGAGAATTAGAAACAA
>VZRJ01011808.1:0-99316 GCA_013397565.1 Ptilonorhynchus violaceus
TGCCGCGCTGGAGCCCGGGGACGACGCTCACTCGGCGGCGCTGGAGCTGAGCACGGCGCTGCGCTTCTACGGCGCGGCCGTGCGCTCTCTCTACGTGAGTGTGGGGCCCCCTTCGGCTGCCGGAGGGTCGGAACCGCTCTTGGGGACCCACCGGGGCGCTTTGGGTGGGTGGGTGCGCGGTGGGGCTTGTTCCATGTCGGTTGTGTGAGCGCCGAGGACAGAAGTCGGTCCAAAGAGCTTAACTGTTCCAGTTGTGTTCAGTCAGGTATCGGGGCCGTGTTAATTCCCTTCTTACACTGTGGCTGTTGCAGATTCTTCGCGGTGCACAGTCTCTACTGTGAGACGATGCAACAGATAGTAGGAGCATAAAGAAAATGCAATCAACTAGCGAGAGTGAATGCCATCCCCAGGCGTTTTCTGCCCTCATACAGAGCGTGTTTATCTGAGAGACATCCCCGTTGTGGTCTGTTTCGTCTGTTTCAGCATGCCAAAGTCACAAAACTGAATGTCTAACCAGCAGCCTGACATGTCCAAGACTTGCACCTCTAAGCACTGGGAGAGTTTTCTGTCCCTTAATGTCCTGGGCGCTCTCAGATGTTCATTGCTATCAGAGATATATCTCTTTAGGCAGAGAAGTCCATCTCCATAGTAATTGCAGGCTTTGGGCTACAAGCAGATCTCTGTGTGTGCCATAGCAGAATCTGGATCCCTGAGTTGTGTGTGCACGTTTATAGCTGATGGAGGATGTTAACTGTTTGAAGGTGGGATTGAAAACAGATTGTCTGGAGCAGAGCTGCTCAAAAGTAGCCATAAGAAAAATTGTTTAAAATGGCAGTGTATCTTCAGAACACTGTAAGAGTGCTGTGTGCTTTATCATTGCCTCTTTCCCCCCCAAAGCCTCATCTAGGCTGGCACGATGAGATGAGTAACATATTTAGATGAAGATGCTGAGTAACATATTTAGAAAGGTCTTAGTAGGGAAGGCACAGTGTGTTTAGTGCGCTGATCTGGTAAACTAAAACTCACCTCCCTGCCCAGATGAACCAGTGTGGTTTAGCATCATGAGTCTAAGATGCAACTCAGTGGACTCACCTACATGGAGACACTTGGGAAACTAGAGTTCCATGTGGCCGCAGTCACTCAAAATTTGATGTAATTCCCATGTACTTGAAGTCTGTTTTATGGGTATTCACTGAAGATGATATAACATGCCTGCACTACACTGAGTTGTATTAGTGCTGGCACTTAAGTGACACTCTTTTTCATTGTCCACACTGCCACTACCCAGATAAATCCTGAAATCATATCTGAAATCCAAACTTTTGAGGGATTCAGGTTATGCTTGTCTGGAAAATGGATGTTGTTCACTGAGGCTGACTGAGATGAAGTATTAAATGGAGTTCAGACTTTGGTTTGACCCTTAGTTCATTGTCTTGTGTTCTGTACTCTAATTTGGTCACTGATTAGTCAACCCAAGTAAAAAATACACTTTTTAAAGCACAAACATATTCTTGAAAGATAATGGGCTGTCTATTCAGCCACTGAGAAGCAAAGATAACAAGTAGCATGTCAGGTAAGTGACAGAAGACAGGACAGAGTTTTCAAAGAGCAGTAAATTGATTAACCAGTCTATGTTTCTTTAGTTAATGATCTTGTTATTTGCCCATGCCCTCAAACAGGAACAGTTCTAACTAGTTTTTGCCTGAAAGAATACCCATATAGAATCTATTTCAGAATCACTTCCAGGGCTCTGCCAGCATGATTGCTGAGTACTAAGGATGGGCAATTTTAATGAATGGCATTTCAGTATCAGTCTACACACTATGCAGAGGCTTTTATCTTGCACTGAATCTGGCACAAGTATTGTAGAGCAGAAGCACAGTACAAACTGTATGGGGCTAGGAAAAGGAGAAGTATACCTGTTAACGAAATGCATTGAGCAGTTTTAAATGCATCTTCACATTACACATTTTTATTGTATATTTGCAGTGAGTATGATGTTACTCGGCAAGCAGGATTTACCAAAGGATTGCTAGTTGGTAGTAAATATTATGATGCTGATCCAATCCACATTTAGTACACATTATAATACATAAAGGGATTCCTGGGTCAGATTTCGAGTTGTGATTAAATATGTCATTTTGTATGATCCATCAGGATAATGTGATAAGGTTATCTTAATTTTTGAGTGCTTGATTTTTAGCCTTCAATCAGTTGAAAATTTATGTGTTCTCTTTCTATTTTTCTATAACAGTTGAGAAGCTGAGTTGTTTGAGTTAGCTATAAACATTATTAAAAAGGCAAGAAGTTCTGAGAAATGATTGTTTAGTATCAAATTGTCATAAAATGCCTGGCAGCAAAACCTTTTTTCATAGACAGATGAGAGCACTTTTATTTCATATAAGTGGAAACAGACTTTCACATACCGTAATCTTCAGTATGGTGCTTTTGTATGAAAGATTTATGGCATTGAACCCTATCACTAATACATACTGATCTGTTTGTTTTAATAGTACACTTTAAATAAGGCTTTTTCAGTTTATGCTAAGGCTCACTGATGTGGAAAAATGGAAGGATTAGGGACTACCTCCATTTAGGAGAGCATCAAGAATCCCTTAAGGCAAGCTTGGTTCAATTTTTTTAAGCCTTACTTTTATTAACTTCTTAAATTAATAGTTGGTCATGTTTGTATTAGAAAGCTTTGCTCCTCTAAGTCAACAGTCACTTCATTATAAAAATAAATTCAAATTTTCTAAACTCTTTTACACAGAAATACTCAAGCCCATAAAATGCCTGATCATTGAACAAACAAAAAGTACTTCATTTGTTAGAAACTTTAATTTTTGTTGTACACACAGAGATACCCTTTTTCTTTTAATAGAAGTGCTTCCTTACTTTGCACTCCTTTTCTCACTTGGCTTTCAGGTTGGACATATAATTGTGTGCATGTGTGTGTGTGTAATTTGTTTTGCTACAAATCACAAATGTATGTTAACTATGTGTGTAATCCAGAAGTTTAACATGCTAAAAATACATCTATGTTAGTTCCTGTCAAGTTAAATACTGTTATACCCTAAAAGGAAAGATGTACTGTAAAGCTGGTCTTTAGACAACGCCCACCTGAGGCCTTTTTTCCCCCCTTTCCCTTTTGACAGAAATGATGCTCTGATGAAACCCAGTACTTACCCCAAATTACTTCTCTTTATCTTGGGATTCACAGTTTACCTACTTTTGTGACCTTGAAAAAAGAAGGTTAAAGTTAAATGATACTATTCACTGTCTTTCTTGATAGAAATGTATTGTTAAATATGAAAGCTAAAAACATGTTTTCATTGTTGGTGAGTTTCTTTTTTAGCCCTAAAAATCACTGCACAAAGTGAGCAGCTTGTTTATTTATTTTCATGTAATGGCTTGCAAATGTTTTCTGGGTTATAGAAACATTCCCTTAACATTTAAAATGGAACTGTCTCATTTATAAACTAAAAAAAATGGGGTTGGAATTTTCATCTCCTTAATAAAATTACTTCTTACATTAAAGTTTTTAGCAAATAGGAAAGGAATAGTCAAAAGCATGTCACTAAGAAGTGAAAAGAGGAGGGCCATTTCTTCTGGTTTCTGCTTTATTCTGTAGCAATAACTAGTCCTGATTGTATTTTCTCTTAATGTTATTTTACTCTCTGCCATAAATGGGGAATCATGAAGCCGCAAAGTCTACACACACCAAATCTGATGAAGATCATGGAATTTGTTTAAAATACCACAAACACCAGTCATCTCTCACAGGAGGATTTAGAGTGGGAGTAGGGCTGCTTGTGTACAAAAAGTGTAAGCAAGGAGAACGAAGGGGAAAAAATTTAATTTGCTCTAATTTTATTACTTTTAAGAGGGATCTCCGTGCTAAAAGGTCTTAGCAAACAAACTGTAATGTCCACCATCTTCCATACTGTCTTCCAGTGGTATAGTATAATTGGTGGGGTTTAATTTTCAGGTCATGTTTTAGCTTTGCTTTATGGGGATATGAGGCATTTTCTAGTGTACGGGTGTTGTCAGAGTTCTGGGAACCCTTCTGGACTAGACTTCTCCCTCATGTCTGACTGCAATTGCAGGGTCTGTACTGAGGTAACCCATGTTGTCTTTTTAGTTTTGTATTCCTCAAATTCATAGTTCACCTTAGGATCTGTTAAATCATAAGTGATTAGAGGAAAAATTATCTCAGTATTCAGATTCTCCCGCTTTCCAATATGACCCTCTTTCCCATCATGCTTGTGTAGGTTATTTACTACTTATGTATCTTAGATAAACTGTTTGTGCATAAAGCCAACTTGCTTTTGTTACATGATCTTAACTTTTTTAGTATTTTACACTATAGCTGCTAGTGAAATTATACATCTGCAGACAATACAGTCGGCATATACCAAGCCACTTTTAAAGTAAATTCTGATATACTGTGGAAACTATTTGCTAAATTTAATTAATGGTTTGTGCTAACTATTATCCAGTTATACACCAACCTGACTGACCACTGGCCTGTGGCAGGGGGCATGCTCTGACCCTCTGGGTAGCCAAAGGAGACTTCAAGGTATAGGTGTTTTTTGTATATGAAGGGCTGATTTGTACCATGAGTTCTCATGCTACACTTCTGATTTACTGTATGTAGTAGTAGTAATGGTAATCCAGAACTCAAAAATGTTGTCAAAACACATGTAGCCAGCATCCTTGACTGGCTTGCACAGCCCACAGTTTCTTTGTGAAGAGTAGGTGTGGCCTCCTACTGGCCTCCTTGTTTCCAAATTTATATAGTGGAAAAGGGTGAAGAAGTATTTGCAGACAATGAGAGTGTTCAGAGACAGAGAACAGCCCTTGGACAGGGAGTGCATGGGTAGGCTGGGGGCCTTCAGTCTGGAGGAGAGATTACATAGTGGAGAGACTGGGTAGGATTTTTGTATGTCCCAATACAAAAAATAAGGGCCATCAAATGAAGCTGAGAGCCAGATCGACAACAAACAAAAGCAGGAGAGACCTGAGGGTATGAGTCACAGATTCATGGAGTTCTCTTTTAAGGGACTTCTTGGATGCCTAAAGTTTATATGTGTTAAGGGAAGACTTAACAAATATGTGAAAGAGATGCACTGAGGATGAACAGTCAAACCACAGGGAATTCCTTGAGGTGAATGGAGTTGGAGGCTGGTTGGAGAAGTACGTGCATGTCCTCTTGTTTTGCTGAATCTCTAAGCTAACAGGTACAGCTAGCTTAGGGAACAGGCTACAGGACTAGGTGGCTTTGCAGTCTGAGTTATAGTGTTCGTTCTGACCACTTTCTAGGCATTCGTAAAGATTTTGTCATGTTGACATCTTGATTGTGTGAGAAGATCCAGCAGCAGTTTGTTCTTCTTGGACTCACAAGAATCCCTGTGAGTGAGATAAATCAGTGGCAGATTGCAGTTTTAGTTTCATAGCTTGCAGTGATTGTTTTGGAACCTCTGTCCCTTTCTGAGTCCCCTGTGTATGCAGCAGCAGCTCTGGAGTGAGTCCCTGGCTGTCTACAGGTCATCAGGTATGTCCTGTTACCAGGTAGTCCAAGACTTGGAAATAGATTTGTATGTGGCTGATTCATGCAGTGCCAAACACATCTGGACAAAAAGGTGTGTGAGAGCAGTTTGTGCCTCAAGGCCTGACACCTGTAGCGTTGCTCAGTACCTGTGTGTGCGAGAGCTGTCCCACTGACCAGTTAAACCTCACTGAACCAGTACATTTCTCCCTCTCCCCTTTCAATTAACAGAACCAGTTTTCCATTGGACTCTGTCAGGGCACTCAGCTGTAAAGGAATTTATAGGGTGGCCTGTATCTGCTGTGGAAGTTCTGTCTCCTAGCCTCTGTAGCCTTTGGTATAAGAGCTGTGCTCACAGCATGTCTTAAAAGTGAGCAGCAGCTTGTTGTTGTCAGCCTCGCACAGCAGCAGAGAAGTTACTAGGAGAATGGTTGTAGTGAAGTGAGAAGTAAAGCAGTCCTGGCCAGGCAAAGAGAAATCTGTACATCTTCCCAAAAGACTTTCTCCAGAGCTATTACAATATTTAAGCATACAGCAGGTTTTTTTGGGTTGGCATCTATGTGTAGATTAGTTCTTTGCTCAGAAATTCTATCAGCTTCTGAAGCAGTGATGGGAAGGTTATGTATATCTGTTAGAAGAGGCAGTAAGTGTCTGAAATTTAAATAGCTAAAATCTTTATCTAGGGAAAAAAGGATGGTCTATCCATAAAGTAGACCTCTGGTTTTGGGCAACTGAAATCCCAGGACTCCTGACATGCGATACAAAACAAACTTGAAAAACACCCAGTTACTTTTCAAACACAAAACTGACTTTTGATTCAACTTCTTTTGGAAGTGCAATGAAAATATTGTGATCTAGAGCACACATGTGGGAGACAGCCATATGAACAGTATCTGTGTTATAATTATCATCTTTTTCTTAGGTTACTACCAATGGGATTATTGCAGTGAATGAACCCTCAAGTGAAGAAAAGTATCTTGGTCAATTCCCAGTGAGTTTTGGGGCTATTGCTCCTTTTATGGCTGACCTAGACACAACAGATGGACGTGGAAATGTGTATTACAGAGAAGATTCATCCTCAGATGTCTTGCAACTTGCATCAGACTATATCAAAAGAGGTTTTCCTGAGTCTGCTTTTGATCCCAGCAGTGTTGTAATTGTTACCTGGAAGCTTGTGGCTCCTTACCAGGCACCAGGAGAAGATCATGCTTTCAAAGAAAAGGTGAATGTTATTTAGAGCTTTAAGTCATGTTGGACACATGTTCAGCTCAAGTGTAACACTGTAACCTACTGCTTTGAAGGCTTGAATTGCTCTGTGTTTAAATGAATTCTTCAGAGCTAAGAATGTATATTAGTGTTGAAAAGGCTGTAGCAAAATAGGAGTTTCCAGAATTTTCACTTGATTTTTATTTTAATAATATTTTATTAATTCAAAAGAAAATGTTTGAATCTACATAGCTGATTTCTTTGTATTTCTTGAGTCTTACTTTGAATTTCTTGAGTCTTACTTTGAATGTTAAATGTGATGCAGTAATAACGGAAATAGAATATCCTGACCTCCCTCTGTGCAATATAATCCTGCTGGCCTGCATTTTTCAACAGACTCCTAAGTCATTTTGACCTCAAACTATCTAAAATCAGATAGGTATATGGATTAGTAGGAACTTAAGACCGTTTTGAACACCTGATATTGCATTCACAAAAAGCTCATGTTTTGTACCTAGTATTGAATGAAGAAGCAGTTAGAGTTTATTTTTTTATTACTTGCAAACCATTTTCCCCTTTTTAAACCGTTTAGGTATTATCCTGCAAGGATGTGTGACTCTGTACACCATAATTATTCCAGCTGATAAGACCATTACCACAACTTAGCAAATCTTTTTATATCATCGATTAATTTCTTTTGCTTAACTTGACACAGGCATTGTGTCCATAATAACAATTCTGCCCTCTGGTACTAATGAATAGCTGATGTCTGAGTTGCTATCCCAGTGGTTCCTGCAGTAGGCAGGAGTGTTCCTGTGGGAAAATACTTGGGCAACATGAAACCAGAACTTTACTTTAAACATTCTCTTTACAGAATTTTTTTTATTTAGTCTAGCACATCACTTCCTTTATTTTAAGGAAATGAAATAGCATTCTATAGCATTACAGAACTTAAAATTGTTATGTTTCGGGCAGTTTCTCTGAATATTTCCTACATATTTAACTTACCTTTGAAATTGTTTTCTTTTTAATGAGAATTCTGATTTTCATTTTGTGTTTAGAAAGAAAAAATATTCTGTTGTCTTTCTTGACTATTTTTACATGTGTAAATGTGTGTTAATTTTTTTTTCCACAGAGAAATACATTCCAGGCTGTCTTAGCCTCTTCTGACTCCAGTTCCTACGCTATTTTCCTTTATCCTGAAGATAGCTTGCAGTTCTATAGCACATACTCCAAGAATGGTGAAGGAAATACTCCTGCTATGGTTGGCTTTAGTCAAGCCTCTACGAACTACTACTTTTGGGAAAAAACAGGATCCTACAATGTCATTGCTAATGATGAAGACAGCATTAGAAACCTGTACAAGTATGTTTTTTTCTTTGTTTAAGCTCCACAAGAAAACATCAGGATTCCATGGTTTTCCTTAATTGTAACATGAATCAATGAGAACTAATAAGATCTCATTAGCCATTGCATGAGAAATCACAAAGTCTGCCACTGATAAATATCCACCCTCCTGAGGACTTCGAGGACTTTGGTGTAACTTGTGAGAAGTCCATAGTTCCATTGTCACTGGTAGCAGTCTTTTTTTTTTTTTCTGTAAGGAAAAAGTGAAAGGAAATGAAAATTAAAAAGTTACAGTAAGTGATAGCAAGATCTTTGTAGCCCTAATGTCTCCTTCTGTTCCCATTGCTTTGTAGACAAGAAAACTAGAAATTCTCAGTGGAGTTCCAGGTGTGGAGAAAAATGTTTTCCAAACTATCAGGGGTGTTTTACAGCTGAATAAATTGTACCTGTAGGTAAATATGTAATGTAGATAAGATAATTAGACAGTTTTGTCCTGACACTTCTCAGCGAAGGATGACATCTTGTGTAGTCTAGAAATACCACACAACTTGTGCTTGATTGCTTTGTTTGGCATGTGCTTCTCTTTGACAGAAGCAGCAATGCTGGGAAGCAAGGTGTCTGGGTGTTTGAGATTGGTAGCTCATCTGACAGTATTGTGCCTGCCAAGATCAGCAATGTTTTGGAGAGCCTGGAGCCCAATGAGGAAGACCAGGAGATGACTTCTAAGCCATTTATGTCCGACTACGGCTCCACTGAAATAACACAGCAGTATATCGCAAGTAGTACGGACAGCACTGAAGAGGATCAGCACCTTGTTACCTACAGTGTTCCTCAGCTAGCTGGGGAAGACTTTCTGACTTCATATCAAGATGTAACAGGAACACCTTTAACTGAGTCTTTCTACAGTCCTCAAAATTTCCCAACAGCAAAAGCTCCACCTCGCCAGTTTCAGGTCCAGCGGTTCCCCCCACAGCAACCTCAAGTCATAGATGTGGAAGAATTTGATGAAACTGGAATAGGTAATTGTACATTTTAGCTTCTTCTAACATGGATAGGCAAAAAAGATGTGTGAAAAACATTGAATTATGAAAGAAATAATCTGTTTCTTTCTCATTACCTTCATAGCTGAAAATCTGGACACATTTCCTAAATTTGTATTATTCATCGAGGTAGTTAACTTGTATGTCACCTCAGATTCAGATCTTGCCAGTCTAGTAATCTAGTTTTCTAATCAAGCTCACAAACCTTTCTCAGATGTGTTACTGAATACAGGTGATTTAATGAATGTTGGGAATAGAGTCTGTTGTAAAACTTTTTGGCCAGGGTTTCAGGGCCTCAAGTCTTAGAAGCGTGTAATTAGCAATTCTAAGTTCTGATAAAACAGTTTCAGAGTAGTGTGACTGACTGCCCAGATGTTAATTGTTTCTTGAAGCGGATGTGAGAATTGCTATCTCCATTAAACAGTAGGGTGAGGTAATTAGGATTACAGGGCACATCAATTGCTGCATGGTCCTGGTTGTTTCCTACTATGGAATATGTTTCCAGGAAATGTTTCCTGGATATGTTTCCATATCCTACTGATATGTTTTGTTCTAAAGTTGGAAAGTCTCCTTTTTGTTTTGATTTGGAAACATGGATGGATTAAAATTATTGCATGTTTAGTCTTGACAAGAATTTTAGCTGATCTGTATTAATATAGAAGTCAATAGAACTAAACAGTTTTCTAATTAAATAATTATATAGCTGAAACCCTGATGTTTTCTGCACAATAGAATTTTCTGCACAATTTTCTGTGACTTGCATATTGCAAGGTTAGCCAATACCGATTGCAATAGTTCGTTTTCCTTAAAGAGAAAATTAAAAAGCCGATCAAGTGGGTCTGGAGATACTTTTAAACTGGACCAGGGATATGTGAATACTACAGTAATTACATGAAGCATAAATGTCTGGTCTTGTTTTCTACAGTGTTTCGCTACCACACAGATGTCCAACAGACCTGTGCTAACAACCGTCACCAGTGCTCTGTTCATGCTATTTGCAAGGATTATCCCAATGGATTTTGTTGCAGTTGTATTGCTGGCTACAAAGGAAATGGCAGACAATGTGTAGCAGAAGGTAACTGTTCTGAAATTTAGATACATAAGCAGCAATTACACATGGCATTCTTGAATGAGGTGACCTGTTTTCAATTCTAAAAGAGAAGTGCCAAAAACTTTTTGAAAGACTTATCACTGAAATATAATGAAAGGTGTTTTAATCCGTGAGCTCTACTTTTTAAAATGCTGTGGGTTTTTGAATGAAGCAAATTATTTTAAGTGGTCAATTATATGCTTTATGCATTTTAATGTGACTTTCTAGAAAAAATAAACTCTTCTGTAACTGATACCATTTAAAAGAAAGCATAACATCCAGTACTATTTGCCAGAATTGGTTGTGAAGTTCCAATGTGTTATAATCTGATATGGTCCTCACTCTAGAAAGGGACAGTTCAAAGTGATGAGCAAATTAACTTTGATCGTTGAACTAAAGAGCATGGCTCCTCTTTGTCTGTCTCTTAAGCTGCTTTACTAAAGGGCTGATCTGCCAGATTTTTGTTAAATACTCATTTAAACTTTGTTCCCGTGTAAAATCCATAAAGGAATTTCTTATGTATACGCTTGTAATCCTCAGAGTGATTTGACTCAGAGTATAGATGCATTTCAACAACTCAAATAGCTGACTGCAAGACTGTGTTTTATAAACCAGGAAAGCAAAATCTAATACTTAGCTTTCAGTTCATAAGACTGGATTTTCCACAGAAAGTAAAGAAGGATCTGATGATAATGAAATTTAAACTTCTGTGTAGGAAATTATATACAGGAGAAAACTGGCAGTCTGAAATAAGTACTTCTGTATAACACTGACAGTCTTCAAAATGGTCAGTAGTTTAGAGTCAAGAAATGTAATAGCTTAGAATAATAGTCAATTATTCTAATGTCTAATGGTGTTAGTCTTCTAATAGGGAAAGAATAAATCCGCGTTCAGTGTGCCTCGATATGAAGTGTGATCTTCAAAAGAAGTTTCTGTCTGCCACTTACGGTCAGAGATACTGTCACAGTGTTGTGGAGTTATCCTTGCAGACAAAGCTGTTGGTGAGGATGAAGGGCGTTTCTTCAGGCAATTTTGACCATTTAATTATCTGTATAAAACAACACACATGCACATACCTACATAAGCAAGTGAATACATGGCAATTTCTTGTCTGAATTCTGTGAGAATTTGTGTGCCATTTATTTCAACACTAATATCTGTGAACATCGTGAGAGCTCTGAACACATTCCTTGGAGAGTATGAGGGAACTGTCATTTTGTTCTGATGCGTTGTATTGATTTGCCAGGTTCTCCTCAGAGAGTCAACGGGAAGGTCAAAGGAAGAATCTTTGTAGGAAATAACCCTGTTCCAGTTACATTTGAGAACACTGATCTCCACTCCTATGTTGTGATGAACCAAGGCCGTGCCTACACTGCTATCAGCACAATCCCAGAGACTCTGGGGTATTCTTTACTGCCTCTTGCCTCTATTGGAGGTGTCATAGGATGGATGTTTGCTGTGGAACAGCAAGGATATAAAAATGGATTCAGCATTACTGGTAACTTCTAAATTAAAATAATGTTCAAATCTGCTGTGCTTTCCTCTGTCTTGATAGAAAAGAAATGTGTATTTAGAAGCAATATAGGGTGAAAATACATTTATTCTGAGCTGCAGATTGATTCTTTGTAATCAAACTTCTCACCATTTTTTCTTGTTTACAATATGTAGATAATGGACTTTTTAATTTACCATCAGGGTACAAGAACTAAGTGTGTTAGAAAGAAGATGTGCTTGGCCAGTTCCTGTTCAAGAAAAAGATTATTAAAAAGATCTGATTTTTTGTTGTTGTTGTTGTTGTTACTAGAGTGTACATAGATATTAAAAAAAGCTGCTCCTACATCTTCAAGAGATCTAACATGTTAATTGCCTGATTGTACCAACAGAGCAAAAGAGAAACGAAAATCTGACCTCGTGAGGGTCAGAAATGCATAACAAAAACAGCTGCTGCATGACATGCAAATGACTCTGTTAACTTGTTTGAGGGGAGCCCCTGTTCACAATTCAAGCTTTTCATAAGAGTTTGAGGCCGAATCTGGTTAGTTGTGCACAGGAATTCAAGCTGTAGATTCAATTTGTTCTAGAAAAACATCTGTTTCTTTTTAAAATTTGATCCTTTACAGGCATGTAATATGAATTTATTGGAACATAACTTTTTTGTTTGGGATTTTCTTGGATTTGGTATGTTTGAAGTTTGTTCTGGAATTTACACCATACATTTCACTTGGTTTTGATTTGGAAACAGATGTACTGGATTTTTAATTTTTTTTTTAACTCCCTGTCTTCCTAGTGGAAATTTTCTCTAAACTGCCCTTTTGAATGGTAGGATAAGGCCTACTGTTATTAGCTTGGTCAGGATTTCTTTTTTAAATTTAGAAAACCCTGCTTCCTCAGGCTTATTTGTGATTTAACCTGCTCAGCATTTCAAAAAAGATGGTTCCCTTGCAGTATCCAAGTATATTATCAGTATGCTTCTGAAAGTTATTTCATTAGAAACACAAGACAAGTGCTACCTCAAAGCTTGCAGACAATAGTAATCTATATTTTATCTACTAGAAGCAATACTTCGAATAGAAGGATTCAGAAGCCTCTGTTAAGTGGTTTAACTTATACCCTTTCTTTAGGTGGCGAGTTTACACGGCAAACAGAAGTAACTTTTCTTGGCAACAATGAGAAGCTGGTTGTGAAGCAGAAATTCAGTGGCATTGATGAACATGGTCACCTTACCATCAGCACAGAAATGGAGGGCAGAATACCTGAGATCCCATCTGGTGCATCAGTCCATATAGAACCATACACCGAGCTCTACCACACTTCTAGTTCTGGTAAGTTTCCCTAAGAATGAAATTATAAGAAAGTGCACATTTCTTAAAGCAAAGACTAAGACAAGCTGGAAAACATCATTTTGTCCCCTTTTTCGCAAGTGTATTTAGGACCCTTTGGTTTATAGAAAGTTGCTTTTTGCCTCTTAGGAAAAGATCTCAAAAGAAGGAAGATTTTGAGTGGGACAATGCAAATATTTCTAATCTTTTCATTGCATAAAAAGATGAGTTTAACTTACTCTGAACTGATGTCTGCAAAACACTCTCAATTTCCCTTTCTGTTGACTTTGTTTTTACACTGTTGATGGCAGCATACAAGCTGCAAAGTTTGGGAGTTTTTGTAGGTCCACAGTAGGAGATATGCTGGTGTCTATCTTTTTGTGGTAATGTCATTAAGTGAGCTTTGGTCTTGCCTAATGAGACTAAACCAATTATTTACCACTATGTGCCATGTAAACTACATTACAATGACTCTGCAAGCATTTATCAGTATTATTTGAGCTGACTTTTAACAAGCAACTGGAAAATTAGGAGCCTCTTAATTCCATTATCAGTTTCCTACATTGTCTCTTCAGTACTTCTCTCTCTTCTCTCTCAATTCCTTTATCACAGACTCTAGGTTTCCCAAGAGAACCATTCTTCATTCACTGTTTACAGGGCAATCTTATTTTGCTTACTTATTTTGCTTTCCTCCTTCTGGGTAAAATTATGGGTGTTTCCATATAAAATAAAAAAGTGAGGTTGGAGTGTTGCTGCTGGCCAGGCAGCCCGGCTGTCAAAGAGCAATAAAGAGGAACCAGCCTGTGGTGCACCCACATGCACATGAATACTGGAGAGACTGCACTTTGTTCCAAGGGTGCACTTTTGGTTGCTAGAGATTGCTGGAAATGATGCAGTTGCATTGTCACTGCCTTATATTCACTAATGTCTGTCTTTGGTAGACAGTGATGAACCCCTTTGTGCTTTGCCTGTTGTTATGGACTGGGAGGAGGAGGAGGAAGTGGAAGGAGCAGGAAGCTTCTGCTTTGTGCTGAACAACTATAGAGCATATGCTCTGTAGAACACTTGCCTACTGGGCAGAAATGCTGTTCCCATAGAGATAAAGTCAGAGGCTGGAAGGAGGTATCCTCCAGGTTGGATTTGATTTACTAGGACTCAAACAGCTGCTATTCTGCTGTCCTATGGCATGTCTAATAGACTGTTCCTTAGCAGAAATCCAGCTTTTGCCAGCTGTTGCAAGTGGATTGATATAGATGTGTTCTGGTGTCCAAACAAAGAATAGTGGTGTTATGAGGACCTTTTTGCTGGTGGGAGGATCCACAAGCCCAGATCTTTTTGAAAAGTTTTGTTCACAATTTTTCACAGTATAGAAAACAGTTGTGAAGCATACGGGAGCTCTCAGACTACATTTTCTTCGGGACTTTGTTAAAATCCAAGGCTAATAGCCTACAATGGACTAAAAGTGGGTGTAGTTTGGTGCTGGTGAGATGGCTCTTGTCCTTAGCTTGGAGATCTGTTATGTAAATCCACCTAAAGGAACCTCTGAGTTTGTTGAGCTGAATTTTCCTTTCATTACTTGGAAACGCACAAAGTAAAGTTAAATTTTTAAAATACGGCAAAATAAATCAAATGACTCATTTCTCAAAGCTGTGATACCTGAGTACAGAGTAAGTGTTCTCAAGTGCTTATTCCTTTGCATGGAAATACATCCACTTTCATAGCCTCTTGCCTTTGAAATTCCTACTCACACTACTCAGACTTCGTCCCAAGCCTTCAGACAGCATTTGACAGCGTGCTTTTGATCTCTGTTCTCATCAGTGTGTTTGCTGTCATGTTGTAGTGATCACTTCATCATCCACGAGGGAGTACACAGTGACGGAGCCAGAAAGGGATGGGGTTGCTTCCACGTACACGGGTGCCTATCAGTGGCGACAGACCATCTCCTTTGAGGAATGCATTCACGATGACTCCCACCATTCTGCTCCTGCTACTCAGCAGCTCTCTGTGGACAGCGTGTTTGTCCTGTACAACAGAGATGAGCAGATTCTGCGGTATGCCATGAGCAATTCCATCGGCCCCATCAGTGGTATGTACCAACTGGAAATTTTTCTTTTTCTCTTTTGTGAGTAATTAAGAACAGCTGTCCATTTTTGGTTTTTTTAGGCTGCTCTAGCTGGGTATTAATGAATTAAATTAATTCATTTCATTAGTTAGTAGAAGTCCAGATCCACCAGTTAGGGAGGGAAATGGAACTGTTGAAAGTTTGTCTTTTCACTAGAGAAAGAGATGATTTATGTGATTATCTCTTCTTGAAATTCAGTGGGGTTTGTGTCTAATTCCTTGAAATCCTCTCAACACACCACCTTGAATCTATTGCCACTTGGATACATGGAGTATGTTGTTTATCTAATTTGTTTCTCTATTAATTATTTTTTTGCATTGTCAGAGAAGAGGGCAAAAGAGGGGAATAAGATTTACCTTGGATAAGTTTCTATAATTATCTTGAAACACAGCATTTTATCTTTGAATTGTACACATACTATGAAGCGTATTTTTTTTGATGAGCTATCTCACCTTGTGCTAAAATCAGAAAGAAAGCAAAGAAACAATTTGAAAATACACACCAGATGAGTGTAAGAACAGGCTCACTTTCGTTTGTTACAAGATAAACTTCTGCCAATTAAAATGAATAAACCACGCTGTTAAGAATTGTGTTTTGAGTCTAATGTCAGGGATTGGAAAATGAATTAGCTTTGTCTATCTTGCTCTCTAGAGAGGTTTTTGTGGCTTTTTTAAAACTCAGTAGTCCTTCAAACAAGTAACAAGGAATACGGGTGCTGTTAAATCCATATCTAAGATTGGTGTCCAGCCTATCACCTGCAAGTCCTCTTCTTCCTGGTGCAAAAAGTATATTCCCTTGTTTAATGTGCATTACAAGCAACTTCCTTCTAGGCCTTAACTGAGTGTTATTACTTGGATAGAGTCACCAAAGCTCAATATGGTCTCTCTTGTCAGATGGCTCTGCTGATATAAACCGGAACCCTTGCTACACTGGTACTCACAACTGTGACACCAACGCCGTGTGCCGTCCCGGGACCGGAAATCGCTTCTTCTGTGAATGTTCGATTGGCTTCCGCGGAGATGGAAACGTTTGTTATGGTACCAGAAAACTTCCACTCATTGCAAAATGAAAGCTAATGTAGAATTTATTTTCCTTGGCATGCGCTGACCCTCAGGACTAGCCATTCCAGCAAAATGAACTGTCCTGAGAGGCTGGTTTGAAGAAAGATAGATAGGTTAGAGGGTTGCTGGGCTAGCTGACATATCTCAATAATCAAAGTAAGCAAGTCTGACTGTCTTGAAGAGCATGTTTTGCCAGCATGCAAAGCATCTTTCTTACCCAGTTTGTCTTTCTATAAAATGTGTGGGAACTGAACTGTGAGAAACTTACTGTAATGCAAGTTCTGGTTAAAATGAGTCAACTAGGTTAAAAGTTCCCAAGGGAGGTGAGGAATAGGAAATGCACATACAGGCAGAGCACAGATATGTGCAATTCATTGAAATCATCTTTTTCATGATCTGCTTTGAAAATTCTTTTCTGTTCACAAAGTCTCATATTTCCCAGCTCTGTCTAGCTCTGTATTCTTAGTGTATTTGGGTTTTGCTTTGTAATCAAATCACAGCACAAATACTCATTTTCAAGAGGTGAAAATGTGTGTTAATGAAATATGTCATCCATATTACCTAACCAAGTTTGGGGGTTTTTTAGTTAAAAAATAAACCCAAAATACAGCTCTCCTTCCACTCCAACCCTTTAATCAACTTGCAAATGAAAACAACAGCATCACACTGTCCCTTCCAGTCCTCTGGTGCTGTGAGTTGAGCAGCAGTGGATTAGAGATGTATACAGATAATGAAAAGGGAAGCCTTTCCTAAAGTTCATGCTCCTCCAGCAGTTATCGTTGCTTCTGATCACCTAAGGCTGCATTTTCTTCCACAGCAGCTCCTCGTTCCTCTCCAATTTCCTGTGCCTTCCCCTTATTACTCCATGATAGAACTTCTGGTTTGTTTTCTTCTTTTTGGTGCAGATTAGCTGAGAACACAGTTACCTCAAAACTTATTTTCAGGTTATTAATATCTTTTAAGACATGGTCCATCCAAGATGTGGCCTAAATACAGAAGATTGCTGTTAACTAATAGTTCCCAAGTTTCAGTTTTTCTGGCATCCATACTAAATGCATCTTTGTAATAACCCAAATCCTTATCATATCCTAGATATTGATGAGTGTTCAGAGCAGCCAGGGCTATGTGGCAGCAATGCAGACTGCAACAACCAGCCAGGAACCTACCGCTGCGAGTGTGTTGAAGGATACCGGTTTGCAGCAGATGGGAGGACTTGTGTCGGTGAGTTTCACGTTTCTTAAAAGCACTGCCCACCGGCCTTTGGGCAGTGATTCATCTCACAGGCAGGGAAAATACTGCTTCATGATCTGTGCTGGCTTCTAACATGAGTTGGAGTGAATTCAGGAGTTTGTGCTGCAGCTTGTGATTACTGGCTTTTTCTGCATTTTGTAAGCACTGTGCTTTTGACTTTTTGGGAGTTGGTGTTTTGTTTCTTATGTCTAATCCAGAGTTCAATTTAACAGATGAGATTTTAGTTACAGATTCATCCCTTGGACAAGATAGTGCACACGTCTAAACCAGGGTGTCTTAGCTATTGCACATATTCTGAAGTGATAATTTATCATACTGAAAAGGAATTGTAACCACAGATCATTTCACTGTTAAAGTCTTCGAGATTTGGCTCTTTAGCTCATTTTTAATGAACCGTTAAAACCTCAAATTCAGTACTTGTCACTGAGCTAGTTTATTTTTCTGTAACTTAAACACTTTTTTCTGAAGGAAGTCTGAGTTAATCTGTATTTGCTGGACTAAGGTTGTCCTAAAAAGGGGTGTCTTTTTCTTATTTACCCCGTTTTTCACGCAAGTTGTGTAAATTCCTTTTGGAAAAAGGAATCTACAGAAGGCAGATTGAAGAGGGATAAGGACAAATAACAGATAAAAAAGGAGTAATGACTCCACTTTTAGAGCTGCAACTGTCAGGATAAGGATAGAGATTAGATTTTTTTTTGTTAGAATTTTTATCTTGGCAACTTGACAGCAATTCCATACCAGCAAAACCTATACACAAGCTTCCAGTATGGCTGGACCAGTTCCCCTTTCTTTTGGAAAGAAGTGATAACAGCTGGGGGTTGTTTGCTTCTGTTGTGATGCTTTGTGGTAGAAGCTTAGTTACCCTTTGGTCAGCTAATTCATCCATGTCTTTGCTCATTATAACAAAGACAGTTCCTCAGCTAAGACTGAGGACCCTTCATCTTGCAGCAGACAGTTGCATTGTTTTCCTTGAGTTTGTGACTTTGCATGCCGTGTATTACACTCTGTTACAAGCCAAATTTCTCTGCTCCAGAAAGAATTACAATTCATGTCTGCTCCCTAAGTCACAGTGCACCCTAAGTGTCCCTTTGTTGCACAACGGCCAGAAAAAGCAACTACTTCTGCTGAGGCCACTGGAAGGGATAGGGTGAGAAGTGGAAGAGCACGTTTATGTTCCTCCCGTTATGTCCAACACTGCACTTTTGTGACTTGGACCTGAAAGGGAACATTCTTCCCTCTAGCCATGACCTCACCAGCTTCATTCTACCACTTTCCCATGAAGTTGATGCTGCACTTTTAGCAAGCACTAAGTAATTTCTTGCCCAGCTTAATAGATTTTAATTTGATCCCTTCCTTCAACCAAAACCAAACTGCCTTTGTAAGGCTGAAGAGACAGAAGATAAACTCTAGTTTCCCAAAATGTTGAAAATAAATGTCATGGTAATCTTGTTCCCCTTTTCATAGTGAAGGGTTTTATAACCTACAGACCATTTGAACCCCCGAAGGCGCAACAGCAACCCTCTGTGCTTTGCGAGTCGCTCTGGGATACCAGCTCTGACTCAGCTTTTTTGGAACTGGCACTTTTTTTCATACCAGCTGTGTGATTCACTGGATAGCTTTAGAAGAGAGTTGTAAATAAATCATATATTCTCCTATTTGTAGGATGGGAAATAGAAGGACTTGGGAACTCCCTTTGAGCTCCAACTCTCATCTTATGCATTTATAATGCAGCTCTTAATGGATTATTTTGTAATCTGAATCTTGCTTCATCAAATAGAAAGATATTAATGATGCTAGCAATGATGTCATTTCTTCCAGAGAAACAGAAAAAATGACTGTTTTCAGATATGGCTCTGATAGAAGATTTTTGTTATTTCCTTGCTAATACTGTGGTAGTTTCCATCTGTGTACTGTGATGAAAGGACCATTGTTGAGTCTTGTCTTGGCACCCTGTCAACTCCTCGTAAGAATTGTGTAAAAAGAGCCTCAGTGTTACAGCAGCTGTAAGTCTGTTCCTACATGTACACACTGGACGCTATTTCCAGTACTAAAAATTTTGTAGTATTTTACCTGTTCCTGTTTTAAGTACCATAGTTTCACTTTCCTGTTCTTTGACATAACAGGTAAGCATAGGCAGCGCTCCAGGCACTTCCTGAAACAAGTTGTTTGTAAAGTAGTGCAATGCCTTCAGAGTCACTGCTGTCAACATGTGAGTTATGAAAAGCTGCAGGTCCGGTCTCAGATTACAGTGTTGTTCAAAAATCTCTCCAGTAATTGACAAATGTGCTTATCTCTCGTTGAATGAGTCACAGCTTCTATTTGTTGCCAACAGACAGCAGCCCTGGGTCAGTGCTAGGTTAGTGTAGCAGGTCATCTAAGTAATTCCTGGTGCAGGGAACTGGCCACTTCGCTAACAGGTGAGGTAGCTCTGTGAGATGCCTTACTTTTCTTCATTCAGAACTCCTTTTCATAAATAAAGCTGTCATGGATATTAGGATCTGTCACTATGGTAGCCTTTCTGCCCCATTCTATATTAATAAGCATCTGTGAGGTGCTGAGGGCAGTCAATTAATTGTAAAACACTAATAAGATTTAACACTAGTGAAAGGGGAGATTTTTGGAAAAAAAGAAAATCCCAACCCTCAGAGCTAAAAACCTCAGTTTCCTTGTTTCCTCTCTCTTCTGTAAGCTTTCATAGCTGTTCTTCTTTCATATGAACTTATTATGATGCTTAGACTTTGTGAAAGTTCCAACGTTCATCTCCTCTCTTATGCATCTAACCCTCAGCTGTTGAATATGTGGTAAACCACTGCCAGACAGGCACACACAATTGTGACATTCCTCAGCGTGCTCAGTGCGTGTACACCGGAGGGTCCGCCTACATCTGCACCTGCCTCCCTGGCTTCTCCGGAGACGGGCGTGCCTGTGAGGGTGGGTAGCACCATTTCTTGTGGGGCTTTTATACTCCTTATCACACAGCTTGGCTGTTCTTCGCAATGTCCTTATGTTACTTATGATTTCAAGTAGGAAATTTCATAGTTTAAGTCCCTCCGGCAGGCATTTGAATTAAGCATTTTTCTTTTCCTCCCCTCGCTTTTGAATTCACTCTTCAATATTTGGTCTACAGAAGGTCCAAGATGAGGTAACTGCAGAAATTGCAGTAGTTTGAGCTGCAGACCTTAGTCTGCTGCAACTGTTTGTACTGTATTGGTTTAAATTACTAAGGTGGTGAAACAAAATACTCAGACTATGTAAAAAAATTTACATTCTGTTTCATGTAGTGCAGTGGGGGAGCAGCTTTACCTAACTAGATGTTGGACGCATTGCTAGCCAAATTCTACTTCTCTTGCTGTGTTAAGTAATTTCTTTGAGAAATATGGGTATATACATCTAAAATAATTACAGGCATGGCCCCCCCCCCCTTTTTTTTTCTCCTTTGCATTTCTGTATTAGATGTACTTCCAAAGAACTGTCTGTAAGTCTAATCAGATATCCTAAAATAGGAGCCTGAAAACGTGGCAGGTTTGTATTTTACTTCATTGCTCTGATTTGTCCATCAGGAAGAACAGTCACCTAAGATTGATCTTTTCTTTTACAGATGTAGATGAATGTCAACAGGGCCACTGTCATCCAGATGCTTTCTGCTACAACACTCCTGGGTCCTTCAGCTGCCACTGTAAGGCAGGTTATCGTGGGGATGGTTTCCGATGTGTGTTAGGAGGTAAAATTCTATAGTTCTTGAAAGTTGGACCAGAAATATAATTTGGGATTTGGAGGATATACGTTAATTTGCTTCCTTCTGAAACAAAGTGTCTACTGCCACGTTGGTGTCTCTATTCTTCCTAAGCCTTTCATGTTTAGAACTTTACCAAGCTTGTGTCAAAACCTGTATCTTGACTTCTATCACTTTTCTGCAGTATCCTATTAACTGTCCCATTTTATATTCTGTTTATTCTATCCTCAACAGTTTTCAGCCCCAAAGCTGATACTACCTTTTGAAGTTGCCTTGTGTAAAGTACATTTGACCATGGGTAGTGGATTTGGTTTGCGTACTCAGTAGTCACTTACCATAAAACATCTTAAATTGTTGGCAATGCAAATGAATGCAACATTTACAGGAGAAAAGTGAAAAATATTACCAAAGTCATGAGGCTGTTGTCTGCAGTGAGATCTAGATGCCTACATGCCACATACAGTCTGTGGTCTAGAAAGACTGGTTTCTAGCTGGAACTTACTTGTTTCTGTATTTACCTAGCTTTTTCTCTCTTCAGCAGAAAGTTCTTTACCCTCTCCCACTTCTGTTTCTCCATTGTACTTTGAAGCTTGAAGTATAAAACTCATCTTGAAGGTATGCTTATTAAAAAAAAAAAGTAATATTGGAGCACAAAATAGCGTTTTTATGGTTACGTTAATTCAAAACCGTGGCAAACCTATGGGACAGCACTCAGGTTTTGTAAAATGGTGAATGCTTTCATCCAGGAAATACAGCCTAACTTCTCAGTATATTCAAACCCAATTCTTCTTTTCTTCTTCCTCTAAGATTCTTGCTGTTAGGCATTTCTCAACAGACTAAAAATCAAACTGTGCAGTCAAGAGTAAGAAGAATGTCCTAGGGCTAAAGGGAAAGAGAGTGTTTGAGGGTTTTGGTTAGGTTTTTTTGGTCGTGGTGGGTTTTTTTTGGTTTTTTTGTTTGTTCATTTGTTTTGGTTTTTTAATAATGGTTGTGCTCACTTACAAGTGCTTGTCTGTATGGCATAATATTACTAAGTGAAACTTAACATTTTTATTTTGCCACTATATTCTCTGATTCTGAATTTCTGACTTTTTTTTTCACAATTGCATGCTCATATTTAAAAACCAAATGGCAAAGGATTGTACAGAGGAAAGAAAAAAAATCACAAAGTTTTTCTGGTTTTAGATCACATGCACAATACATGTGCACAATAACACACGTCATCTGAAATCACCCAATGCTTGTAGATTTTTATATCATAGGTAAATTGTAGGAGGTTTTGAAGTGTTTAATTCTGAAGCCTAGGTTTTGCCACTTTGTCAGTCTTTTAATATCATTTTTAACTAACATTTCATGCATGATTACCCATGTGTATTTTCATTTTAGTGCCAGAAGAATGAAGAACTACCTGGTGTTTCTGACCTGTGTCAGAATATTTAGCTAATCACACAGCTGATAAAAACAGAATTATTTCTCCTAGAGGAGAAACTTGATGTGAATAACTTGAAGCAAATCAAACCTTAAAGCTTCCAGTTCTTCAGGCACAATTGTAGAGGCAAAAACATTGCTTTCATGTCTGCCATCTGCCCTTTGTAGCTGAAACAAGTGGTTTGATAGAGTGATACTTGAAATCTACCAATTAACTTTATTATCAGTATAATTTCTTCTGAGTATATGTGATAATTTAGTTACGTGGAAGGTTTTTTGTGTTAAGAACAACACCTCTCTCATTCAGTGGTTAGTGTGTCTACTAAACTGCTAAGCAGAGAGTACTATTTTGTAGTAACTTCGTTATTTTTTGCTACTTATGCTGTACACTTCTTCACTTTCTGTACTCAACCCAATTATATCTTCAATGGGGATTTTTTCATGTCACAATTTTAATAGTAGTAATAAAATATTTTTAAGAGTTTTGTATCTACTGTTTTAGGGGGTGGAGATCTGACAGGTTTTGTTAGTCTTCTTATATGCCTTACTGATTATTTTTTTTATACTGTTTTGTATTACTAGTAGAAGCCAGGCTTTTAGAAACACTTGTATCAATTATCTCTGCTCATTAAATGCTCTGAGCAGAAAAAAAATCTATGTAGATAAGAAGTCTCACTTTTTTGCTGAATCGTGACTGAAACACAAAGTATCTGTGTTGCTCAGATAGTTTGCAGCAATGGCAATGTTTACAACTTAGCTACTGCTCCCTTCTTGGAGTTAATAGAACAATAGCTGCCCTTGGGGTGTCATCTGTTACTTTAGTACTTCTCAAATGGATAGATCCATCAGTTAATCATTGCTAAGAGACAGAAACAAACTATGCCTTCTGAAGCCTCGCAGAAGTAGCTTAGTTTACTTTAGCACTCGATTTGCGAAGTCAGTTGCTTCAGAATGGAGCTTGCAGATGAGGCTGTATTGTATTCAGCTGCAATTAGAGACTCTTTCTTCCCCTTTTTACCCTTTAAGGTTTTGATCTAGTTAGCCTCACTGTAGTAACTGAAGTTCTTCCTGGTTGTTAGTAGCATGGAAAGTTTCATTCATCTAAACACCCAGTTCTTTTTGCTGTACCCTGTTCCAACTCATGTGTACAATTACTTGTTTGTTTGGTGTCTTTATTATTACATGAAACCCACTGTTAAATCTCAACGGCAACTCTGGAAACAGGCAGACTAACAAGAAAAATGGATTTGAGTCACACACATGGGAATGTCTGTAGGAGTGAACCAGCAGGTTAATGAAAGAGTTAATGGTGCTGGAATGTCCTGCTGCTCCCAGCTATTAAGAAAGGCTGTACTTCATTATTTCCTCACGCTTCATTTTTCCATTTCAAAAAAACCAGATGTCTGAGTGTTTTTACCCCTGCAGACCCCAGACACTGTTTACTAAACAGAAACAAGCCTAGATTCTTGGATCTAGGAACTATTAAGAGCTTGAGAGCTCCTCTGTATGCAACTGGTTTCACATGAGAAACACACTTACCAGGGCAAAACTGCAAGTGAGGAAATACAATGGAAAATGAAGGGACAAAGGGAAGTGTTTTCATTTGGTCTTTTAATTTTTTTCCCCCAACATCTGAGAACAGCAATGAAAAATGTCAATATAAGCCCCTGAGATATGTGGGGAATAAAATGATGGGTATAGGAAATTAAAAAGTACTCTTTGACTACCTACTGATTCTGGACACAGCTTTAAATCAGTTCTGTCTCTAGTTTGTGAATGAAAATCTGTTTGAGTATGTGTATCAGGTCATCAAAAAATTTTCAGTGCTGTTGGAGAACTAATTTAATTGAATTTAGTGTATCATATTGTAATTGTCCCTGCAACATGGAAGAGAAGTCCATACATTTCAGTTTCTCATCCTTTTACTCAGGCTCCATCTTTTTTTAGAAAAGTTCATAAATCATTTTCTGAAGTGCTGCTTCAAGAGCATTCCTCTATAACCAAATTATACTTTGAATATTTGTATATGGCTTTAGTTTGATTTTTTTTTTCTCCATTCTGTTTGTTTCTTCACGTATGTGACAAATGTGTATGTGTATGATTTTCATCTCATATTTCCATATTCATGCTACTTCCATTTTCATTTTTACAGATTCCATAATATGTTTCAGTGACTTTTAAATTCCAGATTGCTACTGGTAATTTGTGAATGAAAAAAAAAATGCTTAAAACACATTAAATACAAATTAATTTTTCTAAATAAGGATATATCTTTAGCTGAAGTTCAGCATGCACTATGTATCTAGACTGACTTGTACTGTGTTCCATGGGACACAAATTCTTCATTGCACCTTTGATCTCTGTTCTGCTCTACAGCTTCTATCTTAGAAGCATTTTTCTGTACACTCATTCAATTTTTCACTGTTCTTTTGAACTGTGGTTGCCAGAGCTGGACCCAGTATTTCTTGAATCATTTCCCCAGCCTCATTCTTCTCTATACCTGTAGGTTTTTCCCTATGTATATGCTGAGTTCTTACTTATACTCTCTCACAATCCCTACAGCAGTGAACTGTGATCTGCTGATAGCTTTTCTGGGTTGTAGTTTCCAAGATAAGTCTATCTTTAGGGGCTCATCTACACAGTGTATTCCCAGAAGTGTGACTTTACATTTACATCCTATCCTCCTCATGTTTTGTGGCCTGTTTCATTTTCAAAAATGATGCAACCTATGGTTGTGTATCTTCCTCTGGAATCCAAATGACAGAATTAAATTTCTTAATAAGGAAATTTAAAAGTAACACTAAGGTAATATGGGAATTTACTAAAGATTACCACTTCCTCATGACATTTGACTACTGACTCAGACTATTTCTTTCAGTTTTTACTTATTTACCAAATGAAGTGCTTTGTTTCAAAAATGATACTGTTCTGTGGACGTAAGTAGAGTGCCACAGGGAAACACAAAGCTCTAATGTAGGTGTGTTACCTTTAGCAGTCAAGCAACAACTGCACCAAAACTCAGTGAGGATGGGGTTTTACTGCATTTTATTGCAAATGCTAATCAGTAATGTCTAAATGCATACACTGAAAAATATTGAAACTTGATCATGCTGTTAATGAAAGGCTGCTGTCACCCCTGCTTTCTTTCATCACCAAAGATTACCTAGGTCCTGCTTTCATGGGTTGTTTCATCTCTGGCAGAAAGAACTAATCCTGGTGTATACCATTTTTCTCAACACTGACATGATCATTTGGCTTGGCTTTCAAATGTGGGTTTCAAGAATGGTAAGAACCTCCAAAAATCAGGGCCAGTAAGCCCTGGGTATGGAGCCTTGAAATAGGTGTGGCTTGTTTTCCATTTGCTACAATCAGGTGCAGTAGTAGATGTAACAGCACTGTTACACCAGGTAGGTGTTATTTGTTCTTAGAGCTACCTGTTGTATTTAGTGGATGTTTTCTTCACCTCAATCAAGAGATTAGAGAACTCTCCTAATGTTAATTGTTCTGTATCTTTGAAGAGTCTTGACTGGATGAAATATTATGGTATTTAAGTTAAAGACAGGATCACTAAGAAACCACATTTAGGCTGCTGTAGTGAAGGAAATTTACTGACTCTTAAGTTTGTGTGTAGAAGCTGGCTTGCAAAGTAGCCCTTATACTGCCTACATATGTGCCATTTCTTGTTACCTGTTTTGTCTAACTTGTTAGCTCATCAAGGCAGGAAATGTGCTTTATTTGCTGTGTCAGTCTCATCTTTCAGACAGTTAATTAACGCAATTTAAAACTTGCAAATTCAGAGCATCTTCTCTTAACCACACCACGTGAAATGTGTGACAGTACAAGCACTATAAGCAGACTATTTGTCCCAACTCCCTGTCATCTGTATCCAAGATTATTGTGCTTTCATTGTTGCATAGGCTACAACACTGGACTGGGTTTCAACTCACATTTCTTTAGGTGCCTCTAAACTGTAAGCATAGTAATCCTGGTCATGATTCAGAGATAAGGAGAAAAAAAATGGAGAATGGATTCCAAGTGCTTGGTTCAAACTGTCCTTCAGTTTAGTGACTTGTTTTGGTTATAAGTTTTAATATTGGTTAAATTCATATTAGGGAATCAAAACAAACTTAATGTTGAAAGACAGGTTAAAATGATTGAGTCAGCACAGATGAACATGAGAACACATGCTGACTTTATTTCTTTTCAGAATGTCTGTTTAACATAGATTACTTATTGTACTTGATACTGTTGATAAAGTGATCATGATTATAAAGGATTTTCAGGAGTAAAGAAGTAGTAAAATACATAGTTATTTCTAAAAGTGAGTGACAATAGGGTGTCTGCAAGTATTTTTATGCAAATGAAAATTCAGTATTGGGTTTTTTAAAAAGAACGAATCATATTCTCTGCCTTCTGGAAATTCAGCACTAATTTTGAAAATTATTTTGTTTGACGAGTCTTGACTTTAATGTTGCTAACTGCATAAGCAGACCATTTGTGAGATTGGTCTTGATCATTGCATAAGCACTCTTCAAAAATACAATCAGAATTCTGCAGATAGAAATGTGAGCATTGTCTTGAAACTAGAACAGATATTGATATTTCGAGTTACCAATAACACTAATATATTTTTTGTGTAGCAGCTGGGTCCTATCTGGGAGTGTATACACACTTCTTTCCATAATTCATATTTCCTAATTCCTTTTCATAAAGACTACTGATTTAAAAAATTGTAAAGTGTTGGTATATACCCTAATTTTGTGAGTTTCAGATGGGAAGAAAAAAAGGACCAGCTTCTACCTTTGCTTTTATATCCTACTGAGAAGGAGTTAATAGTGTGTCTCAAATTTCATAGGAATGCAGCAAAAAATTTTTTCTACATGGGACAAAAATGGAGGGGGGGGTAGTTTACCAATACTCTGTATTCCCCCTGCTTTCTCCTGTGAGCAATGGATAATGAGAGTTTAGAATAAAAAAAAAACCTGTGGCAAAACCATCTGGTTACTGGAATCAACATTTATTTTACCTGCATGCTACATAGTACACTAAATACATGAAAGCAAAATTTGGGACAGATAATGGAGGCTTTCCTACAGGGGCTGGTTTTGTAGGTTGATTCAAGGCTTTCCACCACCCACATTAACATTGATGCCAAATATTTCAGTTGTTCAGTGAGCTGTTCTCCAGTCATTTATATTTCTCTAATTATGTCCAGGTGCATGAAACTTGTCCAAAGCTTTTGCTTGCATAACTAGTTTAAATAATAATAAAAAAACGACCCTTATTTTTTGATTTTTGTGTGATTTATAGCACAACAGTCTGTAGATGCACGGGATTAGCTTTTTGTTCAGCTGGGCTGGGTCTAGTCTCAGTCACACTAATGCTAATGATGTCCACCAGGCGATGTAAAAACAAGGAAGTGTAATGTTAGACTCTTCAGCAGACAGTTTGTGCTAAGTATTTCTAAATGTCTGTAGAAATCATTGACAGGGAAAAGATACTCTCTCATAATTGCATCTTTCTCTCCCAGGGATCTCAAGTGTATGGTAAAACTAAGCCAGATTTCTTTTTCTGGAGAAGGAAATGTATTATTTTTATTGTATTCCTTTAATTTTATTATGTTGTTCAGCTTCTAGAAGATATATTGATCCAGATGACTTTCCCTGTTGCATGATATAAGATATGCATATAATAAGAAGGTGCATATTTTAGTCCAGGCTATTTTGTAAAATTGAAACATTAAGAGCCAGATCCCTGAATATCCTGATAATCTGAAAAGTTTCTTTCCTCTGTAGTGTCTACAGGATGTCTACAGTATATCTACAGTATATGTGGGTGGTGTAGCCAATGTGCATGGTAGGTTTCACCAGGGTGTGCTTCACCACAGACTGGACAACCTGTCCCTGCAATTCCTTTCTTAGATCCAGAAGTGTCAAATGGGTGCTCAGACTTCATAACTGAACTTTAAAAACCTAATGTACGTCATAGCAATGAGTTTCTTCGCTTCTTAAGATCTGTAGAGAAGTTGGCATCTGCCTCATGTCGTGGTTTTCTCTTGTGGCTCTGAAGGGAACCTCAACTTTTAGCATTACAAAAAAACCTTTAACCACTGTATGGTCTGTCTAATTCGTCCCATTTTAAGGCCCATGGATAATTGCCAATGAGTAGACATCGAGTTCAAAAGTCAGACAAAATGTTCTTGCTCATCTGCCTCAAGGAGAAAGACCATGTCTTCCAGCTTCTGTTTATGACCCTTCAACGAAGGAAGATGCAGGGGACCTGCTTGTTCTCTTTTAAACTTGACAGTGAAAGATAAGTTTAAGACAAATGTGTCCCACTTACATAGGGCAGACTTGTTGAAGGTGTGCTCTAGGCATATGCCTTCAAGGTTTGTAACAGTGCCATGTTCCACTAGAGGTAAGAATGTTTGTATATAGGTGATCAGCATATGTTAACTGTTAATGGAATGTAGTTATTAACTAAAACAGAAATATTCACTGGGCTTTGTTTTGTTCTGTTGTTTTTTTCCCCCAGAAGTAGAAAAGACCAAATGCCAGCATGAACGAGAAGTAGCTCTTGGCAGTGGAGGTGCTTTCTTCCCAAGGGACATAAGAGTTGGTCACTTCGTTCCCCAGTGTGATGAGCGTGGGAATTACCTCCCCACTCAGTGCCATTCTAGCAGTGGATATTGTTGGTGTGTGGATAGGGATGGAAATGAGATTGATGGCACCAGAAGTGGCCCAGGAGTTCGACCACCATGTAAGTGGCTGAAGCAGTTGTTCCTTGTGGACATCTCTCCACCCAAGTGCACTGTCTCCCAAATATGGGCCTTAGTCCTGCCCTGAGATACAGCACTGACTTGGAGCAATGCAGGCTTCTGCTGTCCAAGTGATGATGTCTCATGCCCTTCAGTGACTCCAACACACATTTTTCCTTCAACCAGGGCATCTGGACCTCTGTGGTAAGCTTCTGAATAAGAAGATGGTTTTCTAGCTTCTTCCTTGCCTTGTAACTGTGAGAGGCCCATGTAGACTGCCCTCTGGGAGCTGCAGTAGCTGACTTGTCTCAGGAAATGAAGAATGTTCCTTCCTACATCTTCCTCACTTCAGCTGCAAAATAAGACAGTTTTTTCTAAACATTTGAACGAAAGAGCAAATACAGAGCCAAACATGAAAAGACCTATTATGTCATTTGCTCCTTCTCTGTCAGCCAAGGGGAAAATTTCAGAAGCTTTCTGCATCTGATTATAGTTATTAGCGTCTGCTTATAGGGCTGTTTCCTTCTAAGAAGTCTGACTGTAATTGTGTCTCTGCATATAATAAGAGCTTTGTTGTGCTGTACAAGCTAACTTTTTCCCATCTGTTTTCTTCTCTGTTAACAAGGTCTGAGCACAGCTGCTCCTCCTGTTGTTATTGGGCCCTCTGTTCGACCAGACACGGTACCTCTGCCGCCAGGAACGCACTTGCTCTTTGCCCAGAGTGGTAAAATTGAACATGTCCCACTAGACGGAAACAATATGAAGAAAAATGGTGCAAAAGCACTCTTGCATATTCCAGTAAGTAATTTAGTATACTAAGCCCATGGTTTTTTAGAAGATTTATGACAAAGATGAAAGTAACTGTTAGTCTACGCAACTTGATAATTTAAGTTGAAATATTTTTTTTTGCTCTTCATTAAACTTTCAGTATCCCATGAATTTGTCACTGAAAATCCTTGACCTGACTGGTCAAAAATCTTAAATGTGAGCTCTAAAAAAAGTAAATTATTTGCTGTTAAAGAACAGCTCACGATAGCTCACAAGACAAAAATCTAATCTCACATGCCTCCAACAGCACATCATATAAACTCCTCTATACTCACACTTCTATTGACTTTCTGACTCTGGTATAAAAGATTAGAAGAGCTACAATAGCAGTATGGGGAGAGGCCCTTTTTTCCATTCTTACTCTCTCAAATTTTTTCCTAAGTCCTAATCTATTCCTGTTTTTTTCAGTCACTTCTCTGCACTTCTTGGCTACACATGTATTTTTCTTCCTTTTTTTTTTGCTTCCTTCTCCATGTGTAGGCCCAGTGGGTGGTAGATCTTTTTTCCATGCTTCTTACTACTGTCTTGAGAATCTTTTTTCCTTGAAAAAGGAATCCCTGATGCTGAGAACCTCTCTTTTCCACCACCTGTGTCATATGCCAGCCCTTTTCCCTTGCAGTTTCATCATATTCATTCATTTTGCCTGAGGCAGGATTTCTGTTTTCATTCCAGTGTTATTTTATTTATGATAGATAGCAATATCAAGTAGCATGCTGGCCTCTTTTTTATTTAGGTATTACAGTGAGTATTCGGTAAACTGAATGCTGTCTAAATTATACAGATTTGCTTCAGTAAATTGTACTACAAACTGCTGTGAGGTAAGGGCAAAATCAAGGCTTTGCCCCTAATGCAAAGTGCTGCTGCAATAATGTAAAAATAAAGTAAAAGGCTGTGTAAAAAATGGTGTAAGAATTCTGAATATTTGTCACCTAGTCTCATTATTTACTTGATCTAGCTTAAATTAATCAATTAGAAGTATCTTCAGGAAAGACCTTCCAAGAGACAACGTGCAATTCTTAAAGCTTTCAGTTAAAATGAAACTTTCAGTCTGTGCCAGCACCATTGACTTTGTGTTGTCTGTATTGTGTATGTGCAAAGTGACAGTAGAGGTGTTTAGATCATTTTGCAACCTACAGAAAAATGTGTGCTGATGAATAAGTGCATCTGTTTTAATTCAAGAGTTTGGAACATCTTTCTAAGAAGTTGTGTTGCAAAAGAAGCAACAGTGCTAGACTTGGCAATCCATGTGCAATTATTGCTTTACCCTGAAAGTCTCTCGCATTTGCCGGGAAGAGGGAGTTTAAACTCAAACTCTGGTCCTATCTTCTTTCTGCCTGAAAAATTGCATACAAATGTTTCTTGTCGCTGAGAATATTCTTTCCACTAGAATGATTTATGTCGTATTTATTTAAGCTAACTTTTATTTTAAAACCTTACTTTGCTAGAACTTTTTAGCGTCACATGATGCTACATAGGTTGCAGTGCCGAAGCACAGCCATAATGCATGGGTTGCATGTCAATGCAATTCAGATTTGATAGAAGTCACTATTCCCACTTAAAGGGAAAGATTGAGAGAAAAAAAATACATGAGGGGTAACACAGTAAAATGTCAACATGAACTTTCTTTAAAAGGATACGAAGGTGAAGTTGTAGAAGTCAGACAAACTGTTCAGTACTACCACCTCCAGTGGTTCTTTGAAATAATGGTGAGTGGTGTCTGCTAGATAAAAAGGACTTTTAACTGAAAGTATTGTCCTAAGCTATTTGACAATGTCTGTCACCCAGTGATTTTCTTGATCTGTCCTCCCTATCTCCCATCTTTCCTCAAGAATTTTGGTTTTTTGGGCTTGAAACTTAGAACCATAAGCAAGTGCTGCTGGTGAGTAACTGTTGTTTATCCTAAGATGATCTAACTTGCTTGTTGTCCAACAGGACAGAGTTGTTATTGGAGTTGCTTATGACTGTGTGGACAAGATGGTTTATTGGACAGACATCAGTGGCCCTTCGATCAGCAGGGCTAGCCTGCACGGTGGAGAGCCAACAACCATAATTAAGACAGGTAACAGCGCAAAATTATTTCTCCTGCTACTCCCTAGGAATGGTATTAGAGACTTGAATTTAGTAACATGTCCTTCCTAGGTATTTCCTGAGCTGACTAAGAGTTGCATTTATATATTAACATGGAATACTACCTGAACATGTCAGTGTTTGATTTTTGTTCTGACAAGCAGGGTAGGTGCCGGCTAGCTGAGATTTGGTTATGTTTAGTCTTTTGCTCTCCTGATTTCTGCCTGTCAGCTGCTTGCTTTGCTGAGAAAGGACCCGTGAGCATAGAGGTTGAAGAGAACTCCTGTTCTCTGTTCCTACCACTCAAGTTGTGAAATGCAAGTGAGTAAAGCCACCTTTTTCGGTTTTCACCCTTGTAGTTGCTCAAGGATTTCAGAATTGGACCAGAGGGTATTGTGGAGTCAGTGCTTTTACAGTTGATATCTTGTTCTTACATTCTTTCCTTCAAGACTACTGCTCACTGCAGTCCATGTTTGTTTTCATTAGAAGGTTTAAGTGCAAGTCCATGCATATTAAAACCTCTTTTGAGTGGAAAGGGCTAAGGGAAAGGAGGGGTTTAGAGAACAAAGTGAATGGTTGGGGAAGGTGTAATCAAAAAAAACAGCAACAAAAATAGCTGGAGGCACATTTTGAATACTCATGTCCTCAGGATCCTAGAACACCTGTGAAGTCAAGATCCTGGAAGAGGTCACCTTTGCTTTGAATCTTTTGCAGCCATTGTAACAAAAACTCATGAAGTTTTTTTTTAAAAAAATCAGTCTGTTATACAACTCTACAATAAATTTGCTTTAGTTTTCTTTGGATATGTAGAGAATTGCTGCCTGGACTTTGTGCTTTGGAATAGTCAGTTTGTGGAGACTTCATTCAGACTCTTAGGGACAGCAGAGACATGGGGGTGGCTTGGATCCTACCATTGTCCTAGGAAGGGAAAAGGGAGAGCTTAAGGCCACCTCTAACCATTCCAGCAGTTATGGAGCTTCATATTTTTATACAACTTGATGGCTGAAGTATTTTGTAAGACATCTTTCTCATCCCAACATATTTAATCTGAAAGGGCCTCTAACCTGTAGTGCAAGCATGTGCCTGTGCAACTTAGAAATTCTGCAGGTAAAAGATTTCTGCTTTCCACTACTAATGATTTTTTTATCAGAATCTGCTCTTTTAAAAATGGGGGAAATTACTATTGCTAAAAATTTGATATGGATATGAATGTCTGTCTAATGAGAGTATGTGTAGGCATTAAAATTCTTGCAAATTATAAAATGTTGCAAAAATATTTGTGAAGGCTTTCAGCTAAATTTGATTGATTATTTAAGGTAGTTTGAGATGCTTCAATGCTGCATGGAAAACTCATGGGTTTTGTGTGCTATAAAAAATATTGTATGTGTGAAGATATCTCATGAATTCTATTGTTCACATAGGATGTGACTACTTTTCCTGAAGAGATTAGGAGAGATGTTGCACTTTACTGTCTGTATGTTAATAGGCATTTCCGTAAGGATTCAGAATGAAAGAATACTGGATATTCAGTATTCAAATGGATATCTTCTATGCTGGCCAAAACTGAAACTTTAAGATTTCATGAAATAAGAAAATGCCTCCCCCTCAGGAGACTCATGAGAATTTTTTTGTTTTGTTTTGATCTTTGCCTTTTTCCTCCTGTGAACTCCAGCTGCTTTCTTCAGTTCATGTGTATTTTTGTGGAATGTACTGCATTTTTGGGTATTTTTTTTAATGCTCTTCTGATCCAAGTTGTGTCGCTTTGCGGAAACACTGTTTTATTGTGGAGCCACATCCAGTTCTCTTCTATCCCTGCAGCTGTATAGCCTGTGGAGGCTTTCTCAGCTCTGCAGCTGTGGAGGCAGGTTGGGGAGGAGAACTTTCCTTTGTTGTAATTGCTTAAAATCATATCAGCTGTACATGTCTGTACAAACCTGTTCTCAGGAACAGAGCCTGTGACTGTATCAGGCCTAATGACAATACACCAGGAACATATTAGTGCTTCTAGAAAGACTGGTGATAAATGAAGCCTTAAATATTCCCTTGCCTCCATGGGGGATAGTTTTTCTGGCTCGTTATCAACCACACAGAAGAGATATTTACTTTAGACTTCTATAAATCTCCTAACATATAGCTGACATAAGGAAATTGAAACTAGGAAACTAGTCAGGGAACAGGGGCTCCTGGGAGTCAGCGACAGCAAACCTTTTGTCTGCTACTGTCTTCTGTTTCCTGAAAGAGTCTGGGAGCTCCTCCATCACCATTTAGTCAGTAATCTCCTGATCCCAGAGACTGAGGATTGTCACCGCCACCACCACCACCTAAAAGTGAGACCACCCTCAGCAGCCTCTGCCATTAACAAGAAAAGAAGTAGAAATATTTGAGGGTCTGAAGTATATAAGAGGTGGTTTCTTGCAGATGACAGGTTTCGCTCCACAGACGCACTTAAAGAAATAAAGGTAGTAATGTGAAGTCAGTATAACTGAGTTAAAGCATGCCCAAGAGCCCTCAGGAGGAGCAAAGAAATGACTGATTAACATTTACTTTTTTGCCCACTGCTTCCCCTTCTCCAGCCATGAGTTGTGAGTCAGAAACAAAGAGATACATCACGTTTGTTCCTTTCCACCTCTTCAGCAATTAATATAAATCTAAGATGTCAAGTGTCCAGATTAAGTGGTAAATGTAATCCACTTGAGTGGGAGAGCAGAGGCTGTTTAAGCTGTTGTGCAACCATTATTCATAGCAAAGTCACAGTATCAAATTTTAGAGAGCCCTGCCCAATGTTCTGGACCAAATGCCTTTTCTCCAGAAAGGTTGCTTGTGTCACATACTGTTTGTTTAATGGCTGTTGGTAAATAAACTTGAGAATTAAAAGAAGGGTAACAGGCCACATTCCATTGGCGTGTGGATCAGCATTTGAAAAGTAGGGTTTTTGTCAACAGCTGGCTGGTATAAAGGGTCGCTTCACTTCCTTGTGGAAGTGACCATGTACAATTTTTCCCTTGTCTTTTGGAACTGAAGTTGAACTAAAATTGATTTTTTTACTTGTCTTTGGCCACCTTACATTCCACATGGCCTGCCTGCTCTTTTTCAATGGATTCATGAACCTTGACAAATACAGAGCAGTTTCTTGTAGTGGCTGAATAAAACTTTATATGTTTTTTCTGCATCCTGTATCCAAGTTAGAAATTACTAATGCTAAAGCGGTAAGGTCATTATCTGCTATTTCCTGTTGCTTTTGGAACAACTAACTCTCCAAGAAAAACTGTGCACATACAGTCCTAAAACATGTTCCAAAAAGAATTGCTCTGCAAAAACAAAGAACTGGATCTAGATTGCATCAGTTAGTTAATGTCATTGTCTCTAGTGTTTAGAGTTTGATTATGTTTAATTATTGCATCGGCTACACTTTGCATAAATTCAGTTTTCAGAGGGGTGCCATGTATGCCAGTACTAAAGAAGGAGAAACATTAAGGGTTATAAAATCCATTTTATGGCCTGCTAAGGAGGGTAGAATAAGATTCTGATACTGTCTACTGTTAATGTCTTTGTTGTCAACTCTTTTCATATCCACCCCCTTAAGCAGAGTTTATTTGTGTGGCGAGTTTGTTCCTCATAGAACTTTTCATTCTATGTCTTTATGAAAGTTTTGCGTACTTAAACTTTGAGACAAAATGAATGTTCCTCCTCCAAGAGATATAAAGTAGCTTTTGTTGGACCACAGCCAGAACACCGAAGAAAACTTCTCTGTTAAAGGTTATCCTTGTGAGGCTGACAGAGTGTATTGGGAATAAACATAATGCCTAGGAATGTTTTTCCTCTGTTCTCCTGCAGACTTGGGAAGCCCTGAAGGGATAGCTGTAGATCATCTAGGTCGCAACATCTTCTGGACTGACTCTCAACTGGACAGAATAGAAGTGGCCAGGCTGGATGGGCGCCAGCGTCGCATCCTTTTTGATGCTGGTTTGGTGAACCCCAGAGCAATTGTCGTGGATCCCGTGAGAGGGTATGGATGTGTTGTCAAGAGATATGTGCAAAGCCCGATTTTATTTATTTAATTATTTAACATAAGTGTGTACTCAGAGCCCACTTTTTTTAGGCTGTCCATAGACAGTAATAGACTACCTTTTGCTAAAACAGCTAACAAACAGAAATGAAATAATCAACTTCTGTCCTGTGTCTGAGTGGTATACTGGAAGCTTCTAAAATGTCTGCTAGGAAATACTGTAATTTTTTTTGAGGGGTTTGTCAAATAGTTATTTGTTCCTTGATTTCTGTACATTGTTTGCAGAATGACAAGCATCGTCCTTACCCAAAGAAGATTTTTCAACAAGATTACTGGTCTAAAATACTAGATTAAGCAATCTTATATTTTCATTTTCATCACGACAGCCCTTCCTCCCATACAGAGTTCCATGGTGTCTCCTCTGTCATCATTTTCATTTCTGTCATTCAGTTGTCTGAGAAGATTGTATTAGGCTTCACTTTGTAGATGCAGATAGTGATGTGTTTTAAAAATCCATCCTCTAAGGAGCAGTCACAGAAACAGCCTAGCACAATGTCGATAGGAAAGCGTAAATGTTTTCAAGTTATGGTTTCAGACTGCAGAAATTGAAGTATGTACGTACTTTTATGTAGTCTTCAATCAGTTGACATATTTTCATTTTTTCTCTGTGAATATTGGAATAAATATAGGGAAAACTGAAACTACTAGATTTCACAGTAGTACCGTGTGTCTGTTCATTATTGTCTCAACTTGCCTGCTGTTGTCCTGGTGAAACTTTCTGTAGCATAGCCACTGCTGAGAAGAGACATTTCAGTCAAAATGCTCAGAAGCACAGAGGCTTTCTTCTCAATCTTGAATTGCTGGGAAGCTCTACTAGATGATTGTTTGTTTAATTGATATTAAAGGCATTTGGAGCGTTCTTAGTACTATATAAAAGCACTGTTTTGCTTGGAAACAGTTTTTCGAAAAGTGCCTCCAGATTCTAGATGTTTGCCAGCTAGGTTTGCAGTCAGAAAAGAATCCATGAAGATTGGCGCGATGCAAAATCAAATAAAAAGTAGTGGTATTGACTTCTCTAATTCCCTTAATACAAAATAGGTTTTTACATTTTAGTCACATAATAGTCAACTGAAAGCATCTGTGGATGCACATCAAACAGCATCAAAATAAGGAGAGACAAATGTACTTTGTGGTACGAAAGAAGGGGAGAGGCACAAGTGCAATCAGACTGAGGAGACGCCTGTCTTCCTGGGTTCAGGTCAAGCATCACTTTCATCTCATAGTAAATTGTATGTGTGTGTTAAGGAGTAAACAAAAGAGGTGCCATTGAGGGGCCATAAAAATTCTCAGGCACAGAATGTACATCCAAGAAAAAAACCACAAACTTTAAAAGTGACCGTTAATAATAAAATATCAGAGAGTTAATGTCCCTCTCCCCTGAGGATAAACCACTCTGATTCCATTGTATGTTGCTTACTTGGTGCACTGAAAAGAAAAACATAGTTTTGAATGAATCCCAAATGTATGCCAAATGCTGTTGCTTTAGCCTTAGCAGACATGATGGGCAGTGAGATGAAGAACTCAAAATGTAGATGTACATTTTGAATGGCCCTGAGAACTGTTGAAAGAGACATCTTTTTGGCTGGATCTTGTACATAAGCTAAACAATGTAGAGAAAGCGTTTCTTCTCATGTCTGTGCTTGCTCCTTTTGTTTTTGATGGAAGAATATTTGCCACATTTTTACTGTACTTTTTGGCTTCTATATCAAAATGCAGTGTGGCCCTTCTTACTTATTTAGAGGGGGGGCAGCTGTTACTTTTGTGGTTTTAGCATTTTCCTTAATTACAACAATCTTTTGAGATCACTTCCTGTCTTAACTGTTGCCTTTTTATTCCTCCTAAGAAACTTGTACTGGACTGACTGGAATAGAGAAGCTCCTAAAATTGAAACCTCATACATGGATGGCACAAACAGAAGAATTCTTGTTAAAGACGATCTTGGGTTACCAAATGGACTGACATTTGATCCTTATTCCTCAATGCTGTGCTGGGTAGATGCAGGTAAAGAGGGGCTAAAATGTTTCTTCATAACAGTAGTAGAGTAGGTATGTCCAATCCTGAAATTATGCACAGCCATAGCTTTAAGCTTTAATGATTTATCCATTGCTATTCAGTGTAGCTGTAGGATCCACACAAGACTGTGTAAGCTGAAGGATTTCAATTCTGATCACAAACTTTCTAGGAAAGCAACAGATTTATATCTGTGTGTCTTGTATGTGGCTATTTTTTTAGGTAGTGCTTATGGCTTTGTAGAAGTTGTTAGTTTAAGACTAGGGAAAAACCACAGATTAATCTGCCTTACAGAATGTCATCCTGGCACTATTGTTCTGAGGCCTGTAACCTGAGGCAAAGCCTGGCTTATATTTGACTGAAACAAGTCTTGAAAAAGCAATGCACCCAAAAGATCAAGAGATGAAAGTTCTGCCACAAACCCATTGTTAGTTTTGTGACAGTGTTTTACCAGTGTGCGGGGGCGAAGTGTGCTTTTAATTCTCATTTAATGGTTTTTTTTTTTGGCATCTTGCTGTCTTTCTCCCTGTAGACCCTGGGAGAGATCTCTTCCTGTGGAGGTGCTTTTACAATTCAAGTTACCTTTCAAGTTTTGGATAAACTAAAATGGTTGAGCTCTCTTTTTCACTCTAAAACACTTTCTCCAAGTTTCAAATGTATCTCCTGCTGCTATTTCTAGTTACCTTCTCTCTCTTCCTTTCTTATTCTCACACTTGTATCTTTTCCTTTTTTGTCTGATTCTGAAACCCATTACTTTGGAGAACTCTACAGGTGTTTACATTCACTAGCAGTGTTCCCATCCTGTAGTAGCTTTGCAACTGGACCTTTTTGCACCCTATTCGCATGTACAAGTTAGATGTTCTTCCTGCAGTCTCACCTTCATGGCACAACCCAGCAAGCATTTCGGGAACATGCTCACCAAACATACTTTGCAAAAACGTCTTCCAGAGGAGGTGGAACTAGTTAATGTCTGAAGTATCCTTCCAGAATGGAGGAGGCTTTCTGTCAGATTCCACACCAACCTGAGGATGCTGGTATCTGTACCAGCCTGTGAGAATTGGCCACAGCTGCCTGGAATATCAGTGTTTCTTTACCTTTACCTGTGCTGAGTAGCATTAGCACTGAAGTACTTATCCATTCAAATTTTGGCACATGCATAGATGTGACATGGAGGAAAGCTCTGACCAAGCAGCACAGTGAAGGATTTCCAGGACTTCCTACCCTGTTCATGCTTGCATACTTGTGCTTGTCTTTCATCCCTGATGAGAGCTCTCTTGTTCTGGTTCAAAGACTTAATTGTTTCACTACACCCAGGTACGAAGAGGCTGGAATGCATGAACCCGAATCAGCTTGGTCGACGAAAGATTGTTGAAGGGATTCAGTATCCTTTTGGTGTTACAAGCTATGGGAAGAATTTATACTACACAGACTGGAGAAGGTACATTATCTGCTAAAGAAATTATGGAGTACTTTAATCTTTTTTTTCTCCCTGGTAGAAGCTGAAGTGTATACTGCCTTTCTCATGCCTGACCTCTCACACATTCCTGCTTTGTTGCTTTCCTGGCAATAGCTGATGCAGGGTGGAGTGGATCTGTAGAGCTGACCTATTGATGCTGCCAGTTAACAGAGTTTTCATTTTTTAGCATAGTGACTTGTCCTTGAGGAAAATGCTTTTTAACACTGAGCATTTCTGGGAAAGGAGTGGGCACGAACTTGTTTCTCTCCTGGCCCTACTTGCTGCACTGTAGAGGGCAGAAATTCATCACTCTTGGCTTTCTATGCCCTATGTTATATGAATGTTCAATCAAAAATAAGAAAAAAAAAGTGTTCACTGTCTTCACGATACTTTCTTTGTTGCAAATTCTCTAAAACATTGCCATATGAACAAGACTTTGAGGTTTACTTTAATTTCCAGAAAAAAATCTGCATTTTAAAACATGTATTTTATCTTGATGTAAATGGTTGTATGGGCTCTATCTGCAAACTCTTACCCAAATGCCTCTACCAATTGCAGCAGGAGTAGCTATTACTGTGTATGAGGATTTCCAAGTTAGAACCTAAGAGCTGGGAAGTGCTATTCTAGAACAAGCTTGTATAAATGGGGAACAATGTGCTATAGGTCTGTCTATTGACTGCCCTTTCATGCTCAGGAAGGAAGGATTGCTTATGACTAGCTGTATTCCTTCTGGATATCAGGCTCCACCTGAAATACAACATTGTGCATAATTGTTATGCTTAATAGCTGCAATGTCAGCTATACCACGAAAATCTTGTCGGAAGGGCAGAATGTGAAGAATGTGTCAAAACTCCTGTAGAGGGACACTGTCCTGTGTTGGAAGAATGTTCAAAATCTGTAAGGTGTATCCCTTATAAATTTCTTAGCTGCCTAGAATGAAGGTCATAGCATACTTGATTTGTCCAGGCCAGGTGATGTCTTGGAGGATTTTACCTGTTATCTCTAAAAAGGAAGTAACTTCAGATTTTCTTTGCTTTTTGGTTTTGTTTCAGGTTTTTGGTTGGTTGGTGTTGTGGGTTTTTTTGTTGTTTTGTTTGGGGGTTTTTTTTGGTTGGTTTTGTTTGGTTTGGGGGGGAGGGGTTGTTTTGTTTTGGGGGTTTTTTTTGTGTGTTGTTTTGTTTTCGCCTGTACTTTCACCTTCATCTCACTTCTGTACATTCTCTTCTGCATATGGCAGGGATGCTGTTGTAGCAGTGGATCGCACGATTTCATTAGAAAATGATAATTTCCAGCCTCACAAGCGCTCCCGCCTCTATGGAATCACCACAGCCTTTGCTCAGTGCCCAGGAGGTAATCCAGATGATTCTGAAGTTTTTACAGCTGTATAACACATTAGTGTATAAATAAACTTAGTAGCAGCTTCCATTAATCTGATGTGGTGAAGAACTGGTTAGTGCTTAGATTTCTGTTTAGTAAGAAATTAAAAACCACCTTATTTTTTTTTTATAAAAGCAGTTGTAGTTGCCACATGAAACCAGAATTGGAGGGGGAAAGAGGCCTGTTCTGTTCTTTGTGAAAGGAAAAGTGTATGATCAAGATTAGCATCTGACCTGTCAAGAGCTGCTAATACATCATCTCCTAAATTGAATGCAATATTCATGGCTATGGCCTTATTCACTTATTAAGTTTAAACTACAGAAATATTACGGTCTTCCAGATGTCCTTAATGAGATCCAGTGTTTTTCAAAATGGAATGTTCAGAAAACAGCGGGTGGCTGGCCTGAGCAGGCCTTTCTGCTCTGTTGAATATTAAGATTTTCAGATATGCTATTAAAAAGAGGAAGAGAGGAAGTTGATAGCCTTGAAATATGGTTTGGTTTTTGAGAAACAGTATCATTGCGCAGTTATGTTGTTCTTAGCAAATCACAGTTAGGAGAAGCATTTACCCTTTTTTCTTACAACATGGCTGGAATTACAGGAGTTGTGGTATTTTTCCTTTAGGACTAAAAACACTCTTAAGATAGTTTTTCTTCAAATTACTCAATATATGCAATAAAAACAATTTAATTGAAGTCTTGGCTCAGAGCTTAAAAATACATATAAATGTCATAGTTAAGAAATCAGTTGCATTGTTATTACTGGTTAATTCACAGTTCCATTTTGGTAGGCAGTGTAAAACTAAACATCGTGTGCTCTGAGTATATGCTTATATCTATAATATTCAGAACCTTGGTGTCATTTCTTTCTTGTCATATGTCTGTTTCAAGTGTGTTTCTGGGATGGATGCCTTTCCCCTAAGATCCACTGCTTCTGGCACTGATTTTTTTCATTTTACCCTTTAATGTTAACACTTCCCCAACCACCCAATTTTTTTTTTGCTTGTTTTCATGGATCATTCCTCTATGTTTTTGTATGGGTGGTATACAAGGATGAAGTTCTGTAGCATTTTGAGCTTTGTCCCCATGTGTTGCACTTCTCTACCCACTCACTGTCTCTTCATTCTAATGTCAGTGACAATGTGGCCAATTTATGAAGGGTATTTCAGGAAGAGCCCAGTTGATTTGTGTTGCCTCTTTCACTCTGTCCTGATATCTTGATCTTTGTTTGATGTGAATATCGAGTTGACACAAGGAATATGGGGACTCTCCTCTCCCCAAAGCAGAGTTTTCTTTCACTCCTAATCTCATTATGGCTTGTTTCTCTAGTGTAGTCATAAATCTTAACTTCTCTTGTATGTGTCTGCTTAAGATTTTATTGTGGGTTTGCATTTGTTTTTCTTTAACGTTTTGCATCTCTGGTTTTTTTTCCAGGACATAACTACTGTTCAGTGAATAATGGTGGTTGCACTCACCTCTGCTTGGCTACCCCAGGAGGCCGTACTTGCCGCTGCCCTGACAACACAGTGGGAGTAGATTGTATAGAAAGAAACTGAGAATTTAAATAAGGTTTAGAGCAGCAGACACCTTTTGGAAATGTGCTGTAAACAATTCACTCCTATCAACACAACCAGGCCCTAAAGATAAGTGCTCCATGCTACTGACAGCAAGCCACAATGCACGTATGCAGACACTCACACACACACAGGCAGAGGCTGTTTTGTAGCAATTAAGCAAGACAGAGCTGCCCAGTTTGGGTCCAACTTCACCTTATTCCTTGTAATATTATCTCCTTGCTTTTAAAGGTAAATGTGGAGGCCTTAGTTGCATCTGTCCTGGACAAAGAGGACACATCTCTTGGCAAAATTGAAATAACAAATACAGAACAGTGTAAACAGAATGGAACCACTCAAATCCTAAGACTGAGCTGTGCCTTGGAGTATGCAGCTGTTACCTGCAGTAGTGGCATGCTTAGCCCATCATATGTGTGGCTGGGCTTATCTCTAGCTAAGAAACAATCAGGGGGTCCCAAGGATGAACAGATGAGTGGGAATACCCAGTAATATCACATATTTAATGCTTAACCACATTCCTTCTCACTACCAGTCCTTCCACTTCCAAAACTTGAATCTCAACTTTTGACTCTTGTATTACAGAAGTACTTTATCCATGTGTTGTAAGGATAACAATTTTCACCCTGGCTCATTTGATGCTTTCCTACAACACGTGATTTGTCATAGATAATCAACACTGTTTAGTGGATATATTTGAAGTTTTTGTTAGGTTTTAAGAGATTTATTTTTCTTCTGCCTGAGATGGATTCCTGAGTAGTTCCCTAAAATCCACTAAACAATTTTGAACAATTGCTGATAGTTCATCAAAGAATGGATATCGATTCATTTGGAGACATTTGGTTTTAAAGAGATACACAGTCATATTTTTTTCCTGAGAGGTTTTAAAATAGTATTTTATGTTTGATTCTATAAGTCTCAAAGTGGTCTCTGAATTCTATCTTAGCAATCTTTCTTTTTTAACAAAGAGTGCCATGCCTTTTTGTAGACCATAAAAAACCATGGCAGTCAAAAATCTGATTTTCAGAAAGCTCGCCTCTGGCTTGGTGCTTAAAACTAAAAAAGATAGCGATGCCCCTTGTATGTGCCAATGTTTAGTTGTAGCAAAAAGGTGTTCTGAAAATCAAAGCAAAGTTGATGTTTTCACCATCACCAATAAGTCTGAAGAGGGAAAATCTAAATGCAAATCATTATGCCAAATTAGCATTACAAATCTGGGAGTGAAGTCTGGTTTCCCCACTGTGTGTTGGGAAGGAAGCTTGTCCACAAGCCAATCCGCAGCAGAGCAAAACGGGGCTTGTGAGGCTCCTGCCAGAGCACATTTCACTGTGTCATGATCAGAGCAGTAAGCTAACATCCCCATTTCCTCTCTCCCTCTTCACACAACAGTGACAGTTTTAAACAGAGCCAATCCTGAGTCTTAACTGTGTGACATCTTCCTCTTTAACTGTATATTTATCATAAAATAACAAATCATATAAACATTTTAAAGATCTTTTTGTATAACTTTTTATAACTTTTAATTTGTTCTATTCATACACTTAATCAGGTATGTCTTACTGTAAATATCAAAAATTTGTTGAAATGAAGGTGCTTGATAACTCCAGAATTATTCACATACCTGGTGAAATATTAAAGTTTACACTCTGTACAGGTATCCACAGTACAGTCAATAAAAATGGTTGGTTTTTATTTTCTATAAAACTGAATGTCGTGCCTGCAGAAGGAAGTGATATGTGGTGTCTCAAATATATTTTCCCTTTGAATTCTGGGTTTTAGCTAACTCTCATATCTAGTGATGGTGCTTCTCATCAAAGATGCAACATTATACGGGAAAAAAACTGGGGTTGGGGCTTTTGTATTTTGGAAACAGTAGGATACTTCAAAACAAATACATGAGAGTGCTTGAAGAACATAGAGCTTTCTCTGTTTTGACACAATCTTTTTGCTGGTTGTAAAGTCTTATTTACCTTTGTCAAGCAATTAATTTATCTCATGCTTCAGACTTCTACCTTAGTGAAAATATAGGACAAGGCCAAGATTAAAAGCGGGCAGAATTTATCCCTATGCTCAAAGATGCCCTGGTACCAAGTTTCTGGGTGAGAGGGTGCTTTGCAAGGAGAACTACTGGGATCTAAAGGGTGGCATTTGGAGTTACAGCAGGAGATTGGTGTGCTGATCTGTGCTAGGGACTGCACATGGAATTGGACTGTATGCTTTATGGTTTTTTTAATTTGAATCAACACAATATTCCTCTTGTCCATTATGATGGTTATTAGTTTACTAAACACTAGTCAGCTAATTCTGTGCAAATAAATGAGCAATGACAAAAATGTCAAGGAAAATATATCTCAGCAGAACTTCTAGTGTTGATATGTGAGCTTCTGTGTAGTCTGTAGCACAAAGAGAGAAACAATAGCACTGTGGACTGAGTTTTTAGACTGAGTAATTCTGGTATCATATCTGCCAGTAGATAGCACTAGATGAGGGAAAGCTTCAGCAGATCCATGTCAGTGATGTAGATGTGGTGGTTTGCACAACTGTGAAGCAACCTTCAGCATTCCAGTCCCTAAAAATGAGGAACTTTCAAAAAGCTCTAGCATCATGTTTTGTTTCTCAGCTAATCCTTGTTGCTGACTTCAACTGTTATAGCTCAATGCCAACGTGCAGCAAGGGCAAAGCCTTTCCCTCAGGGAAGGGAGACCAGCAGAAGCAGTGGCTTTACCAGCAATGGACCTGTCCCACTGTACCCCAAAGGAGTCAGAAGTGCCAGTGAGGGTAGTTGGGTTCAGCCCAGGGACCAGACCACCAAGCAAGCCTGTGGTGACAAGAGTAGGTCTGAAGTCAAGCCAGGAAATTGAGTCAGGATCATACATCATTATCAGGTTTGGGCATAGTGACCAGGGTAGTGATTGCCAGCCAAGTGTGCAGTGGTGAGGCAGACCTGCAGCCACGTTGGGAAGTTGGCCAGGACCTAAATCAGTGGGGTGCCTGCCTGTGGCACAGCTCTGGCAAGGACCAGCGTGAGACCCCCAGCTTTAAAGCAGCCTTTAACAGGAGAGAAAAAGGGCTGTCCTCACTGACAACTCCCAACAGAGCTGTGTGAGGTTCAGCCTTTGCTGAAGTTCCTTCAAGTTTTCTTTATACCTTCTGTCAACTGGTTGGCCTTGAACAACCAGCTAAGCTGGTAGTGCTTGGAGTGGTCTCTGGGTCCTGGCACTCTGGAGTTCTTTATTCCTATGTTTGCTTTCTCATTGAACCTTGCTAAATCTTTGGCCTCTAAAATGATCAGTGGTGTCAAGTTCCTTATTTTAATCACAGTCTAGCCAGGAATCTCATCCTGGCTAGAGGATAAGATTTGGCATTAGCCATATGAAGATATCTTTCCTGTGTCTATCATGTTTTTTCAGTTTAAAGTTCACAAGTATTTTGAATGTTGAAAAGTGAATTTTCAGTTTCCTTCTTCTAAAGCTAGAGAGTTAATGGCATCTTTTTATAAGACAGGGTTTTCTTGTGTTGACCTGCATCTAATTCACCTACTCCATCCTTTTTCTGATTGTTGCTTATTAGTGTTTGACTGTTGTTGTCTTGCCTCAGGAGCAAGTAAATTTCAGATGTATTTTTATATTATGTTTGTAGTTAAAGAGATAATGGAAAATAGGATGTGTTTTATTTAATTATTGACATTAATTTTTTATTATTATAATAGGCTGGGACTGGTAGTCATGTCAGTCTCTGGCTGAAGAAAAGATTCTGTGTAACTACAGTTCACAGTATTTTTACTGCAAAACACTGTAGATTCCCAGGTTTTCCAGGAAAGAAGAACAATTGCTTCAATGGTTAAACAAAAGACAAAATACTTCTTAGAGCAATTCCAGAGGTAAGTTAAATGTTTTCTTAAATGCTTCTATTCACATCTTCCAGCACACACAGAAGTACTTAATGCTAAAATTATTAGTAATGTTTACTGGTGGTGTAATAAGTTGCAAAAAAGTGAAACTATTGAAAGTAGTAATGGCTTCCTTATGACTTAGTTGGATGTTTTGGCTACCTTTCCATCTGACAGGTGTTTGAAAACCCTGACTTTACTCACTTTTTAACTTGCAAATAACTTTCTTCATGGTGAAAATTGAGTGTGGGTTTCTGAAGCTCAGCATCCTGACCAGTATGGTGTTCCAGACTGACAAATTGCTTACTCTGCAGTTATCCACTTGCACAGTTTTGTCACAACATATTAGATTTTTAACTTGCAGGCATATGATTAAGAATGACAGATGATTACTAGAGGATAATGGCCCCTCAATGACAGTGTCACAATGCATCAGTTTAACCTATGCTTAAATGCAAACCGGGTTTTTTTGTGCAGTATTTCATTATGTATTCCTTGGAGAATTTGCTGCAGAAGAAAAAAAAAAAAGCAGGATGTGAAACACGTATGTCTATAGGGAATACAGTTGTGAGAAGCCCCCTGCTTGGCCTGTCTGTAAGAATGAAATATTACCTCCAGAACCTGTGTCCCCAGCTGGGGATCTGGCTGTGGTTTGCTCATGAACTGATTGAATCACTTTCTTTGTTTAAATTCTACTCTAATTGAAATGTGTCCTTTATCTTATAGGTAAGTCTAGGATAGCATGTCAGTAAAATAGGTGGAAGGTCAGCATATTGCACCCTACAAATGTAGATATTGATGAGTCTGGAGCTTTGCTTGACAAACAAAAGGCTGGCAGTGGAATGCAGTGAGTGAGCTTCCCTGCTGCTTTGTGGCAAAGCAGATGGGGCTGCATTAACCTAAAGGGCTTTTTGTCTGGAACGATTCTGGAGTTGATGAATGGGGACAAACTGCCATTCCCATAAAAAACTAGGATGCTGTGTTTCAGCCTTTGCCTTCTTAGTCTTCAGTATTCACTAGGGTCCATTTGGTGTTGCTCTCTCTGAGCAGGCAGGGTTTCAAACTCAATGGGGTGTCCAGAACACACAGGAAGCACACAGAGGAGGTGTGTAGTGCAGGGCCTTTGACATGAGGAAAATGGTTGGCTGCACAGATGTTTGTGGGCCATGGCACGCGGTGCCTTGAGATCTCTCCCAGTAACTTGCGCAGCAGCGTTTGGGATGACAGTGTAAATCTTCCCAGGAACTTCCCAGGGTTATAGTGAGACAGAAAATGTGGTGGAAGGCAACTGAAGTGGAAGGTTTTATGACAGTGGTTGCAAACGTGTGTGAAGTTCGGGGACGGGGTGGGGAAGGAGCAATTAACGAGGTGATGGCTGTACTATGTATCTGTGGTGTTCAGTGAGTTCAGCAGTGTGCTGCTGGGGAAAGGGTAAGAGAGACTAAGATGCAAAGCAATTGTATTACATGGGATTTCAGAAACCTTTCCAGACTCTTCCTTTCGCACTAGAACCATAACATCCCAGGCATTTCAGGCACTGTTGATTCCAGATCCTGTTCTGTTTGAGGGCAAAACCCCAGAGCAGAAGATTTTGTTTCTCACACCTCTCTTCCCTGCTTTCTGCAGATAAGAAACCTAAGTAGATAAGACAGAAGAGAGTAATAGTCCATCCAGCTTCTGATCAGAGGGATAGCATGCTGCTGGGCAGGACTTCCCTCACTTCTGACACAGTCCCAGTTACCCTGGGAAGCCACTGCTGGCATTTCATTGTGCAGCTGCTTCCTCAAGTTAGTACTCCCAAAATGGTTTATAATACTCATGTGCACTACCTCTTCCAGAACTGGATCCTCTAGCTATGACTTTCTGTGCACATTAACTGTACAGGAAGTGTGTTGCAGGGACCTCCATTGATAATAAACAGCAACAAAGCACTAGTGTGCAAACAAGCTGCTAAACCTATCCAGCAGCTTGAGTCTAAAGGTCCCTGTTGATGTATTTGTAAGCACAAGATTTGTCCCCTTGCATTGTATTACAGGCTGTCTTATTAGTTCTTAACACTTGAGAAGATGTATCCCATGTATTTTTAAGTGATTGCAGTGTAATTAATAATTTATCTTGGTGGTCTGTTGTCATTTCAAACATACACATATGGGAAATGGCAAACCACACATTTCATTTTCTAGGCAGAGTATCCTTCTAGGCTTTTGCTTCCCAAGTGACAATGCAACCATGGCACTGACTTCTTCAAAGCAGTGGCTTTGAAGGCTGATGTGCTGCAATTAATTTCTATGCTTATATGGCTTTTTCCTTGATTGCTGAGCTGACAGGCCCCACTGAAATTTTTATCTGGCGTTAACCTGCAGAACCAATGTGTTTTGCTTTATAGGTGTTTCAGCCTAAATCCTGGCATGTCTGCTAAGTCTTGCACTATGTTACATCCAACTAATAAGTCAGAGTATAACGTCTGATATGGCCTCTGTATCTGTTAAATAAAGTGTATTTGGTCCTGGGCCAAAAACATTTGGCATGATCTATCTCCTCCAGAGAGATGTGCCTGTGTTCTGTCATGGTAGGAGCAAATTTCAGTAATGACAGATGGCTGTGATCTTTGTGTGCTTTACCCTAGCTGTCTGTGACACCCATCTATCTGCTAGATTTTACTGATTAATTTTATGGATCTGAGAGCCTGGACTTTGCCAGTAAAGATGTTTTTAATGTTAGCCATTGATTAAGACAGAAAGCAGGAAATTGTTTCTCTTACAGGATTTATGTGCTCCCTGTGAAAGCTCAGTCCTCACTGGGTGTTCCCTGGAATCCAAACTTTTCAAGGATAAATTGGCAGTACTCATATTTGTTTGTCTGTTTTGTAGTTTGCCTGCTAGATTGACTGCCTGTGAGAAATTACATTAGGGTCTGAAAATGTCTGTAAACTGCACATTTGTTCTGAAACCATATTTTATTACTAGTGGAGCAAGAAAATTTAGCTTCATTTTCATTCTCCGGTGCTGTGCCAAACTTATGTTCCAGAAGTTATGCAATTTTTATTTCTTTCATTTTGAGCTTAATTTTTACTTGAATGAAGAATCACAAAAGGAGAATGAGCATGTTCTTATATATAAAAAAAACTTCCTTCAGACATTGTTTTAATAATCCACAAATGTCCAACAATCAAGAAACGCACAGTACAAGTTTTTTTCACAGATATTTATATTTATCACAGAATAATTTTTTCTTCTACAACCTCAGCTTTTATATACATGACCCTCAATAACCTTGGCTCCAAAAGGCAAATAAAATGACCAACACATATGATACTGTTTCCCAAGTTAATGTTAACTATATGCCTTCTTAGAAAATTCATAGCGAAATTTGGATTGTAAGGAAGCCCTGGAGCATGTTAAATCCTCAGTTTGAAGCTGCTGCAACTTCCATGTAAGAGCAGATTGCTCAGGACCTTGTCCAGTCATCTTCTGAGATCTCCAAAGACGGAGATGCAACTTACTCTCTGGACAACATCTCAGCACTGAACCACTTCAGTGTTGCAGTCCAAGTCCAATGGGAATTTCTTTTAATGCAACTAGTGGCCATTGCTTCTTGTCATTTCCATGTGCACCAATGTAAAACGTTTGGTTCTAGGCCCTTTCTTTAGGTAGCATAAGACTTACACTAAGCTTGCCTTTAGGGTGTATGTGTGTGGGAAGCTGGAATAGTTGGTGTCTTGTCTTTTCTTGGTCATCCTGAAAGTATGTCATTCTTCATGGCTCTTGGCTTTTCTGTCTTGTAGGAGCCCTATTCCAACATACAAAATAGCTATTTGACCATTTGCTGGTCCTGTTTTGAATTCTTAGAGCTAGTGAATTCTTAGAACTACTACCCCTCTCCACTGAAAGCCCTAGAACTGAGAGAAGTCCTGGAAAATGACAGCTGTATTCATACCCCATGTGTGAGGAGAATTAATGCACCAAACTGCAACTTGAGAGGGACTAGCATGAACACAGGAGTCTTCTTACAGTCCATGTGCAGCTGAAAGGCTTTTGTTTACAGGAAGGCAGGAATACTTAGAGGGAGCTTCACTGGGAAGAGTGGTGTGAGACACACAAAGAAATGTTTCCTCTGAAATTCTGCTGGGCCTTAGACAGGGTCAAACTGTAGAGCTGGGTATGCACCGGGTGAAATTTGGACCTTGCAGTGACTGACTGTGCAGGAGGGGATGTGAGGGTCTCAATGCTACATCTATTATAAGTAAGACCCCTTCTGGATCTGCTGCTCATTCCTTTCATGTGATTCACTGAGCAGCGATGGCTACCGGTGTTGTTCAGTGTCAAGAGACACTCTGTGCCGAATTACTTATAAATATTTGGCATTAAGTGATATCAGCAGCTTCAAACACGTGAAAATTTCCGAAATGTAGGTAGTTAAGAGCAAGGCTGTTAATGTAGATATCAGGTCAGCAGCTCACCTGTCAGGCTGCAGTCTTGAATCATGAAGCTCAAGAGCACAGACCTCAGACTTTCCTGCAAAGATACACATGCTGCAAATGTGGGGTGAGGGCTTAGTGTTTCCTCAAAAGATCAATAGGACAAGAAGGACCTTCATCCAAATGATTTGATATTAGGTTGAAGTGAAGCCAGGGTTAATGCTGTCACAGGAAAAGGAGCCTTGTGACACACACTTAAATTAAAGATTCTATCATTTCAGTTACTAACAAGACATAATACAAACAAAATTATGATTTTAATATAGCAATCTGAAATATAATCATGGGTTTGGAAAACTAAGAACTATTGCTGTATCACAGAAGGCTATGCAGGAGATGAGATCTCTTGCTTTCTGTATCTGCATTTCATATTCTGCATTTGTTCTACTCTGAGTTGCCACTGGTCTCATGAAATGTTTAAAAGACAGTCAGTCCAGTCGTGAGATGCCAAAACATTCAGCAGCAAAATACTTCTGAGTGCAGTATACCTTCGGGCAAGTCTCAGAATTTAATCCTTAATGCCAATGTATACCATCAAGTTGCAAACCACAACCAATGTTTTAAACTTTAAGTGCTGTATTAGCTTTATCAGTTAAATAGCCATATAACCACAGTTCATCATCCTCAAATTAGCCATAGTATTGTATGTGGCTCAGGTATCATTTTCTTAATGCAAATTTGCCTGATATCACTTAAGTTATAGTAATTTCTGATTCTGCATTTCAGGTCGTTAGGTAAGTTATTAATTCCGAAAGGGAGAGCCTTCAAGTACAGTTTTCTCTGTCTGTTTTCATGATTTGAGAAGCTTCCCAGAGTTGTGCAAGAGAATAACGTTTTATCCTTTGTATCTTGGATCAGTGTGCTGCCTTGAACTCCCAAGATGCATTCAGCTGCAGCTGCCTCAAATGGAAAATAGATTGGGCATCAGGGAAGGTTTGGGGCTTTTTTAGGCTGCTTGTAACTGGATGCCACAACCCTACTGCTTTGCTGTGCAGCCTCCTTATAGCACATAAATGACTGTAATTCTAGTGTTTTATAGAGGAACAAAAAGTAAAATTAAAGTTACTCTGTAGAAATGTGAGTTACTTTGAATTAACCTAATTGCCAGGCAGCTGTTGAATGGTTTCAAGTGTGCTAAAAGTTAGAAGCTCCAGATGTGTGGGAGAAAGACTACAAGCAACCTGACTGACATCAGTGAAGACAACTTGTGGTGGGTGCACTGATTTGTAATACTCTTGCAGAATAAGAGTCTGCTTTGTGCTTGTACGTGCAGTATCACTGAGGAAAAGCTGAAAGAGTGCTCTCTTAAATTACGGGTAAACAGCCCTGAACTCATGAGTTTCATCACTGACTTGACTTCCTTCATACACAGCATAGGTAGCTCTAAACACCTCTCAACACTAGAGCTGATCAAAAGGTCTCAAACACACTTTTTTGAAACTAAATTTTAAATCCCTCCATCCCCCACTTTGATAGTAGTAAGGGGGGATTTGTTGTTTTTCCACCATGAAGCCATACTTTGAGACTTGCCATGTAAACAGTAAAACTGAGTTCGAGTAGCATTTTCTAGTAATTTTACTGCGATCTTCTACGTAACTGAATTTTAATGCTCCTTTTCTATTACTGCTCTCTCTTTTGCCTCTCTTGGTAAATGAAGTCTTTGAAGAGCATTAATTTAGTAAGTAAAGAGTTAAGGTGCCCTGGTTTTCTCGCTAGTGAATGACTGAGGCCCCCTGGTGCTCTGTTTATTAGCAGATCTGGGAACAGAGTGAAGCATTGCAGTTTTCCGTTTGTCCTTGTGTTTAATCATATGAGTAAAAGAGGAGTAAAGGTGAAAGAGAGGATGTTCTTTTCCGGTCCACGTTCGAGCCTGGACCCCACATTTCTTCAGTGCTCTTGTACCATTTGTTTTTCTTGCAGCTTTCCTCTCAACGTTATGGCTCTGCTGTAGCTCTCAAAAGAGAGGTAAAACACCACGATACCAAGCTCTACAACACAGACAGGAAGGGTTTCATTTTTCTTCAGACTGACTTTTATGACCCTTTTTTGCTTGCTAGGTTGGACAGTGGTGCTGGTTTTTGCCCTCTGGACTTTGCATTACTCTCCTTTTCGTTCTCTCCTTTACTTTTGGAAAAGATATTTTGCATTACTTCAAGCCTGGCTCGCATTTCCTTGGCTGCAGTTAAGGTGCTCTGTAGTTCGTTTCTTCTCTTTATGCAAGAATCCTCATCAAAGATTTCATCATTTCCCATTTAAAAGACTGAACAGAGATCAAAAGTAAGACTTGAAAAGCCAAATCTCCCTTGAAAATAGCTTACCCAAAATATCAGCAAAAGCTGTAAGACCAAGAATTCAGCAATTCTGAAGGTTGTTTTTTGATCATGCAGCTGTGGTTACAGCTCGGGTAACCGGACACCATCTAGTGGCAGAAGATCAAAAATAATCTGATTACAATCGTGTTGATCCATTCTGTGGGGGTTATTCAAATGCTCACGGTGCTCAGGTTCTTACTGAAGATCTTTCTCTGTTCACAGACAAAAAATTTACTTCTTGTACTGACTCACAAACCCAGGAAATTAAATGTCAGCTTCTTGTCAAATAATCTATTAGTAATTCGCAGCCCTCAAGAGGGTATTTATAATTTGAAATAATTTTCTAATGCATGTGATCAATCAGTATCTTATTTAGGATTAGTCTGCTGTGTGGAATTCAGTAATGCCTTAAAACCATTTGTCTCCTAAGTGTGCATGGGGTTTTCGCTAGGTTTGTGAGTTGGGGTTTGGGTTTGGTGTGGGTTGTTCTTTTTTTCTTTTGTCTGCTCTGATTTAAAAGCAAAAACTCTTTGAGTGCTGTGTTTAGAACAACTTTGCAAGGAAAATACTGCTTAGTATTTGCAACATGTTTTGCCTAATATTTGCTTAAATCTTCATATGTTGTGTTGTTCTGAGGTTATTGGAGAGTGCAGTGTCTTAAAAATGCAAAAGACAATTCAGTTGTTTGCTTTGGACGTTTTTTATGCAAACAAACATTTGTTGAGGCTTTAGTGCTGTTTGCCCATTTTTTGTAAACAAGATGTTGGGTTTTTTTTAACTTGCTTGTAGACTGCAAATAGGATGTTGAGCAACTAATTTTCTGTTGGCTAGCACAGCATGATGGATGAGTTGTGGGTGTTCTTGGCTGATAGTGTAGATTATTTGTGTTGCTCTCTTCTTAGCAGAATAAAGCCCAAGTTAAAAATAAAGAACAAATCTCAGCCTTAATTATTCAGAGCCGTTACGTATTGCTAGTAGTTACTAAAACTGAGAACAGTACTAGGTACTTTCTTTTCTTGAGGTCTGCAAGGTCTGTCAGTCAGGCATCAATATTTGTCAAAATACAGTTAAACTGAAGAATAGTAAAATTGAAACTCATCCCTTTCCTCTCTAAAATGCCTATTTCTTTCAAGTACAGGAAGCTGATACAAAGTCTATGCCTTTCTCACTGTGCCTGTCTCCCAACACGAATAGACATCACCTGTTAGCAATGTATTTCAATTCCTTTATTTCATTGTATGACAATCCTTCACTCTTCAAGAGCTAAATGAAAGGCAAGGTAACTGTTTGAAAGGTCAAAGGTCTTAAATAGGCATTTAATATCAGAGCGGGTGAGACCAAAACAGAGCTGTCCCGAAGAACAGACCAGCTAATTCACAGCATCCAAACAGGGTAGTGCAATTTAGGAACTGTGAACTCTAGTCCAAACTCCATGTTTGAAGAGGGGCTGAAATTCGAAGCTTCACAGCTGGATCTCATTCTCTTTTATGAAAAGACCCTTATCTTTTACCAGAGCTTTAGGCTATGCATGGAAAACTTGAGACACGAACTTCTGTCTTGAAGTAAATGTGTTAGGCAGGTTATGCACGTAAAAACAGGAGAAATGGGAGATCTTGCATCAACAGTCATATATGAGAAATCCCAGTAGATGTAGTCCTGCTTCATCCAGTGTCTCTAATGAATCATATGTAAAGTTGAGATCCATGTAACTAGTGGAGCAAATTTAAATCCTTTATTTAGTAAAGCTTAAGAATAAATTTATTAAAAAACCACAAACCTTGAAATACAGCTTCTACATTCCTTGATGCAGGAAACACAAATGGTTTAATCAGTCCCATTAGCACTAGGAAAAAAAAATGTCTGCAGCATCAAATATCAAGCATCCCAACGCTGCTACTATGCTCCCTTACTTTTTCCAGAGAGGCACTCACGCAAGTTCATCCTCAGCCAATCCTCGTGGGACCACCCAGCAACCATATTGACACTGCATCCAGACTTGCTGCCAGCGCTTTCTATGACCTTTTCTTAGGAAGTGTGTATAAATACAGCTGCAGGTTTTCACCCACCCAGCAACCACCATCTCTCTCTCCAACCCAACATCAAGAAGCTTGCTCCAAACTTATCCTCCTTTCATAATCTTGCTGGCAGCTGCCTGTTTTTGTGCAGCTCTAGCAAGTTGTCTTTGATGCTGCTTTTACCTGAGGAGCTCAATGAACAGAGTGATCTGATACAGAGATGAAACTGCTGACAATGCCTGCTGTTTGAAAAAACTCAGATTTGTGGGAAGCTGGAATTTATTAGAGCAAACAGCTGTGGGGAAAAACTTTTAAGGCACAGGTGTGAAATGCAAGTAACACATTTCAATTATGGATTAAAAGTAGCCGCTCTGAATTTGAGTATTTAACACCTACTGAGCAGAAGTTGTTAGAGAGGAGAAAGGTTTGGTGGTTAATGCCTGTTGGAGTGAGAGGTCAGGGGGTCCTTGTGTGGGTTAAAGTTTTGTGGCATTTTTTGGGCTTTGAATAAGGATCTCTCTGATTTCTCTGCTTTGTTCTGTGGTCTTCTGTGGGTGCATTTTCTGCTTGAACAATGTGCAGAATTGCAAGTTGTGCATGATAAAACTTTTACGGGCCTGAGAAGAAATAATTGGTAGTTTCAGAAATATTCTGTGTCATAACTTTGCTGCCTAGAAAAAGGTTGTCAGACTAAAAGCAATGAGGAGCTTTGTTTGATGTGGTTTGATTTATATTCCAGCCTGAGTGTATATGCATGTGAGGTAAAAAAAAAAAAAAAATCAGAAAAATTGCAGCAGCCATCCATGGAGGATTATAAGGAGGATTATAAGCCATCCATGGAGGCTTAAACAAGATGTGTGACATGTGTGTGAGCCCCAACAGCAGGCTGGAGCTGGGCTGGATGAACAGAACCTGGGTAAAAATTGTGTCCATAGCCATCAGTACTTACCTCTGCTATTGGCGTGGAGTTACCAGGATGCTTTAGGGAAGGACATGCTTTTACATTGTACCTCTGGTGGGTTTAGTGACTTGCAAGAAAAAGGTTTTTCTGAGGTAACATCGAAGGCAGCGTGAAAGTACAGAAAGAGAAGTAGAAAATCAGCCTTTTGCTGGGATAGAACTAGACTGTGAAAGTTTTTGAAGTAAGGACAAGAAATAGGTAATGGAGGCAACAGGAAGTTTTAGAAATACTTCACATAAAGAACTGCTAAACGATAATTGTCCCATACTTCATTACAATTCCCAGCTAGTGGGCTGTGGTCCTTGGATGGTGAAAAACTATGTTGCAAAATCAGCTGAAACAAAATGTCAAGAGCTTTTGCAAATAATTCTCTACTTTTCTTCCAAAGAATGTTGAGGTTAGATAGAGCTCTGCACTATTGCACGTTTTCACCACTTACTTTAGCTGGTGGTATAATTAGCATTGCTTTCCTACTTTCGACTTTAAAATCCGCTAACTAGTAAACAAAAAGCAAAGAGGGTGAATTTTAGTCAGAGAGGAAATATTTAAGGCCAGTACTCGCATGCCTCAACATCAAATGTAAGTGCTCTGCAATGCCATATTCACACTGATAAATCGGAGGAGCAGAATCTAACCTAATGCTCTGTCCTGTTGAAACGCTAGGTTTTTTGTGGGGTGTTCTTCATCTCTGTATTTTGGGAAGTGTTTTTAGGCACCCCCTGTTCTCTGGTTTCTCAGGACGGGCTTAGCATCAGAGTAAAACACAGCATTCTCAAATCTTCAAAAATGTGTAATGGTTAAAATGTTACAGTGTCTTTAGCTTAATATGGTTTGCACACCTTCTAGTGCAGGGCCTGAAAAGAAGAGTAGAGGTAGAACTTCTTTGAGAGTGCTGTGTTAGGTGAGGAGCCTTTCTTCCGCTGAAGGCGTTTCCTAGTGTCTGCTTTTGCTTTCTGAAGCTGGTTTGTGTTGGTTTTGGAGCCAGTGGCTGAAGGGTCCCGCTCCTGAGGGTAGGCACAGGGTGTCTGCCTAGGAAACTGGTGGCCACAGCTGTAGTTTGCCCAAAAGAACCCGAGTCACTTTGAAAAGTTGGATCTGTCTTGCAGATCAACAGCCCAGCTGGCTACTTAATCCTGGAAAAGGAGAGCTGAGCTCCAGACAGCAACGGGTTCTATCGAGGCAGTACCTTAAGAGCTCTGCTCAGATCCAGATTTAGCCCTGTCTGCTGCAGGAGGGACTGTTGGTTTGGACAGAGCTCTCCGTAGGGTGGACAGCCAATTTGGAAAAAAAAGTGATAGTGAGAATCAATCTGCTTTTCATGGTGGCCTAGGAAAGCATCGCTATCAGCAAGAAGGGAGCAGCCCGAAGGTGCTGCAGGAGCCATGCCTGGGCAGAGCACGAGCAACGCCTTTTCTCCAGACTTTACCCAGAAACCGTGAGACAAAGTTTGGGAGCCTGGGAAGACAGCCAGCTGTAGGGAATTTGTCTCACGGCAGTCTGTGGGAGCAGAACGTACCGCTAGGTGGTAGCGTATGGACACAGAATGTCTTTTCCACAGCCATGAGCTTGTCAAGCCTGAAACAGGGACAGCCAGGGTGAGCTTGGGGCTGGGGAAGGCTGGGCAGGGTTTGGACCCGCAAGACTTCTGCTGTGATTCCTTGACTACAAAGGAAGGTAACTTTGCGTGTTCCCTGCAAAACCCGTGGTGATTGTGAATTTGAATGGTAGCATCAGAAAGTACAGAAGGTTCAGAAAGTAAAATGTTAGTAGAAAATGGAACAAAGATTAACATTCAGCTCTTAGAGCAGAACCCTTTGCTTCCCATTACCGATAAAAGAGCAGAACAAACAGAGATGAGTCATAATCTGACCAAACATGGTAAGGGATACCTTGGGATGGCACTATCCCAAACAGACTTTCTGAGTGATAGAAAAACAGCTACTGTAAGGAAGCTGCTATCGTTTTATTAATCTGTTTTAGAGCTCTCAGCAGCTATCATGCTACTGGGATGACTGCATCAGGAAATCTAGGCCCTGTGCAATCTTTAGTTTATGGGTCCCTGGGCAGTGCTATTCTCCACAGTAAATCTCCTGAAAAGCTGAACTGAAATAGGGTTCAGTTCTATCCATATTGCAGCAATTGCTGCTAGTTTTCTTGAACAAAAGCATTATGAATGAACCTTAACATTGGCAATCTGAGAGACTCAAACAGGCAGAGAGGAGCCCAGACCTGTGAAATAACCTTTGTTCTGCTCTGTACCAGCTACTTCCAGCAGTAATACTGGGGCTGGTTAGTGATCTCATTAACTAGCTCCCTATGGATACAAAGTTCCAACAAAGCAACCTGTTGTGAAAATATTAATTCTAGTAAATACGTAACAAACCCCAAAATGTTGATTCTTCTCCTAGCACACTCTCCTGCTTGCCAGCCCATTGGGACCAGCTGCCATGTCAGGCCATCAGTGTCCTGGGTTACCAACATGCCACACAGCCTTGGCAGAGCTTGGAGTACACGTCCACTGGCCAGCCAGACCACAGTGGAGCCACCGGAATGGACTGTAGGAGAAGGTTCAGATCCGTGACTCATGTGACATTGAATCTTTGAAGAAGATATTTTTCGGATGTTTATCCTCTTATCTCCAATTGTTTGTTTCAATCATGGGGTGAAAAAAAAAATCTGAAATCTTCCTCAAGAGAGGAATTGTGGTGCCTGCTCAGGGCTGACCAGTGTGCCTATCAGGAAAGGGTTGTAATGAATATTGTCTCACCTTAGAGCGCCTTGACCTTTCAAGTCTCCCAAGATTTTCATCCACCTTCCTTTATCAAGCAGGGATTCTAAGGCGGTTGATGTACCTGAGCCAACTGAATGGCAATGTAGTTTAAAAAACTTTAAAAAAATCTGAAAACCTAGGATTTGAATAACTCAGAGGTAGTTGGCATAGCTCTCTTTCCACTCCAGTGTTTCAGGGAGAGGTTCTGAATTCCAAGTGTAGCGATTTAAAAGATCTTTCTCAAGGAGTAGTTCTGGGCATTAGAGCGTGCTTTATTAATTAATGAATAAATTGACCCCTTTGTGTTTTGTATTATAACCACAAAATAATGAGGGTAGTTACTAGCATCTTGCAAAATCATAATGGAAGGTTTAACTACAATAATAACACCATCTAAGTATTTGGAAATAAGGGATGATACAAATTGAGAAAATCAGAGATAATTCTGTCACAACACTACTGTGCCATTCAATTTCCTTCTCTATGCAAAAGGGTTTTTATTTATGGCACTTTGAAATATCAGTATTTTTAAGCCAAGAACTGACTTAAGTATATGTTTCTAGGCTAAATATACTGCACAGAGTTTAGCAAACTCGATATAGTGTTTAGCAATTGTCTGGGAGCTTAGTAGTTGGAAAAATCTTCTAAAACTGAATCCAGTTGTCTGCCATTGCAGGCAGCCTTGTCCTATTATCCTTTTAATGGATTTATCAAGCTTCATCTTAAAACTGATAAAGCCTTTTCCAGTCACTGTTCCTGACTGGAAGTCTGTTCCAGAACATCACTTCATTGATGGGTATAAATAATCCCCTAACTCCAGTCTAAATTTGTATGTGGCTGGTTCACAGCCATGTGTTCTTGTGCCAAAGTTATGCCATCGCTTAAAGCTTCCTTTTCCCCCTCTTCGTGTATCTTTCCAGTGTTTTCACAAAAAGCAATCGTATGCTCTCACAGACTTTTTTTAAATGAAAGCTTAGCTGGTTTAGTCTCCTCTTATAAAGTAGTTTTAGACGCCCAACATCTTTCTCTGCATTCCTTCCAACATAAATAAGGCTTTCTCTGAGCATGGGGAGCCACGACGCTGTGCTTTGTTCTGAAAAAGCCTCATCGAGGCAGTGCCTCACAGCGTGGCACTCGCGCACAGGGGTTTTCTCTAGGAGTGCTGCAGTGCGTACAAGTTTTTGGCAACTAGTCCCATCATCCATCATCCCGGGCATGCCCAGCTCCGTTGAGTGTCCTATGTTTCTATATTCCTTCTGCTGAGAAAGCAAACTGTAGGCAAAAAAAAAAAAGGGGACAAAAAGGGAAATTCAGCTTCAGGCATCGTCCCTTAAACAGGACACGTCAGACAATCCTTTGAGCAGTGTGAGCATAGACTTTGCAATTTCTGAATTGGTCAAGCCATAATAAGAGTGTGTCTTTTCCCTGATTAAATCTTTCCATATCCCTGTTCTATAAATACGGTCACAAAATACTAGGTGCAGCCAGTGCTATATATTTAATAGGACTTGGAGTTCTTCCAGTTTGGCCAGATAATGTCTGATGTCAATGTTTTCCCAGGTAATTTTGAGGCACATGGACTGGTAAGCATTAAAAAAATATAACAAAGGGTCTCAGATACCTCCTACAGAGTGCAGAATGATACTTTTGTTCCAGAAACTTTTTAAATTAGAAAATTTCTGGCCTACTAATGTTATTTAAAGGAGATAAGCCAGATCTGAGTTTTACCAAAACCTGCTCTAACTAGCAATTTTCCTGGAACAGGGAAAAGGCATTCCTGTATTTGCGTGTATTCTCAGTTTGTGACAAAATGGAAGTAGAGTGGAATTCTCACCCATGAACAGCACCTGAAAGGACACCATAAGTTCTTGTGTTAGAGATGCCCTAGGGGTAGATGCAGCTACTGCTTTTTTGAACTTAATTCTAATTTTTCCTATTCAAGGTAATATCCATTGATTTCTTCAGAGTAACTTCTCACTTACACTGGTACACAGTCAGAATATAGGGATATGGAAAAGGCTCCAGAAAGTGTTTGTACAAAACAAAAAGGAAATTTTATATTTTGTTTGGTTCCATGTTTTTCTGAAGTAATGTGGCTCAGTCTAAAGCAACCATCAGTGAAAAGCTATTTTAGTCCTTGAGTCTATTTTCTGTTCTATTTATGTATCATGTTCCAGATTTGCTGCATGTCTTTCTTTAATTGTTTTGTTACTGTGTAAAAGTCAATGAAGTGTTAAAAAGATAAAACTGTCCAGATGTTGAAGCTCATGACAGCTAAACAGATCAACTTGATTATTTTTTAAATAGCTGCTGAGCCAGTCAATCTGTTCTGCCTTGCTCTGCTGAATAAGGACCACTTTGCTTGTGTGAGGCTACACTGCCTGAAAGACAAGCTGTACAGGGGATAGGTGTGTAGCTGCATCTTCCTCTGACACATTTTCGGGAAAGTATATACAAGGCAGGCCTTCACAGGACAACCGACAAACTAAGAGAAACATTATCAGCCTGGGAAAAATCACACAATCCCTATTCCCTTTCTTGTTTTTTGTTAAATATTTGAGTTATTATTTTTATTTATACCTCACTGTCTGGTACAAGATAATGAAGATGAGTGCAAGTTTTTATCACAACCCTATTTTTCAGTAGGCTGTACCTAGTGAGAGATATTATTGCCTCAGTATGTTGCAAATCATATGGATGATAAGCAGTTTCACACAACACTTCTCACCCACCTAGGAAAGTCCCTCAGGAGTAGGGATTTCTTCAGTATGAGGCATATGAAAAACCACTAATCCAGAAAGCTTCTGCTGCAAATCCTAGAGTTTAGTTTCAGGATTAGGTGTTCTGCTTGAGATTTTGCCCTCATTTTCCATCTTGCTGATTTCTGAAGTCCTTTTCCTTTTGCCTGCCTGTAACCTCTCCTTCTCCCTCCTGGAATGAGAAAGTAAGAACTCACTCTGTATCTATTCCAGGAGGAAAGAGCTAAATACTCAGAATTGCCATAGAACCTCTGCTGTTGTTAATGTTGGGACAGATATCTCAATTGCCATACATAAAGCTCATATTCAGTACTTAATCAATAAAAGGATTTGATCACTGAAAGATCTTGACTAAATCACAAGCAGACTCATGCTTTAAAGATCTATAAATACAAGTGAGTCTTTGCAGACAGGACAGGTTGTAGTCATAAACTTTTAGGCCAATAGCCTTTTTAATCTATGGAGTGCGGCCCATAAGCATTGTTCTTAATAAAACCTCATTTCTGTTCTGCTGACTTTATACATTCAAATTTTATGTTTCTCACCTCTGAATTGTTCTGCTGAACAGTTAGCACTGATGGAGTGCTTTGTTTTATGCAAGTCCAAGAATAAATCAGGACTTGGGAGGGGACTTTTTGGTTGTCTCTTTTTCTTGTACATAAAGTGAGAGAAGAGGTCCTAACAACTGCATGTTCCAGTGGGGGACTGGAGATAAAATGAGCATGCTTTTTAAAATACATGTTTTACCTGAAAGTAACTTAGAAACTGAATATGTTATCAGGACTTGCCCTTCACTGCTTTATTTTCAGAATTAGTGGAAAATACCAAACAATGTCATTTAGGCTGACAGTTGTTCTGTTTCCTCAGCTGGAGATAATGAAACAGTGGCAGATGTTTATAAAGCCCCTTCTGCAAGCTCGTTATGATATATGCAATAATTAGCTCTCCTGGGAATGTATTTCCCAGCAGCATGCACAAATGACTCACACTGACTTCAGTGGAAGCTCCATGCAGGCAACTGGGTGGCTTTATATAATCTTGAGAAAGAAAAACGCTGTCACCTCTACTTAGAGGAGACAAGTTAAATCCATAGATATAGCTGACTATTTTTATGTCATCCTCTCATTTTATTCCCTGCCACTGAATTCTGCCTACCCTTATTGTTCCTTTAGAGATTCTTTCCTCCCACCTCTCCTGTGGTGTTTGATGTACTCAGGCACTGTGACCCATGTTTTTCCTTTTAGGCACATCATCCCCACTGACTTGAGATGCAAAACCAGTTCCTCTGGCTCTCTGAGAGTCCTCTTGTTTCCTAAAGTCATCCCAGTAAAAGGCCGCAGTTCAGAGTTTTATTCTCTCGCACGCTCCTGCTATACACGGCCGCAGCTGCGATAGTTCCAGCAGACCAAATCCTGGCATATGTTGGTGTGAGAGAGCTGACTGCTGATTTGTGTTTTGTTTAGGCTTTAGCTGTCGTGTTTGCACAGCACAGTTTGTGAGCCTGACATTTTGTGCATTGTATAAGCTATGGATGAGTCACAGAGGCAAAGATTCATGGGAATCTTTCCAGTAACTTCAACAGGCTTTGACTCCAGCCTCTAGCACCCTTGACTGAAACAGATGGTGTGTCTGCAGGAAAGCGGGCAGCCTGATGGACATCATTTAGGGCTGTATGATGTCATTGACACCAATTTGCATCAGTTATTAGTGAATCCATAATTCACATACATGCAAAGCCTCTCCTAAGTATTGCCACACTGAGTGCAGTCCTGTTGCCCCTTTATTTCATTGTTCCATCCCTGAGAGTAGGGAGCAGCAACAGATAGATGTGGGATAGCCCATTTCTATTACAATCTTCTCTCTTAAGCATTAGGAACTGGAACTGGTTTAGTACCTAAAGCACGGGGGAGGTTGACCTTTTCACCTTGTAGCTTTTAGTTTTTAAAAATACAACTTGAAGGGGCTGAAACTAGAAATTTGCTATCTGTCATTTCTGCAGAGAGAAATGAAAACGCTAGCATTGACTTCGAAGGTAGTACAGTAACAATCTGTTTACCCACAACCCAACCTTTCTGAAATCATCCTGTGATAGAGGCCAGCAGCAAAAAAGTGTATACTCTGGGGTACTGGCAAAGCTTTAACAGTTGTGGAAGTATCACCAGGTATTAACCGTCTGTACAGAAACAAAATTACTTCTGTTACCAAGTTCCCATCCTAAGGGCTGACAGCAGGTAAATCACAGAGCACTCTCTTTTGTATCTCTGAAGCCTGCAGGAAGGATACATCCTGTAAAGACCTGTATCTCTAGGCAGGCTACAGATACAGTCGCTGATTGCTTTTGAAGAGACTTGCAATGATCACTTCCTTTTTGCTGTCTTACTCTAAGTGTTTTTTATTTTACAGTAAAATTCTGGAAAGGGTAAAAAAATGTCACGGCTACTTAGTCTGGATAGTTGAGCAGTTTCCTTGTTCTGGCTTTGTCTGTCAGAGCTACTGACCCCCAGGCCAACATGACAGCAGATTCTCAGGAAGAAAAAATTCCTACTACCTGGCAGGGATCAGAAAGCTCTTCTGTCTGCCTTCTAAACTTCAGTGGTGCTTTAGATAATTTATTGAGCTTCTAATTTTCAGTGAGAATAAAATTGGGGAACTTTCAGTACGAAAAAAACAAGCTGCTGTTAATCAAGACGTAGAATGCAAGGGTGAAAATTTAAATCTCTATGTTTCAAAAAGTGAATGAAGGCATCAAACTTGCCATGGTACTGAGTACTAGAAAGCAGGTTCTGGATTAACAGAATGCTGATTGCAATCAACCACTTTCACATGGTTTCATTTCTTCTTAAAACAACCATTTGCATGAGGACGTCACTCACTGCTCACACTCCAACAGCCTCATGTTTCAATTTTCCTCCTAAGGCAAAGGATGGGGGAGAATCCTTCTCATCAAGAGTAAAAACTTAATCTTCAAATCAACAAAGTTTATGAGTCATGGAACCTTTCTCCTCATGTCAGGTCAGCTGCTGCCAACAGCTTCCTCTGTTTACAGTCTGCTCCACCGCAGCTACAAGTGTGGATTTTTCATGTTGCTGCCCACTGTCATGCTGTTGACAAAAAGAGAGGGGAAATTATGTGTGTCTCTAATAAACTACGAGAAGTGATGAAAAAATTCAGGAATTAAGTCACCACCATCTTTAAAAGAGAAGTTTTCAGAGATTCTGGTATCCTTCCAATATTTAAAAGAAAACAGATACCATTTACCTTGTGCTGTCCTAAATATTAACAGAATGCTTATTATTTTTAGGGAGGAAAACGGTTAATGGTTTTTAATTGGCTTTGGATGATTTTTGCTAACCCAAACTATTTAGAGTTTGAGTTTGTAACAAGTATCACATATTTTAAAGTTTATTTTTCTTGGAGAAAACAATGATATTGAACAGAAAACCTTGGTTTTGAACAATATATAGCATGTCTATCTGCATACATGCTGCCAGATATATGTGTGATAATGATGTACTGAATCCCAAGGTTCTTTCCTTCATGTATGTCATTACAAATTTGGTTCAGTACCTTATATAAAAACTTCCTTCTTGAGTAGTATTGTGTTTTGCTGGTAGCTGGAGTTTTAGGACTTTTCATACATTGCCTCAAATCTGTTTTATTGCTTCAGATCTAAAAGTTTACTTTTCCTATCATATTAATCTAAAACCTCAATTTAAAAATTGCTCTGCATGCAAATCTACTTGCAGATAGTGAGGAAATGTCAGTGGTCATACACGGAGTTATGGAGCAAACAAAGACAGGAAGAAGAGAGTTACAATTTGTGAACAAAAAGTCGTCTCGGGGGATTTCTTTAGCAACATGCTGTTGTATCAAGGCACAAATTGCATATAGTGGGTGATAAAAGTGGGTTGTATATATGTTCCCTGCTCCTGCTTTAGAGTGTAAGACCATTCCTTCTGCTTCCTCTTGCGGCTGAAAACAAGCTGGCTCACAGATAGTCCAACTCTGCGTGCCCATTAGTAGAGATAAAAAGTGAAAAAGGAGAGGGCTGTTATCCACTTCTCACTGTTCAATGACACAAAACAAGTTAGTGGTTAGTGTGCAGATGTGCAGAAACATTACGGCCAGAAGAAAATTACACAGTAAACTCTACTGAGCTGGGGGGTGCTTGTTGCACTGTATGAAAAGAAACCACAAAAATGACATTTTTTCCTTGCTGGAAAGTACTTATTTTATTCAACATCTAAGTAGTAACTCAAATGCAGTAACTAGATTAAGCAGTAACTAGATTACTACTTCTCAATTTGGACTCCCCTGGCTAAGACCAGACAAATAATGGCCTCTTTAGCCTTTGTGACCTGCCTAGAGCCATCAGACTTCCTCTCCAGCGTCACTTCACCTTCTCACAGAAGTCTGTTTAAGTAGTACTCTGGGATTATGTTTACAGGTATAACGTCACATGTCAAAGCAGTCTTCTGAGCATTTCAAGGCTTTGTTCCTATTTTTTCAGCATTTGATTTTTTTTTCTGTGTTGTAATGTATGGTTGAGAACTTGAAGAAGCTTTTCCTTTTGCATGAACCATGGCCTCTGTGTGCTTCCACCAGAACACAGAAACACTGATTTCTAGTGGCCTGACATTTGTCTCGTTGAAGAGAGACAGAAGGCAACTCTTAGGATCTGGTGGTGGATTTCATGTATATTAAGTGTGATGATTTCAAGGGCTGTTCACACGAGTTGTGCATAGAAACTATTCATTTTAGATGCGGGCTGCATTTTCCTAATGCGTGTCAAGTTATATATGGTGCCATGGGTCATATATCATGACAGTTTCCTCTTTTGCATTAATATGTATGATATTTTTAGTTTCAGTACATCTTGCAAAGCAATTCTTTTATAAAGCAGGAGTACAAAGCTGCAGCCACTTCATACATTACAGAAATCGACTGATTAGCAGAATTGGGTTATTATTCTACCTCCTTAAATGTTCTAACTATGTAACTCCATTTGTTGTGATCAGTCCATGTCCAATAGTTTAATAGCGTTACCTATCATGTGTATTTAAGCATTATTTTTTTCTGAGGCCTTCATAATTTCATTTAAGAATGCTCAGGCTATTAGGCATAACACATTTAATCGTAGCACCTGTATGTGCAATGTGTAAAACCTGAAGAATTAGTAGTCCACAGTAAATAAAAATGGAGTCCAAAGCCTGTGGATAAAGCAAACACTTTTCATCAAATACAGGAAGAGAAAGAAGAAATCTTATGCTTTAATAAAATACAGGTACTCCCCACTATGTACTTCATGCTCAGGAATGAAAGCTCACTGAGAGCACTGCAGTGCTTGCTTCCATCACAGCGCTGATTTGAGTAAACTGCTGTCCAAGAGAACTCATCTTGAGTTAGCTTGTCAAGTGTGAGTGTCAACACAGTAGGATTCCAGAGCTGCACAGAGTTGCACTGCAGAACAGCTAAGTTTTTACCCTCGTGTTACAACCATGTGATGACAAATCTGCCCTAAAATATTCCTCCTCCCTCTCTCCCTGCTGCAGCTGATTCAGCCGGTTGTGTGACTGGACTCCGAACTGTGTCTGAGAGAACCTGTACTGGTGACAGCACCACCTTCTACAGGAGAGGAAAGGATGACCGGGTGCAGGAAACCTCTTCAGCTGGATCTTTTGGTGATGGAGCAGTACCATGGAACTACTGCCTGCCAGGTCGGTTAGGACAAGGCTGGAAACTCATAGAGAGCTGCAAGATGAGCTGCTATACTCTGTGCTGTTGGCTTGTCACTGCACTGGTCGGAATACCGGTCCAAGTACATCTGTATCTTTGCTTCTCACTGGCCCCTCTGGACCATACTCCCCCTCTTCCCCTGTCTATTGTGAAATCCCAGGATAAACCATCTCTAGGGCTGAACATTTTTTACCAACGATGGCTCCTCAGAAGCTCCAGGAAGTTCGGCATCTATGAGACTTTTCCTCTGGGACTGACAGCAGCAGCCAAACACACTGACTCATGTTTGATCAGCTCCTGCTCTCTGCAGAGATGGTCTGAATCAGTCAAGCGAAATGAAGTGAGTGACTTTCTGTTTAGCTGGTGCACAGAAGAGCAGAATTGTGCACATGCTAGGCTTAAAGGCACGATTCACAGTCAAAGGTCTTCCTATCTCGTCAACAATCTTCTAGAAACCTGGTTGACAAAATCTTGTGCTCACTCATTCCTCCTTGTTTTCTTTTTCCCTCTATACAGTGTAACAGCAACCTCAGTAGGAGATTGCACAATTACAGTCTTGCGTATCTGGAGTAGGTGTTTATTTATTGCATCATTCATTGAAAACTGCTCCACGATTGTCTTTTTTTTCCGCTCCACTGAAATACAATGGGTTTTATTCACCCTTGCTAGGGTATATATTAAAATATTCACTGCAGTGAGGGTTTAATGAACAGAAAACTTCACACTTTGTTTCTCTTACTGCCTAGATTTCCTCTCAGTATCTTAGCAGGGTCTTTGTCTTCAGTTCTTTATTCTTCCTCCTAAGGACCTCAGTTAGGAGTTCACTCCAAGCTGCTGTTTTTGACCCGGTCTGGGTTCAAACCTTTGGGGGTTTTGTCTTAGATAGCAAAATTAGCTTCCTGCCTGAGCAACTTCTGTGGCCTCATTGGCCACCGTGGCCTCACATGACCCAGGCAGGGTTCACATATTATTAAACAGATAAGCAATGAAAGTTCAAATATTAAGGCACAGCGTGACTTGTCAATGCACCTGTCTGTGCATGTACATCTAACAGTCCTAAGCCACCTTCACTGGCAAGAAGTTACCGGGCACAATCAGAAGCAAATATTCTTGGCAAAATAATATGTCTAGCTTCTTCTCTTCAACCTACCAAAGAATTTTAGCCCCTCTTGTGAATAGATGTTATTCTTTTTCACCTTGAACAACTAACTGTTTTTAAATGATAAAATTTCTCACACCAATTAATGCCTAACATTGTTTATTGGCTTGAGAGCAAAATGCTATCTTTCCCTGCTTTCTTTGCAAGTTGCACTTGCAGAATATCCTATTCCAGGGATCAGGCTGGCAAATGGAAGCAAATGTATTTGTAAAACAATCCCTAAAACATGCTGAGTTTTTAACAGAGGCATGGTAGCAACATAAGCCGTTCTATCAGAGCATGTGAAAAAAACCTAATAACTTCCAGTTCTTCACAACAGAGTTGCAACAGTTTATTACGCATTTTAGATCAATTTTCCTTTTGAATAAAATGTAGGTCTTCCTCTCCATAGTATTGAAAAATAATGGGACTAGAGAAGCAACAGTTGTTCTAGACAGTCTCAGAATCAGAACAGGGATCTATAGGGAGACAGCGGGTTTTCCCTGTACAGAATATGTGTATCACAAGGTCTTTGGTTCCAAGTAAATTTGAAAATTCAGAATTGAAAACTTTGAATATGAAAGGCAGCAAAATCATAATTAGCTGCTTTCTGTTTTGCAAAAGCAAACTTGAAGATTTCATACAGTATTGGTGAAAACACCCAATATCCTTACCTATAGAGCAACAGAAACTAGAAAAGATCAAAGCCAAATTTGTGTTATTAGACAGGGATCAGGAATTGAATGTATAATAGTGTTCATGGATATTTCTGTTCTCCGTTTAAAAAGACACCAAATAGTATACTCAGCTGTTATACTTTCATTCCCAAAAGAATTAGGAAATTTTTTATATTAAAAATTACTACTTGGAAATTTTTCAGCCATTTCAGTAGGATAATGGGAAATTTACAACTAAGAGTTAATAAAAGTCACTGACTGACAAGTTCTCTAAGCCTCTGATGTTAGTATATAACAGATTGGGTAATATCAGCAAACATCAGACTCCTTCACAACCTTGCTTTTAAAAGCTGTAGTTCCCAACTTTGGAGACGAAACACTCGTACTTTGAGGCCAAAACAGTTCTTTCTGTCTACTCCATGATGAAGGAGGAAGGAGGGGACTCATTTTCCCTGTGGAAGTTGTCACAAAAATTAGGTCAGTAGTTAGAGTTGGGACTTCTGAATTTATTTTATTTTCAAATATGTTGTCTGTATTCTAACCCTGCTCATTAGAGGTACTTGAAGAAAATGCGACTCACCAGCTGTATGTTCTTGCCTGAAGAGATAAGATTTCATAAATTTTCAGTGGTTGATCTCCAATTACTGCTGGGAGGTGGCACAAAAAGGATTTCCTGGAAATGTGGTCATCTGAAGGGAGGGAAGGATAGACTTGGATCTTATTATAGTGACTCACGTTCCCTCAGGAACAGACATGAAACAATCTATCCTCATTGGTATCTCCTGCACCAGCTGAGACAGAATACTAGGATTGCATAAACAGACCACTTCCAAAATTACATTAAAAGCAAGATATGTCATTGACATTGTGTGATTTACACTAGCTGGCTAGTATTTTTTGGCTGAAGTTACCACTCCTCCTCAATCATGGTGCGCAAAGGAATTGAGTGAGTCAGCCTCTGTTCAAAGGAAAATGACACTCACTATGTTCAGAGGACTTAAGGTTTGAAACCTTCTTGGTTAAAAAGTCCTCTCAATCTAGGCAGTAGTACAGGACCTATAAAAGTACCTGGGTCTCTGTAGAGGCAGTAGCAGTGTAAGAGCTGGTGACTTAAGACAAAAAGGGAAATTGCAGTCAGTGTTGTCAGCGCCTGTCTTTACTGGCAGCAGGAAGTGAGGAATAGATAAAATGTACTATTTTTTTGTACACTTAGCTTTTAACTAAGTAACTGGAGCCTAAAACGGCATGTTCTTGCATGTATGTGGTTGCTGTGGATGGAAAAGCTGCTGACACTTGCATCTCCTTGAAATCACTAACATGGCTCCTGTTGCTTTCAGGGGGAACACAGGCCAAAGCTGCAAATCCTATTGGATAATTATGAATCTAACAAAGAGTTGCAGTATACAGTTAAAGCCCCACATGGCTTTGATTCAGGAAAGTACTCTGTGTTCTTTGTTAGAAAAGTAAATCATGTAGCAGCAGAAGATATGTTCAATGTTCTAAAGGTTTCTCAGGAAAACTAACCACAATATTGGCTGTGCAGGTTTATGTACTCGATGCCTTCATGAAATTCTTCTACCTTTCAGGATTGTTTGGGTTTTTTTCCCTCATCAAAAAAAACCAGAACAAACCAACTTCTTTCTTATTTTAATGTGTTCCAGTGTGCATTTGTTTCCACAGCTGATCACCCCATAGCTGAAGCCCCAAGAAGGTAACAGCTGTTCTGAATGAACAATCAGATTGTCCAGCTAATTAATGGTTTAAAATGGACTTGGGTGATTTTTTTACCTCTCCTTCTTGTGATTTCAGTGTTGATGAAACTGTTAATAAATTCTTAATGCAGAAAAATGTTACATAAATATTGGGTAAACCAGGTCTTCTTTATATTTCAAGCATAACACATAATTAAAATGTACCATGTATAGAATCTGAGCTTCATTTAACTCATCTCAACCTACCCACTCTGTGTTGAGATGAATATATCCTGCTTTTCATTTGATGTGTCCTGTTGTGTTAAATGTACCACACTGATCTAAAAATGGCAAAATCTGTGGGTGCCCAGGGTTGTTATCAGAACCAGACACTGCATGCTTGCAAGACATGCCTCCACACAGCTCCTCTACTTAGAAGAAAAAGAAATGTGTAAAATGATCTCACTTGTCCTTTCAAAACAGGTTTCTAATCCATTTAATCCATTCCTTGCAAATAAACCACTGAAAATATAATTTCCCCGTTAAAATTGACAATATATCACTAATTTTTTTTGTGTAGCATTTCCTGATGTATTAATAGTATGATCACAATTAGGAAATTACAGTGCAATCTGTAAGGAATTTTTAAAATTAGACAGAAATCATTACTTTTAATAACTGCTATTCAGGATGTCTTCTTAACATTAATTTTTCAGGCATATTGATTTTTTTCAAGAGTTTTCCTAAAGCTGCATTTTCTTTTAAGAGTGTGATTTTTAAAGATAGTATGTTACATTTCAGAATCACTAATCACAGGTTGAAATCTTCTGAAAACCTTCCTCTGATAACCTCTGCCAAGCAGTGCTGTCAAGTAGGGAAAAAAAAATCCAAACAAAAGACGGAGACCCTGTAGATTTTTAAAACACAACTAAATGTTTAACAGTTTGAAGTGTACATGAACCACAATCCTTCAACGTGGAATTTTTAAGGAATCATGTGTTTATGGTAAACTGTAATTTTTTATAAAATATATAGTGTGTCATCAGCTATCTTTCTGGTGTAAAATTCTGCTGAATTGTGTGTGATATTAAACAGCCTCAGAATACCAAGAATTATTTAGCTCCGGTTCACTGCTGTGGGAGGAAGGCTACATAAGCTTATGTTTATCATACCAGAGACCCCAAAGCCAGGAATCAGTCTTCCTATAGAAAAAATAACATTTGATTTAAAATTCATAATATTTCTGAAAATACTGAATACTAATTTAATTTTTAGCCTACTGTTTTCTGAGACTTTAGCACTTTCATTTTCTGCTTTTTCTCCTGCAACTCTGAGGATATGAATAACTTTTAAATGGGAAGTGGAATTTCTTCATTGACCACATAAATGCAAGAGCTGGGTTTTTATGAAAGATAATTTGATTTTATGAAACTGGGGCTGAACACACCCAAATCAGCATGGCTGAGATGACAGCCCCAGAGCATAAGAAGTACCAGGTGCCAAGGAACAGAGTGAAGGGAAGATAAATAATTCTGAGCCCTGGCATTACAACCCAACAGCTAAGTGCCTACATCCAGACTTCAGCCTAATTGTTGCTTTTCCTTGCAGGCACCAGCCAAATGTTTTCCTACATGCTCTTGTCTATGTTGCTGGGCAGAGATTTAGCTTATTTACCTAAGGTGAGTCTATTTGACGATTTCTATCCACTGCCTCCTCAAAATTTTGCTTTTTATTGCTTTTTTGAGATAAAGATTTGGTCCTTATATGTCTCTAACTATGAGGTTATATTTTCTTTAAATATGCTGTTGACATGACAATGTGCTGAATACGTGATGTAACAAAGGTACGTGCACTTCTGACCTATATTCAGGGGGCAGAGACGTGGATAAGAAAGAGAATGAGCTTTTCCTCTTTTTTGGCAGCAATATTCCAGCCGTTGTCATTGCAAATGTTGGAGCAGTGCCTCTGTGACTCAGTAGGTCACCTATTAGCTGAGTTGTTTAGTGTGGACTTTGATTAACTTTCTTCAAATTTAACTTTCTCTTGGAAAACCTAGCTGTTTGTTTTCTGTTGTTGCTACAGTCATGGCTAATATCTTGAGATCTACATTATAAAAGATGAACACATAAATTATTTTATTGATACGGATTTTTCTTTGGCATCAGCAAGCTGTATTCATGACTACCAACAGCTGAAGCAGCCAGATGTGTGTGTGCGTGCGTAGTTCTTCAACCACATGGGTTTTTGCACAATAAATCCATTAGTGCTGATTGCTTCCCTTTCTCTAAAAGGCCCTGCTTTTTCGCTTCATTTTTCTATCTCTAACTCTAAAGCAGCAAATAGCTTTAAGTAAAATCATAAAGAGCTGGACATTTGTGAATTATATAATTTAATGCATTAGTCACAAAATAGCACACAAATTTGTTAAGGGTGACTCACGACTTTATTGCCTGCATCTTCTAGATGTAAAATGGGTCTTTATGACTTGGGCTTTTTTATTTTTTTCCTTCAACCTTCTTTATTCTGTTCTGAATGACAAATGGCTCATTTGTTTCATGGCTAGGAACACATAATGTATGAAAAAGGCACCTGCTTTCCCTCTGAGAGACACAGGGCCAGGAAACGTGTGTGGTACAGTCTCTCAGTGGCAGAACATCCTGCTCTCTTGAATGCAAATTATAAGCACATTTACGGAGGTTTATCTTCTCGGGCTTGAAACATAGCTTGAATGTCAACCTTCTCTCACAACAATTCGTATGCTAATTTCGAGTCTGGCAACTGAAGGTAGCCGGAGAGAGAAGTGATTTCACTGTGACCCCGACTATTTGTTTTGTACCAGTGTTTACCAAAGTGTTTGCACATTTCTCAGCACCCAAAGCTGCACATGGTGACTGAGCTGTTACAACACCTCCCTGCCAGCAGAAGGGGAGGTCTTCCTTCCTCTCCAAGCCCCTCCCACTGCCCAGTCCCCAGCTCTCCGTTCTGCCCTCTGCTACCTGTGGGACCGATCAGGGAGCTGGGGCAGCCCTGATGGCAGCACAGGACCAGGAGACGAGGAAGGAGGAGAAGGCTGGGGCAAGGAAGAAGATACCATCCCCTTTTGGTGCTTCTAAGATCAGCTAGTCCCAAAGTCATAAGGCATGTAGCTTCACCCAGAGTTTCACTTTTCCCGTCCCTGGGCGGTTAGTCAAGGAGTCTTTCACAGTGTCACACAACACAGAAAAACTTTTTTTGAAGACTTGGGAAATGCCTCTGAATGATAATGGGATTTGAAAGCATGTGTTACGTTCTTCCTCAGGGAAGAAGTTGTCACAGTTTCTTCTCAAAACAGTCTCCCCAAATATACCCTTAAGCAAGACAGAATGCAGCTTTTTCATGAAGTGGGTCCTCAAGACAAGGTCCCTGAGTCAAGCTCTTACTCATTTCCATGGACATGCCAAGTAGTATTTTTGAAGGCACATACCTTCTAGGCAAGTAGCACCATCAGAAATAATTGTAGTGATGCAGCTCTTCCTTCCAAACAAGCCAACATTTGTTAGTTCACTGGACATAGTTGGCAGTACCCTTTGATTAGAGGGCTGAGTCAAAATTCGGGTTATGCCTACAGATGCAGGAGTACACATGCAAGAGGCTTCGCTTTTCCCAGAAAATATCTTGCTGCTTTCTCTCCCTCTATGTGTCTCTTCTTACGCATTTTTGCTTATTATGTTATGTTCCTTTAGAATTTTAATTACTGAAATCACTCTTCAGTTATTGGACTTTCTGCTGTCTCCACCGTGGTGCTTTCCCCTTAGGAAAACAGCCTATTCATCTCTTGGCAGATCATTTCGTACCAGCCTGCCTGCCCTGGGTGCTGTTTGCCCACACTTTGCTTTCTACGGTAAAGGCTAATGATCAACTGTTTTCCTACCTCTCCCCCGTCCAGCAGTACACGGGAATCTGGAGGAGTACAAATATAGTTCATAAAAATAATACCCAAAGCCCCTCTTTACATACTGAGGGTTTATGGAGGTGTATGAAAAGAGTTGCCCCGGGAGTCTGGAAGTTTTGCATTAAGCAACAAGTTAAGTATTTCTGGTTCACATATGCAAATGGAACAACATTTCAGGAGTCTGCAACTCATCACTTGCATGTTTAAAAACCAGAGCCTGGTGTACTTAAGGGAAGAACATTGCCCCTTGTGCTTTCAGCCTCTTTATGGACTTTGTAAAAAGGATGATTTTGTTAATGGTTAGCCAAGTCAGTAACAAGACTGGGAAAACTGTTAATGATATATTTACCCAAGAGTGCAGCTAGAGCAATTTGCAAAATGACATGTGATATCCACATGGATATGCAGACATATCCCAGGAAAAGGTAGGCAGAGTGTCACAAGTGGAATGCAAGGCTTCCTGACTCACAGTACAAATAACATAATCAGGGAAGTATCACTTGGAATGATTCCTTCCAAAAAACAACATTATATGAGGACAAAATTCACTCCAGTTGTGGTGGGTTTCTTTTCATCTTTGCTTGCCCACACTTGGGGTCAGAACAATAACTTGTGCCAAAGAAACCTTGACTCAGGAACATCCAGGTTTCTGCATGTTGCTGTGATGATTGGACACTTGTTATGCAAACACTAAATGATGTAGAGTACAGGCAAAGAAGAGAACTGGTTTGCACCGGGATGTGGCCCCATGGCACCCAGTCATTGCCTCCATTTCAGCCCCACCTCTGGAGAAAATTGCTACTTTGCTTATGGATGCTGCCTAAAGTGCCAGTGGCTGCATATTAATGCCTACTTTGTTCCCTGCCTTTGCATGACAGAGGCGGATCAGCTTCTCAGGGGCAATCCCACTCCTGTGCCGCATTTGTGCTAGCCCGGCCATGGCCTTTGCATTACAGTGCTATTTCTGCCCATTGGCAAGGCATGGTTTGCGGAGACCTCTGAACCCCCATGGGCATTCTGCAGGCTGGGGAAAGGCTGCCACTCTCTCCCATCTTTCACTGCCTGTCTGGAGGCCTCACTAACAACAGCAGCTGATAGTCTGTTCAAAGGGAGCTTTCACATCTGTCTGTAACCATAGTGACCAGTGACTTGAGCCCAGTGTTTTCTGGTTCCTGGAGCTAGAAATGCAAGTGCGTGTGTAATGTTTCTCTTCTGTGGTATCTTCTCTTTTCCCCTAAAATATCTGCATGTTCTCCTCGGGTTATAACCCTGGAATACAGACTTATGGAAAGTGATTTCCCTTTTCATTTTAAAATAATTTTATTTCTAAAGGAGAAACACTTAGCTTCAAAGAATATATTTAAAACACCATAACTTCTGTGATCATCCTTTGTCCACTGGATGTACATATATACCTTCAGTGAGAAAAAATACACAGAAGATTATTTATACAATGCAAATCATCTTAAAAGGTCTCTTCCACCCTTTTGCATTACAAACTGTGTGTTTGCTGAGTAGTTTCTCTTTGCATTAAGAGGCTCAAAATTGCTGCCTGGCTTTCTGCCACTTTTCATTGCTTAACTCCTTTTGATAATTAGCAGCTCTTTTGTTTATTAGGTTTGTATTAGTTTAGTGAGGTATCTCCACTGGGCACTGCTAAATCACTCTCTCTCTCTCTTTCTCTCAGCACTCCTCATACTTAGTGACTACTTTCTCCTGTCTCTGCATATCTATTTGATGAGCTCCCAAGCATCTCAGCCTGAAGTGTAGCACACAGTAGGTGTCACAACATGCAACAGTGTAGGGGAGAGGAGTGTCCTGTCAGAGGTTGACCCCACAGCCCATTACTTCAGTATGTGAGCCCAGATCCCACAGTGGCTCCTACGCAAGTAAATGGCCATCCTGGACACTGGAGAATTTCACACTCTCAGAGATCTGCAGGCAGGGCAGGACATGGGTGAGTCCTAACCTGAGAGAAAGTCTCATAAACCTTTTGAAGAGAAACAACATAAAAGCACCAACTTCTATGTAATGTGTTTGTATCATGAAGTTAGAAAGTTACTGAGTATCGGAATGACTAAAGGAGGTGATGTGGTTTCTGCTTAGGCAAGGCAGCACAGCCTGGAGAATAATTTGTGCTGCCTCTTGTGCTCTGTTTGGGCTTTTAAACTGAATTTACTTAGTCTGTCATGTACACAGCTGCCATGGAAGCACATATATGTAAAAATTCACTAAAATAGATACATCAGCTTTGATAAATGCACCTCTTTTCAATGAACCTGTCCTGCTAGAATAAAATACAGCTATTAAAAGTAGAGATAATAAATAGAAATTTCTCCTTCTGTGTGTACAGTAGATGTCAACAAACTTGTCACTACTATCATGATACTGTTACCTATACTATAAGTGGTCTCTAGGCTCACACACTGCCTGTACTGTGGAGATGGAGGAGAGGAGGGTTTTCCTCAGGACAGCTAAACTTAAAAATGGGAATTCAATCCTTATGCAAGACAGAGATGGCCTTGGATTTTTTCAGGAATGCTTCGTAGTCTAGAGTGTCTGGGACCTCCATTTATCTGCCATAGAAAAACAAGGGGCTGCAGGAGTCACAGCCACTACTGAGAGTGTAGCTGCCACACAAGCAAAGCTCCCACAGCCCCAGGGGCTCTGCAGCTCCTCACTCCCCTTGATCTCTGATGTTCGATATTACAAAGTGAGAGACCTACTCTGGCTGTGCTGAAATCTCTCAGCCTCCATGGAAACTAATTGAAGTGGAAAGTTCTAAACACTTTCCAAGAGCTACTTGACACTCTGCAAGCTGAAGCTGTAGCAGTTTGTCATTTATTTATCTTTCATTTGCATGTTGGCCATCTTGCTGAACCGTGCCTTACACTAAGGCCTCTCTGGATCACTCCAGCGTTATGGCGTGGTGGTGACACCTCAGTCTGCATGAAGGTGCACCCGTCTGGTGAGGATATGGTCTGCAAAGCCCAAACTACTCTCTCTCTCTCTCTCTTTTTCTGAAAGGCTGAGGCCAGACTGTCAAATGCTTCTTCTCTGTTGGGGGCTGTCAAATAGAGGTGCTTGTGAAAAGACAAGCAAGAACTTACAATAAAATCTGATAAATGGAGGAAGGAGGCAAAAAAGAGCAAGCAAACCTTATTGCCTGCATACTGTAATTTGTCACTGACATTCTTATGTTTCCTTCAGACAACTGAACCCTTTTAAAAGAATAGAGGTACAGCTTATGATATCTGATGCCAGCCACAAACTGGAAAGTTTGGAAACTGAAGCTCAAGACCTGTGCCTGCTGAAGTCTGACTAATGTTTTGTGTCTTTGTTACATTTACTTGATCTCCAGTTCAAATTACAGCTCAGAAACTGAGACCATAATGAGATAAAAGAGTTTATCTGTATCAGACATAACCTTTGCATCCCTTGTGCCTAGTCTGTCTCTGGGTGAATTGGCATAACTTGACAGGACATGAGTGAAAAAGGAAATAAAATATTTCCAGGTATTTTACCTATACGAGAGCCATCCTTGCTCAACTTACCCTACTTTCATTTTTCTTTTATTTTCTACCAACATTTGCAAAAGGTCTTTCTTTTTGCTGACATTTCAGGGAGGCTTCTTTCATAGACTGGTTTTAGATAAACTCACTATATAGCAGAAACAATGCATATGATTTAACCAGCGAGTCACATGCAACGAATAATGAATTATAAACAGTAGAAGTCAAAAGAGAAGTCACAAGCCTAATGCAGCATTTAAATGCTGTTTGCAACATCAAATAAATGTGCTTAGATTCAGTTCTTTGCATATTTGCCAACAAATTGGCAACCTTTCCGGTTTCCATGAGCCAGAAAGGAATGTCACTGATTTCCTCCTGCTAGTTCTTGCTTTCTATATCTTGCTTTCCAACCTATTAAAATTAAAAGGAAAAAAAAAAAAGAAAGAAAGAAAAATAGGAAAACAAAAGAGACAAAGAATCAATAAATGTCCTTTCACTGAAACTTCAAAAAGGGCAGCCATTGACCAATGCACAGATGCCACCACAGCTCCAGGAATTGCCAGCATTGCAGAAAGACTGAACCCGGAGAAGAAGGAGCAGGTGCCTGTGAGAGGCAAACTGCTGCGGCCCCTCTGTCCCCACCTCTGTGGCCCCTGTAGCTGAATGAAGCACATTAAAGCACATGAAGCACACCCTGCTTATGCTGTGTTTGTCTCGTGGTTAAATGCATGGCTTTACTTTCCAAAATTCTCATTTTGGTATTTCTCACAAGTGTTGTGATCGTGCTTATTAAATTCATATACAGGCATGAGTAGAAGAAACACAAAGTTTTGATTAGTTGCAGTAGAGTCGGAGGCTTGGAATAAAAGTATCACTGCAAAATTAGTAATACTCCTACTTTGGGACCACGATTGTATCTTTTATGTATAAAGCAGTCAGACAAAATAGTTGCTTGCTTTTGCACCTTCTGGCACAGGAATTGGTATGATTGATCTAATGCAATCTTTCTCTTCCGCATCTCATGGCTCAACATCTGCTCTGCGCTGTGCATGCCAGCTTCTGTCTCTCTGGCCCCAGAGGCAGAGCTGGCTGATGCAGGGAGTGCATTTAAAGCAAAAGCAGGGAGTCAAAGCTAGCTAGTATTGCTCCTGGACTGTACTGTGTCCCTGATTACCTCCTCTGCAGATCAGCTATCAAGCCAAACTCTTTGCCATTCCTTTCTCCCAGTCCCTTCACTTCCAGCCAGTTTCACTGCCTGTTCTTTCTCTTGTCTTTTGTCCATGGTTGTCCCCCCTCAGCTTTGGTTTCCTTTCCTCCCCAGATAAAATTGCGATGGTCTGTTTTCTCCTCTCTCCTACTTTTTACTAGTGGAGCAATCTGCAGCAAAGGCTGCCTTACTGTGAGCTTGTGCAGTGTTCACCACACTAATGTCTCAATGCAATCTGAACCCTCTTGATGTTGCTTAACCGGCCCATCCACTGTATAAGGAGAGCACTGCCCTCTCTCCCATGGATGTAACGAGGTGATTTTGGCCCCACTGCCTCTGAAGGCCCAGCTGAAGTTATGTCTCATATGGGAGCTGCCTGATGATGAGCATCTTCTTCAAGGAGTAATTAATTCTGTGACAAACTCCCTTAAGTCTTCACCTCTCTCTTTTACCCCAACTCTGCTCTTCTGCAGCTCCAAGCTTTTCCACACTACACCTCCAACAGCCAGTGGAGCCAAGGGACTGTGTATTTTCTTGCCCAAGCCTTTACGTGCTTGGTGGAAGCCTCAGGTATAATTTCCTCACGATCCTAGGAGTGGTGATGCTGAAGTGGCATAGGCGGAGCAGGGAAGAGACACCCTGTTTCTCACAAGCAAGCAGAGCTGTCCCAGGCTGGTGGCCTCTTTCCACTCTGCCTTGTGAGGCTGTTGCCTGCTGCCTCCTCCCCTGCCTGAGGTGAGGGAGCTGCCTGCCTCCTCCAACAGCCCCGGCCGGCCCAGCTTGCCACAGCAGCGCTGGGAGACACGGGTCGGCAGCGCCTTCCGCAGCACCTGCGAGCTGCAGGGCCCCCGCTGCTTCTCATCACCCAGCAGCTCTTGCTGCTGTGGGCTGCTACTCAGCGCCTGTCCGCAGGCTTCTGGGCAAGACATTGGCTGGAGTGAGACTTCCCAGGCTTGCTTGGGAGCCCGAAGTCAGCCGGTGCCGAGGAGACTCGGAGGCTGCCCCAGGGCTGAAGAGGCATCTGGTCACTGCAGGGAGCTGAGCAGGTTCTCATCCACTCAAGCACAGGAAGACAAAGCAGAGTACTTGAATTTCCCACGTGTTCCATGCCAATTAAGTCAACCTAGATAATGTTTTCCTGCTAATACTCTGCTAATACATTGGGGTTTGGGGAGATCTTAGGGCAAAGAAGAATGCTGGGAATGGGTCTGTGAGAAATGGTCCCAAAGAGCTGACGCTTATGTAGAAAAGGCAGAGGGATGCCTTAGGCCCTTTACAAAGCAGCCTCTGGTCCTTTGCAGTAACTTTGCACCAGCTTGCCATCCTGCCCCTGCAAGCAGCTGCCTGGCTCATGCTGTTACCCTGGAATCACCTCTCCCTCATTGTGAGGAGATAGGAATTTTTGAAAGGCTTCTGGAACCTGTGTTTGCAAAAGCAGCTCCTCCTACCCTCTGCTTCAGTCTAACCGGCAACCAGAGGTTGCCATAGGAAGTGATGTGGGCACTTCTGCCACATGGTTGATCTTAACGATTCCATACATTTGCAGGGCAGAGAGTCTCATCCCTGAGCCGCCCATGCAACCTGCTTTAAGCCCTGGCTCAGAGCAGTCAGCCACCCATGAAGGTACATGCTAACAGAAGAGCCATGGGGAAGTGAGTCTGAGTACTATTTATAAGGATAGACATTATTGTAAGCGTACCATGTTTTGTGTAGTATTTGCTCTCTCTCACTACACGATATCACTCAGCCTGTGGCCTTATTCGGTAGTATAGGAAAATGAATACTTTTGGTCGGTACTAGTCTGCTGATCCATTTCTATTTGGAGGCAAATTTCATGCTGGAAAATGAGTGTGTAGTTAGCTGACAGAAAGGAAACAAAGGCATAACTTTTCTCTACTACACACAATGTTTTTGTTGTTTAAAATGATGCAATTATAATGAGTCTGATTCATTAGCTCTCTTTTAAAAGTCATACACCTTCAGAGATAACAATCTTTACATTTTAATTTCATTTCTAAGTGACTTGGTTTGACCTGTTTTGCTAGAAATAGTAATCCTGCTCATGAATACCATCTGCCCATTCAGACTGCTCCTGTACCAAATAATATCTTCAAGGCTGGAGCTTACGGCTTTAACTATCACATGATACACAGTCCCATGCCTCTTAATCAGAACATCAAGTGATTTATTCAATGTGCTTTTTTATTTCCTGCCACGGCCTGCCCTCTCAGAAGTTTCCAACAGCTTGAGGGAGCCAGAATTCATTCTTGGGACTGTCTACTTTCTGACTGGCAATGCTGTTACAAGCAGCAGCCTTTTCTGCTTGATCTTGCTGTGTTTGTTTCTCTCCCTGTAAACTTCTCCTCGTAAACCTGGTCTAGTAAAAGGTGTCCCTGCCCATAGAAGGGGGTTTGGAACGATATGATCTCTAAGGTCCGTTCCAATCCCAGCTGTTCTATGATTCTGTGATTCCCACATTGCCAGATGAAGCACGTAATTCTGCAATGAGTGCAGCAAGGTTTTTTCAGGCTCCAACAGCTGCTTTAAGGAAGAAGGTCATTCATTTGTACCCCACCTGGCCCAATGGGGCCCTGAACTTTCAGGCGGTACCGCACTGTAAATGCATCAGATAGATTGAGAAGATTGCATGAGTAATAGTACATGATGTTTCCATGTCCCATTGCTTTGGAAAAGCTCAGCCTGTAGTGTATTTGGCAACAGGCATTTTTGTGTTTATGTGGCCATGGCCTGAAAACAACATCTCATAGATGAGCCACGTGTCAATCAGTAGAGTGCTGAATGCTTACTCCAAGCTTGCTTATAAAACAAGCAGCCACGCTGATTTAGACTCATGCAGAGCATTCATTTAGTCAGATTTTCTGCTGGAAATGTAACGAGACCTAATTACCCAAAATTTGATCCAATCACCAGACTTTAAATCAGTATTTCTGTTTTTCATTCTTAAAAATTCTTTCAATCCTGTAAGCTAAGAGAACACGTCACTCACTCTTTCCTAGGGCAAACAGAGACAAAAGCTACCGAGAAAAATTTTGAAAAGCTTATTGTTGATCTCCTGACTTGTAGCCTGCTACTATAATCACAAGACGATCCTTTCCCCCATTTTAGTAATAAAAAGCAGCAACAAAACCAGACTGAAATGAGACAAAAATGTCTTTCTTTTGTTGGAGAGTTATTAAACATTAAGATTGAGGATGTGTGTTGCTGTTGAAGTTACGAAAGGGAACTTTCTTAGCATGCCCTTTTAAAATGGCTATCTCCCTGAACTTAGTTGCATGATTTGATTCTGGCCATTTTATTGAAATGACAGCCTCCATCTGTGACTGAGTTGCACTGTTTCTCTTACAGTTGTACAAGCAGAATGTAGGAGCTGTTACATTGTACACGGGGTCGGGAGGGAGGCTGTTGTGAGAGCAGTGGAGCACAGAGCTGAAGATACCACCCCCAGCCTTTTTTGACTCTTAAATGGCATTCTGCATTTTTGTGTTTTAGGTGGAACATCACACTGGAGCTGAAGAAGCAGAACCCTCTGGGATGAGTCATTTGTATATCCTGTGATTGTGGTTTTGTCTACCATCCTGCCAAGACAAAGATTAAAATCCTTTGAAGAATGACTAAAAATTGCTGTATGTTGCTGCTATAAGAGCATCAGCTGTCTACCTTAGTATTTTCTTCTAATTTTTGTGATCTTTCTCATTCACCTCTTAGAGATTTTGTGTTAACAGGAACAGACATCTAGCTTTCTTAAAGGGCCTAGCACTGCTATCTGGGACAGCATTGCTGTTTGGGACAGCATTGGTGCTACTGAGGTGACGCTTCTGGTGACATCCAAAGTATTAGAGCAGGATTTTCCAGTGTGTTCAGTACAAGCAGGATATGTTAAAGCAGTTGGTTTGTGGGGTGCACACCACAGAGGAGAGCCTCTGGTCTCCAGCATCACCTTGTGAAAAATAAGTCAACACCAATGTAAGCAAAACTGACCTCACTTATGCACTGTAGGACATTATCCCAGATGCGAGAGTCTTTATTCTGTCTCCATGGTGTCCATATCAGTTCTGTTTACAGTCATGGTGACTTGCACACCAGTCCCAGATACCTGAAGCAGTAGCTTTTTGTAAGTTTTCAAACAGGAGCCCTGTTGTACAGTGGGAGAGGATGGAGCATGTAGTCTGCTGGGCTACTCCACTCAGCCCCCCAGTGCCAACATCAGTTTAAATCTCTTTTCTTAGAAGACAGACAAAGGTGATGATCAACTTTCATTTCCTACTGGTCATGAATAGCTGAGAGATGTCTGAGTTGATTTCAGGACATGACAGAGCTGTGTAGGAAGAGCCAAAGTCTCGAAGATGGCTCCCAAAATTCATGATGCTGTCATCAGATATCTTCTAGCAGTAGCCTGCTGGAATGGTTCCATGCTGCACCTCAAACAACTCTTTGTGATCGCTTTTAGATTCAGACTGACCAAAACCTGATGTTCTTGGGTCTCAAAATGAAGAATAGCAACTTCAGAACTGCTGGATGGGGAAATGAGCGTGTCTTCATCAGGAGTTTGGCACCTCTGCACCACAGCTCTGCCAGTTTGAAAAGAATCACAGTGGTGGCCGTCTGGAAACTTCTATTTTATCCTGGGCAGTTTTGCCCAGACAGTGGCTTCTGGAAGACTTGCAGTGGGCACTGCTGTCATGTTTGGAAGCAGAGATGAATGGTACAGCAGCACTCCTGGAAATGCTGGTAGATGAGCTCCCCAAGAAATCTCAACAGGAAGTTAGTCTGATCCTCTTCCCCAACAGGTCCTGAAGAACCATTACTTAACCCAATCCGTGGTGAAGCAGATGTTAGAAAGCTTTTGTGCATAAGGCTGGGGCATGAATATCACATGAGGGGAACACACTGCGTACAATAATGGTCCATGTAATCTCTTTCCACTGAACTACACTGGAGCTATTGTTGCCATCTTCCTGAGCATCTGACTGAACACCTACAGTGAGTATTGGTGAGAATTGCTTTTGACCACTTGTGTAACCACATATAATTTTACTTGTGCTTTCAATTAAGTCTCTTGTCAGATGAAAATTAGTAGAAATTGCTGAAAAAAATGGTTGAATAAATTACTGTAACCAATAATTGACATCTGATATCAGATTTTTCTCAGGAGAGGTGCTGGAATACATGAGCTAAGTAAAAGTTATTTAGAGATATAATCACAGAAAGTGTAAGGCCCAGTCAGGAAACCCCTACAGGGAGAATCTAGTAGCTCGTCAGGTAACGGTGATTTTATAATGTGATAGTTGCAATGAGTATCTTCAAAGGCAAATCTCAATGGACTCCTCTGATTAACTAAATTTTTCAACCAAAGCATAGACATACAAACAGTGTAGTTTGTAAGTGTAATTAATATACTTGTGGGAAAACCATGCATTTTCTGTGGTAGAGAGGGCCAACAAAATACCTGTGCAATAAAAACTGATGAGCTATGTGATATTTTACACCTCAGTAATGTTTTGGTATATAGTCACAACTCCATTCAAAATGAGTATTGTGGACTTTGTTTTGTCTTTGTTGCCAGTGTAAAATGCTTCAAAAGAAAATCTCAAATACCCTGGACTGTGAAGTATGCACAGTGCTAAGCTGAGGTAACAAGAACATCCTGCAACTAAAAAAAGAAAACAGTTTTCTGCACATCAGGAATAACAAAAGAAGCAAGAGCTATGATCATTCTATTAAGTCATGCAGCCAGTTACTAAGTGCTAATCGATAGAGACAGATTTAGAAACAAACATAAGTCCTTTCCAGTAAAAGAGGTAAGCAGAGGGCTTGGAAATAGCATAGCAACAAACCTACTCTGCCTGGAGGAAGCCATTTCCATCATTCAGGCTCCACTGGCGTCAGCTGTGACACACGCAGGTCCTGGAAATGGTACTGCTTCAGCACTGAGTGCATGCAGCGTTGAGACTTTTCTCCTCCCAAATTACACACACTTGGCTCCTTGTCTGAGCAGAAATGTCTGTTTAAGATTGTAGTCGTGGTGAGATTTATGTCCTACCTGGACTGGAGACAGCAAGTGACAAATTGACTTTGTACAACATGCATAAAGACTTGTAAGCCTGACGCTCTCACTCTCTGCCAGAAGAGCATACCCAGACTTTCAAGTGCTGCAAGACTTCCCAACCTTCATCAAGTGCTTGTGCTTGTCTTCCAGTATGTGGGTACGTGCTCAGGGTAAGCAGGATCTAAACTCTGCCCTGGCTTTGGACCTCTGCACTCCTGCTCTGCATGTGTTTCCTCTAACCACAGCAGTCACCTACCTGAGAAAAGAGATCCCTCTCCCCACCCCTGCACAACTGCAATGGCCCTGGGACTTCCCAGCAGTCTAAGTTCCATGGGTAAATGATAGCTCAAAAAGTTAGAATAAAACAGGTTTGCACAAGTTTCTGACAGACCTATCCCTTGCTTAGAGAGCACCTGACACACACATCTCTAGATTACCCTCACAGCCTACTTCATCCTCATGAATCTGGGTTTTCTTTGGTTCAGATCCATCCTTTGGTGAGCCCAGAGGAGTTCTTTTCCTTCTGCAGTTTAAGGCCTTGGCTTCTTTTACTTTTAGTGATGAGGAAGGGAGGGGGCATTTTCAGGGACCAGTTCACCCCACTTTCACAGCATACCTGCTGGATGGACTGAGTTGCCTTCTGGAGGTTACTGTCTCTCCCCACTTACCATATAGGAGTTTTGGTTTAGACTGCATGTCTAATTTATTGTGAGGGGAAGTTAGGTAAAACAATGATCAAGCTCCATTTACCTACAGCAGATGTCCAACTTTCAAGTAAAACTCTAAATGCCATCAAAATATTTAGAAAGGCCCAGATAGATGTGCAAACAGATCTCCTGGTCACCTTATGACGTGAAGGTACTACAGCACCAATGCAGGAATTGTTTTATGTCTCTGTGTCAGACAGAAAATTTTGCTGTAGTATTTCATAGCCTCCTGTGCTGCATTTTGTCTCCTTGATATTGAGAAGAAGCTTCCTATAGGTATAAGAATAGGAAGGACTTTTACATCTGGAGAATTTCCAAGAGCTTACCAAAACTGAGAAGTCAAATTAAATAGTGATTATGTGTTTTCAGCAACTTTGCACTGGTGGTGATCTGTGTCTTCTTTCTTCACACCAGCTGCTCCTTGTACAGAGATTGCCTGAGTTACCCCTCAGACAACTATAATTTTGGAGTGAATCCTCTGAAGTTAAGGTGGTGTAGGTCTGGTGACTATAAATGCATGATACAACTGCATTTAGCCAGGATCTGCGCTGCTGTGTGTGGTGAACTTTGCCTTCGTGTTGAGGCTGAAGAGATGGACATGCAGACTGAAATCAAAGTGGATGGCACTGTTGTTCATCTTGCAGGTACGTGTCACCATCCTCCCTTGTGTTGGACAAGTACTCGTGACTATGCCACCAAACAGGTCAGCAAACTGATCTGGTTGAAAACTTGCCCTAGAAAAATAGCAGATTGTTTTTCAGCTGGGTCAGTGGGCTGATCCAGCTGACTGCAAGATCAGACAAGCATGAGTACTCCTGTTCCAGCACCTGGGCTTAGTGAAACTGTGTCCTGAGATATAGCTGTTACTATCCAGCAAGTAAAAACTAATATGCCCAGCAAATATTCAAGGCAAATCCCAAGGAGAAGCCATAAAGGCAATACAGTACATTAAGACTGATAGGTAAGTAGGCATGGTGATACGTGTCAGAAAAGCTCAAAGAGGTAGTCTCAATCATCAACTCTTCATAAGAAACACAAACATTACATTGACAATTTCAGGGAAATGCATCAAGATGTAGTGACTTCAGTGCTTTTGAAACCAGGCTCCTGCCAGCATATTCGCAGTACTAAGGCAGATCACTGTCTTAAAGGGTTTGTGGCTCTGGATCTTTTCACATTTAGCTGAAACCTGCTCACCGGTATTAGCCATAAGAGAGTGGGTGCCCATGCAGTTTGGATCATGCACATTTAGATCAATCAATTTGGTGTTTTAGAACAAATATAATTTCTTTAGTGCGACTAGAATAAGGGGATCCTGGCCTTGCTGTCCTTGCAGATGGAAATTCAAAAGGAGACATCTAAAACTGCATGCTCTGAGATGTATGTGCAGACTTTGAACCGTGTGGTTTGATCACCATTTTCTTTTTTTTTAATGTGCTTGGAGAAATTACATCAACTGTAGACCGGAAACTGTTTTTTGCAGGTCAGTTCAGATTGCTTATTGAAAGTCTTTTTGGCAGAACAGGACAAAGTTTCAGGTTTTTAACACAGCCATCTCAGTTCATGAATATGGCCTTCAGGCCAAACTGTTCCCTCTCTACGTGCCTATATACAATACTCAAGCAAACACAATGGAATGGCATATTGGAAAGCTTTCAGCCTCTTACACCACTTAGCACAATCTTTTTAGCTGTCTGCACTGTTTACTCATCCTCCTGCACCACTGACAGTAAAAGCCTGCAGGAATTTTTTTTCTTTCCTTCCTTTCCTTTATTTTTTTCCTCCAGCAGCACTGCAGACACAGTAGCATAACCAACTCAAAGGAAAACAAACCAAAGAGACTTTCGAATTCCAGACCTCTGCAGGACAGGCTGCTTGTTTGAAGCTGAAAGGAAGCCAGAGCATAGCGGCAAGGAAGCTGTGATTTCATTCAGCAGTCTGACAGAAACTCCAAGGTTTCACTGCAGCAGTTTGTGCAGAAGCAGCAGCATCCCTCTGACTGGATCCATGACAAATGCTAGCAGAGGAGTCCCCAGGAGGAGGATGCCCATGTAATTCTGTGTTGCTGCCCGTTGGCTTTTTAGTAGCAACTCTCTGAGGAAATCAGGTATGCTCTATGGGGTTTTAAACAGTTTTTATTCCTTATGATGATGTCTAATTTCTAAGGGAAGAGAAAGCTGCAAGGAAACAGGGAAGATTGTTGAAATAAAGAAAGCCCCCCATGGAGGGTCATTCCTCTTGTCATGGTGTGGTGGTAGTGGTGTGTGACGATACACAGGAAAATTACCCTGAGCAGAGGTGGCTGGGGCATTTTCCTGGGGTGCAGATTAGCGGGGAAGTCTCTGGTGAGATTTGGCAGGAGGACTCAGGGATGATCAGCATCTGAGTCACACATGTTTTGGTGTTTGTCTGGGGACAGATATTTGTGGTTTGGTATCTGTGCATCAGCTGGTATGCTTGGTAAGCAGGCAGGAGAGAAACACTGATCAGGTGGGGCAGAAGGTTTAGGATGGTATGCACTGGGTTGGGGAAACACTAAAGATTGTATCAAACCCGTTTGCACCAGTGTGACTCTGGAATGACTTTGCTGAAAGCAGTAGAGTAATGCTGACAAAACTGTGAACAGGATTTTGCCTTATACTGTGAAAATGAGAAAATTTGGCAGAGGGCCTGGATGGGTGCTGGGAGCTAGTCTCTGAATGTATAAATGCATGTGCTTCTAAAAAAGTCTGTGCCGGTTGCTGGATTGATGTTTGAAGCCCTACAAGCATGCATCACCCTTCCCTTCATAGGAAACAAAGATGCTGTTGCACTTCAGACAGCCTACCCACTGAATTATTCAATGCAACTAAATAACTACAGAGCTCCAACGAGTTACATAAAACTGCAAAACTGGCTCACTCCCTTGCCTTGAATCAATGGTATTTTTCTGATGGCTACATTATAGCACTAAATCCACGCTCAACACACTTGGAGAAAGAACTGAAAACGTAGTAAGAGGATCATGGAGGGGAACTAACATTACATTGTAAGAAAGATTCTGGCTGAAGAACAGACTCCTGCTGGTTGTGCGTGACAATGTCTGAAACAGAGCATGTTTTGTGCCCTGTTGTGTCTTCAAAGCCAGTGCCTGCCCAAAAATGCTTATCTGGAGACAGAAAGGCAGAAAAGCACAATGGCTGAGTGTTGTTAGAGAGACTACTTCATGTGCTGGGTTTAGTCCAAAGCAGGCAATGCAAACCCTGCATACGTATGAACCCATGCTGGCTCTTTTGCACCCTTTCGCTTGCCCAGCATCATCATTCTTCTTGTCAGATTCCCCCACTGTGCCAGAGCTGAAGCTGTGTTGTGGTTTTAAGCCCAGCTGGAGATGAAACGCCACACAGCCTCTCTCTCAACACCCCGTGGAATGGGGTGGAGAATCCAAATAAAACTTTTATCTTGACATAAGAACAGTTTGATAATTGAAAACAAAGTAAAATACAATAATAATGGTAAGTAATGATAGTTAATAATAACGAGAACAACCCCCCACCCTCCAAAGTGATGCACAATGCAGTTGCTCACCATTTGCTGTTGGATGCCAGACCCCCCTTCCCAAACCCAGACTAGCTGTCCTTCTGGGTAACTCCCCCAGTTTATATACTGTGCATGACAGTCTGTGGTGTGGAATATCCCTTCAGTCAATTCAGATCACCTGTGCCAGCTGTTCTCCCAGTTTCTTTTGCTCACCTTCTCACTGGCAGAGCAAGAGACAAAGAGAAAGAAAAGTCCTTGACTAGGGATAAACATGACTCAGAAAAAAGCCAAAACATCAGTGTGTTATCAGCGCCATTCTCATTACAAATCCAAAACCCAGCACTGTAACAGCTACTGAGAAGAAATTAACTCTACCTTAGCTGAAACCAGGACAATACCCACCCCTTATTCCACACCATTATATCATGCCAAGTTTCACACTCTCCAATATCCCATCACCTTCCCTATTTATCTGTTTTGACAGCTACACATAAAAACATCATTCTCTTAGCCCCTGCCAAATGTTCATAAAATGTCCAGATACACCAAAAAAAAAAAATGTTTGTTGGATTCATTTAGTCCATGACTTTGGTTTTCATCCTTGGTAAGAGTCTTTTAGCAGGAAAGCTGGTGTGAGGTGTTGGATTGTTGCATGCTGCACATTTTGAGTCAGTTCTGATTCCTGCTCTGCTGTGCTTGTTCAGTTTCATCAAAGTTAATTCTTCACTGGTCTAAGTGTGACGATCAGAGGGAAGTTCAGGCTCAAATCCTTAGAATCTTTGTGGTTAAGATTAATGCCATGAGATGCTCAGTGAGGTGAGGCACACATAGCCACCATAGAAGTGGTAATATTACAACCGGGTAGTTATTAATGTAATATAATACAATTTAATTCATTGTTTATTTTCACCCAAAATCACATCCCTTTGAGGCACACTGTTCTTCTGCATCCTGCCACATCACCCACCAAGTGCACCCAGGTCTTTGAGCAAAAGCAATCCCACAGATGGGTTTGTCTTTGCCTGAGGCAGGAATGACCCAGACTGTTTTCCCCAGCATGTTTTTAACATGTACTACAGGAACTTTACCCCCTTCTACAGTATGTAAAAGTTTTGATTGGGCAGGGCCAACCCAATTGGCAGATGCTCTGGTGTTGGCTAACTAAATGGCCTTTGCCAAATGAGTATCCCAGTGTTTGAAGGGCCCACCACTCATTGCTCTGAGTGTAGTCTTTAACAGTCCATTACATCGTTTGATCTTTCCAGAGGCTGGTGTGCTATAGGGAACATGATACAGCCCCTCAATGCCATGTTCTTTGGCTCAAGTATCTATGAAATTGCCTCAGAAATGAGTTCCATTGTCTGATTCAACTCTTTCCAGAGTACAGTGTCACTGTAAGACTTGCTTTTCAAGGACCAGGATAGTGTTTCAGGAGGTGACATGGGGCACAGGGTTTGTTTCCAGCCATCCTGTGGTTTCTGCCACCATCATAAGCACATGGCACTTGACATCACAGGTTTGGGTTAGCCTGATACAGTCAATCTGCCAGGCCTCCCCGTACTTATCTTTCAGCCATTGTCCTCCACTCCAAAGAGGCTTTACTCACATAGGCTGCTTGATTGCAGCGTGTTTCACATTCATGGATAACCTGAAGCTGGCATACGTACCAACAGGGAACCAAATGTCTCTAAATATCTGGAGCTGCTGGAGCAGTTTGTCCCCATTAGAGCAGCTCTAAGGAAATGTCATGTTTGCAATGCTGACACGAGCTCCCACGAACACTGTGACCAGTGGGGAGCAGGCACTGAACCTCCCGCACCATGCCTGGACCTCCTGCATGGGGGAACAGGCAGCCGTGAACCCTTCCAGCACCAGAGGAGTATTTGAAAGCACCCTTGTGATTGCTCTATGTCTGCTTTACCAGCAGCTAAAGAACACCCCGAATGCTGCTTAGCAATTCATGCGTGGAGGTGGGTTACTGCTTCTGAACATGGAGATATCCAGTGCTCTAAACAGAAAAAAAGTGTTTGCAAATATTGAACATTTATCTTTGCTGGATTACCTTTTCTTTTCCAGCAAAGAAAATTCACTAGGAAATTAATCGCTGGACTGGAAACAGAACTATTAGATTGCTAATCAGAAATCACAGGGAGAAATGCAATATGAGTCTCATGCAGGAGCAGAAATGTTTTAAACAGGTTTGTTTGTTTGTTGTTATGTAGCTTTAATACATTGGTAAAAATCACAGTCAGTTTGCCAGAAAATTGTAATGTTTGCCTCATAATTTATTCATAGTCTTGTGATTAACGGCTTTGTGTGGTTGATCTGGTTTTTCTATTTTTCTTTAAAAAAACAAACAACAAAAACTAATCAATATAGAGTGACTATTTTTGTGAAAGATGAAATTTTGCTGCTGAATCTTTCTAATGCTACACTGACTATACTGAAACTCAAGAAATTTAGAAAAGACAAGCCTTAAGGAAAAAAAAAAGGTTGCAGAAATATTGAACAAATTGGTAGAAAATATAATATGTAATGCAACTAGCAGGTGTATAAATACACATGATATTATGAAGAAAAATTGATATAACATTTGTAGAAAAAAATATCTCACAGCTCGATGGAGTTTTTTGGGAGGAGGGAGGAGAGGGATGTCCCCAGTGAAGTCTCAGAAATCTACCCCTAGAATTGTGTTGTTTGACACAGAAGTTATCTGAAAAAAGAAGCATAGTCTGAGGTGAGTTTCCTGATAACAAGTTCCTCCAGGTAGCGAAAATGAAAGTCAGCCAGAAAAAAAAGTATTTCACGCTATGAGTTATTGGGTTAAAATGGCAGAAAAAAATCCGTGTTGTCAAAGCAATCTTAACATTGTGTGCAGAGAGAGAAGTGCTGAAAAGAGAAGTCCTATTACTTGGGCAGAAGAGATCCCTGAGTTATAACACACAGTGTTATATAGGGCAAGAAAGCTGAACAAATAGTACACAGTGAATGATTAAATAGTCGGGGACTCTTCAGAGTGGAACAAAAGAAGAGAATGGGAGATTTGACAAGGAGGCTTAAAAACATGAGCAATGTAGAGAGAGGAACTAGAGAGTCATTATTCCCTCCTTCATAAAGCAGAGGAACTAGAAGAAACTAAGAGAAATGGGCAGGTAAAAAGTCCAAAACAAATTAAAAGAGGTGCTTTTTCACCCGATGTATAACTCTGCAACAATAGAGCGACGTAGATTTCCCAGGCAGGTGCAAAGCAGAGCTGGTTCCCGGAGGCCTTCTGTCCTTAGCCGAAGTAACAGAAGTGAGCCATGATTTTACAAGAGTAACAAGGCCTTCATTTTGCGAAGTTTTACCTATCCACAACATAACTCAGCTTTGGAACACTGCAGGACTTGGTGGGTGCCAGAGCCTTATGGGGTTCACACAGCTACTGGACAAATCCATGGAAGAAAAATTAATCGAAGTGTATAAACCATGAAGACACCACATCTGTGCCAGGACATTATTGAACTGCAGACTGTTGCAAACTGGAACAGGTACTAAGTGTCGCCATATACTTGTCCTGTTCATGTAGCCTTCAGAAGGCAACTGATGCTGTGCTGAACAGGTCTATTGTGACCCAGACTAGCCATTTTGAAGGTGAGACTGGAATCCAGCAGGAAACTGAAACAGTGAAAAAGACATGGAGGTATTTGCATTGTAACAAAACCAAAAGGTGTCCTCCTGTGTCAAACTAAACAGCGATAAAGGAAGGTTAGCTGTCACCAGAGTAGTGAGCAGTATCAGATGGTTCCAACTGTGTCCAGGCAAAATAAACAGGGCTTTTTTTCCTTGCAAAAGGGAGAAGGAGAGACACGGCAGGAGTGTGAGAAACAGGGTGAAAGTATTCATCATGAAAGCTTGGCTAAGCTTTGCCCAAACAAGTATATACTCCTATTGCCCCTACCATACAGTTGATGGTGTTTGGACCTGCAGTTCGCAGATCTACCAAACTTGACTATATGCTCCTTTAAAAGACAGATTGTTACCCTGACAAATTCTTGGGGATAACCTTTATTATGATATGAATGGATAAGCAAATTATGACAGAAATGCACATATGACAACATGGTCACTTTCAGGGTCCTCTGCATGCTTTTGTGAATTACATATTTTTGTATTGTTTGTTTTTTTATAAAATATTCACCCACTCTAAACTCTAAAATACAATCTTTATTTTTCAAGAAGAGCGTTGCAAAAATTCAGAAATGGTACATAACTGGTGAAAATGAAAATATGCTAGGACTTTTCCTATGAACCAGTACTAAAAAGAAATTAAATAAAAAATAATACTTCTTTCTATGAATTAGGTAATTTCATAGCATTGATTGGGAATAGATAAAGTGTATCTATTATTGAGAACTGCAGATATGCTTTTTGCAGTGGATTAGGAAGATAAATTTTTGCATGGGTTGTAGATCCAGCTAAAGGCAATGGTAGACCTAATAAGGACATGTGAAAACTGCAGCCTGACATGATTTTAATGAGGTTTCATCTCAGTTTCACCTCTTGAACTGACTCACTTCAAGAACACATCCTTTGCCTGACTGTTTACTGCAGAACTGGTGTGAGTCTTTAGACACACGACAATGTGTAACTGTAAGAGACTATGATCTGGTGTAATTCATGCATTTACGAGCTGTGAGAAGGTGCAAATTAAAGCTCAAAGTCCTGTATATATGTTTTTAAACCATTTGCATTTCTCATTAGGCTTCTCTCATTCTTTGTAGTGGGAATTATTCTAGCTTCAATCATTTCTGCATAAATCAAGTTTTCTTGTATCATCCAAACTCACTGCACTAAAGGCAATTTAATTCTAGTTCAACATACATTGCAACGAGTGATTTACCACAGCTGTTTTTGAGCAGGCTTTAAACTGGATTATAATTCCTTCTAAATGGAAAAACCAAGTCTGGTCAAAGTAGACTCACTGATTCAAGACTGATAATGCAAGTAATTTTTAATTCTTTCATATAGATTAGACATTGGACAAATTTAGGGATCATACAATGTGTTTCCACCAGGCTACCTGGCTACCTCCTCTTCTGTTCTGGAAATGGGATGTAGAACCATCAGTAAATACATCCTCATGTCAGAGTGTGCTTACCAGGAATAACTGCAATGAGAAATTAGACATCACTGGAAATCAAGTCCTGCTTGTGGTAAGCAACCCTAAAGCAATCCTATAACCCAAGGATTATAAACAACTAGAGAAGACTTTCCACAACTCCCGTCCTTTAAGCTCCTTTTGGAAGCATTTAATTCCACCTTTGCTTTATACCTACTGGATGATGTTTTTCTTTTGTCTCTGGTCTTTCTAAACCACTGTAGTCAAACAACAAGAATGCAAACACAAAGAGTGTTCAGCCTGGATTTCTTTGGCTTTGAATTTATTCAACAGCTAACTCCTCCAACATTGATCCGGAAGTGAGTAGATACTCAGACAGCTTCTCCTCATGGTATAGATAGACTCACACCTAGACTAGTATGCTTTTTAAATGAATCACTCAGACCATTCCTTGATTCCATAAGTGCAAAACTATTTTTCTATTTTATTCACTCTTTTGATTTTTTGAAGTAGCACAGGAAAAAAGGAATAATGTGCTTCCTTGGGAAAACAGACTCTTATTCATTCCTTGCTGAAAGTCTGCTTGTGTCAGCTGACAAAAGATGCTCTTTCCGCAAACCTCTCTGATTGTAGATTGTGGACTCAAGACAGCTCACATATAATATTGTTGCATGTACTACTCCACAGTTTTAAATATTGTTTTTATTATATCATTAAAACACTAGACAGTACATACTCATTGGAAAGGAGAGAAAATGAGATTGTAGAAATGGCTAACAAAATCTAGGCCTTACATTACTTTTGCAAGGCTTTCAGCTGAAACATTGATGATGAGAGTAAATGGAGCTTTATGAAAAATGTGTAGTGGGTACTTAAGAAGTTCCAGGAATGGACAGTGGCTAATTGTCCACTAAAATTTTGGAACCACTGACCTCAATCCACTCTCTGTGAACATTAACACCAAACAGAGAAGAATTTGAGTTGAGTATCCATGTGATTTGTGCAGGTCTCGGTGCTGTGGGCTTGTTCTATTGTCCAGGAGAACAGTAGGGAAATACAACTCATATTCTTGCTCCTTGCTTTTTTTCCATGTTACTATCTTCTCCATCTATGCAGAAGAGAAAGAATTATAGTAGAAATTCAGGAAGAATTCTGCTGAATAACTTCATAGATTTCCAGTGAGATTTAGGTACCGTTTGTAGGATAGAGGGAGTCAGCAGTGAACCAATGATGATACGATGTACTAGTCTTGATTTGAAGTTATTCTGGTATGGACTGGTGTCATTCTACTCACTTTCATGGAGGTGCTGCAAATTTATATTGACATAAATGAATTCAGAATGCTTAGTATCTTACTGAAAAACTCTTATTTGAAATTGAACAGCACACACAGTGTTGTATCTGAGCAGGATCTTTAACTACTCATAATTAATTAATTAATTACTTGTAATTAATAATTGTAAATAAAAAAATCTGCACGGGCTGAAATACAGGTTGTACTTTGAAGCATTCAAGTGAGAAAAAGCATTATGGTTCCGATGAAATCTTTAATTGCCCCTACTTATCTTTCTCAACAATATTTTTAGTCCAAACAGTTAATAATATTTTTTTTTTAGCACACATGAAAACTGCTCAGTGCATTTCAACTTACGCTATGGCTAACTTCCCTTCTAAAGATTTTAGTAAATGCGTTGCAAAGATTCACTCAGATTGTATGTGACAGTCAATTCTCTTCTGAAAACTCTTATTTTCAGTAAAATTTATGTTATCAATCTGAAGTGCTCATATTCTTTGTACTTTAAAATCTAATACTCCAAGGGTGACTTGATGTACTGTTGGCCACTGACATAATTTTCGTTACTGCTCTTACAGTTCTGCCATGCAACCACACAAGGCTGCTTAGCTTCACTGGTCTCCTTGAGAAACCACAGATAATGTGCAAGTGTCATGCACTGTCTTTGCTCTGCCCTACATCTGATGCTGAGGAAAATTGGGCCACAGCAGAGGGACCAGCAAAGAGCCTTGGAGGTATTGGCAGGCAGGAGTTTCATGGGAGAGGTCAACAGAAACCTCTGTCTTCAGGCTGCTGTCAGCAGTGGGAAGGAATATACAGATGCAGCCATCCTTTGGCAACTGTAAGATCTAAAAGAAAGATAAAACAGTCGTATCTCTTCTTTTCAGTAAACAGGAAGTCCTGGTTCAGAGGTAGGAAAGACTTCTCTTTCTTCTCAGATGCAGGAAGTAGAGAGGATTCATGTGAGCATTATTAGGGCAGGGACTCTCTGAGCCCGGGTTTGGGAATCTTGGCTCACTTTCCTCTCCAGTAGCTGCAGTGCCAGATGGGATGGCCTGGACTGAATCCTACCACATTCTCCAGGAGTTTAAAATAAACTGGCTTAAAAGTAGGATTTAGTCTGCCTGAATTAGCAACTATCTGGCCTCTAAACTCCAGGGCATTGATTGAACCACTTTTCCCTAAGTTCTCTGTGGCCGCTGAAGAGGTCTGTGTGCCTTTGAAATCCATTTGTCTCTCCAAGCTGAGGTCTGGCCTTCTCAAGGGTGGGCACCCAAGCAGGGACATGGGGTGCCACTAGAGCTCCCATGCCTGCAGCTCTGTGGCTGTGCTGTGTAACCTAGCTTGACAGCAAAGCAGTGTGTCAGACTCCTTGCCCTTCCTGGTTTATTGAAATACTGGTGGCACTTGCTGAGGAATGATTTTCTCGAGGGATTTAAGCCATTTCTGAGTGCAGAAGTGTTGCCTAGGTGCTTAATTTCCAGAGAAACGCACTGTCTTGGGGTCTGCACAGCTGGTCCTTGCAGGGAAGTTGTTCACTTGGCTTAGACTAGAGGTCTACTTAGCCCAGTACTCTTCTGACAGGGATAGGTTGCTCCCTCCAATAAGGTGAGGACAAACATGAGAATAGCCAAAAGCAGGTGCTGGGGAAAGAAATTAAGAAACGTGGCCGTAAGTAGATAACATGTGAAAGAGTATGAGTAGCGGGGTGCACAGGCAGATTGAAGTTTATATTTGCAAGATTTAACTGCTGTTACCTCGTGTGTATCTAAACTTACTTTGGCAGGCGGGTCTTGGGATCCTTCTGTTTGAATCATTCCCAAGATCTGGCTCTGTCCATCCGTGTAATCCTTGCAGGCAGCCTGGCTTAAGTTTTACAAAACCAGTATGCCACCGAGGTAGCCAGCAGGCCCTGGGATGATAACTGAAATGCAGTTACAGAGTCCTCACCAGGAAAGGCAGTGAAGGCTGGGGAGTAGGAGGCCAGTGCACCGGGGAGAGGTGTAAGGATGTGAGAAGGATGCACTTGACCATCCTCTGTACGTACACTTTTCTGATTTCAAGAATCAGAATGGTTATGCCAAACCTAGGCATGCATGAATATATGAAGCACATTCTTGTTAACATCGCCTGTGACATATCGCTGTCACTTTCAGAAAATTACTAAGTGCCCTCGCAGTGTCAGGTGAATTCCTGGAGCAGGCGAGAACGGTGACACGCAGTCAAGGCACACTATTTATTTATATGCCTGTGCGAACCAGCTCTGACAGGGACTTGATCGAACAGCATTGAGGGCAACCCTTTTTTCTGGGCGCTCCAGCCAAGTGCCAAAGCCCAGCTCCGCAGTCGTAAACCTGCCCCAAGAATTTACTCTGAGCAAATACCAAAGCGGAGTGCAAACCCTCCGGAGCCCTTCGTCGTGCAACCACTGAGGCAACGCAGCGCGGTGGGGGCAGCGGCTCGCAGCAGCCCGGCAGCGCCAGGCGCCAGCGGGCGGGATGGCTACAGATACGTGACACGCATGTTAAGGGCGTTTTTAATGTTGACGTTTAAAGCCGGGGGGGTGCTGGGGGTGGCGGTGGAGTGAACCGGCTCAGAGGGGGACCGCCTGCCCGCTCGGCACCTCAGTAGGAGCTGCTGGCCGGCAGGCCGTCCGTGTGGCACTCGCCGGCCGCTGTCACGGCCCGACCATGGGAGCCAAGGGAGCCGGCAGTCCCAGGCTGGCAGCACTTCCAGGACCGCCCTTCCGCCGCCACTGCGGCCAGGCCGGCGGAGCC
>VZRJ01011808.1:99518-207406 GCA_013397565.1 Ptilonorhynchus violaceus
CGGGAGGGGCGGCGGGGGCAAGGGGCCCGCGTGTTCCCCGGGGCCGGCGCCGGGAGCTCGGCGGCCCGGAGCGGTTCCTGCTGACGTGAGGCCTCGGCTTTTGCCGAAAGGGGGCATTTAATAGCCCGTGTGCGTGTCCAGGCGGTGCGTGCGGATTCTCCTCCGCCCCCTCCCGTGTTACCGGGATGCTGTGCGGGTGACGGAGCGCTGGAACAGATTGCCTAGAGAGGCTGTGGAGTCTCCCTCACTGGAGATATTCAAGAACCGTCTGGACACAATCCTGTGCCGTGTGCTCTGGGATGACCTTGCTTGAGCAGGGAGGTTGGAGGAGATGCTCCACTGTGGTCCTTCCAGCCTGACCCGGTCTGTGTGCCTTACGGTGAGCAGCGCTGTGCGAGGTGTTGGCGCAAAGCGGGAGCACAAAGCTTTCACTGGCAGCGAGGCGTATGTAGCAGATAATGATTGAAGAAAAGCAAATGTGGGCTGTTCACGGAAACGCGATAACGCTGGCGGACGTGGAATAGACAACAGTCGCAGCGTTTGAGCACCTGAACAGCCCTTTTTAAAAAACATCCATTAGAATTAGTGGACAGAGGAACGATGGGAACTCTCTAGATATTCTTTGAGTGTGGGGGGAATGTGTGAAGGTGTTTCTCCGAGAGAAACACAAAAATCTAAGAATTAGGTATTGCCTGGTATCCCCAAAGGAACTGAAGAGCTGCCTTTTACTAACCTCTGCAGTGAAGAGAGAAGGCAAGCAAAGCAGGTGCATCACTGAAAGTGAAAATAAAACTTCTTGTATAAGAGAAAACAGAGCAATTGAAGAAGTTCAGAAAGAGGATCAGATGACTGAATGTCGTGGCCTAGAAGCTGGAAAAGCATCTAATGTGGTTATAAATGGAACTGGCTAAAGACGAAAATCTGGATGGCAGACTTTTTTTTTCTTTTTACTTGTAGTGCCATCTGAATCAGTAAGACTTCGCTATAAGGATCTACACAAACTTGGAGTTAGTTGCACAAGCTTATGTACTGTTGCTGATGAGGTGGTGGGACAACCATCTGTTTTAGTCATGTGTATCATAATCTTACGCTAGGTAGCAGAAAAGAGGTGTCTGGAACATTCAACCTTTCCCAAAAGAAGGACCTGAATTTGCTTACTTGGACAAGAGACTGTCTGCATGGAGCTTTTATCATAATGGAGCCACAGTGTGGTAAGGACTCAGGAAAATATTCTTGAGTCTCTGTTTTACCTTTACTGTAGGTTCACAGACCATTAGTGCAAATAAGAAAGCATCTTAGGTTCTTTAGAAAATCTGTGGTTTAATGGCTCTGAGGGTTTCTGGTTGATGTTTTGAATGAAAAATGATATTGTTTTCATATATTATCATAGATAAGAAAAAACCTCCCATCTTTTTTTAGGGTGTTTTAATTTTACTGTTCTTCCCCATTGTCCTTTGGACAGAGAACCTTGCAAGCTAAAAGCATATAGTTTTCAATGCTTTACTTCTAAAACCAAAGTTAATAGCAAATGAGAGACCTCACGAAGTCAGTTGGCATTGTAAGACTGTATACAGTAAGAGGAGCTTTTTTGATGTCACTCCCTTCCTGCCTTTCCTTTCTCCTTCTCCTGTTAATTTTTTTAACCATACTCAAAGACAGCTTTCCATCAAAAATGTTTGATTGCTAGAAGTTTTTTTGTTAGGTTAATAACCATTTAATTAAGATTCTCCTTCAATGCTTCTTTTGCTTCCTCCTTTCTCGTAGTCCCTGGTAGGTTTTTCATGTGTCACTACATCAATCATTAGTGCAGCTTAAGACAGGAAAGGGAAAAGACTGTGAGCACTTTGAACAATAGTGTAGAGTCTGATGGAAAGTTATACATTTGATATGTAAGCATTGGAAAAGAGAAACTGCATTCTTAACACGGACTGAAAGTCAGTTGCTGTTTTCGTACAGTTCTCTTTACAGTTAAGCTCAAAGAGCATAAGCAAATACTGTGATTCTGTGAACAAGCACTTCAGGAAGCTCAGTTCTATATTTCTATTGTCAGTGATTTCTGTAATAGGCCATGGTGCTTCCTTATTACTATAAAATTGTACACCCTTGCTGCTGGTCATTTAGTTTCCTTCATATTTGAAGAATTTTGTCATTGTCACAGTGGTCTCTCTTCAAATAAGATAGTGTTGCCCGTGAAAGAAATCTGAAGCAAAATTAGTTTTGATACTTGTCTTTTGAGGGCAGAAGGGAGCAGAGGGAATGTAGGGTGAAATGATTATTTTGTAAGAGGATTCTGCCACACCAGGAAATGCTGTCCAGAACATGCCTGCTTGTCCTCTGTGGGCAAATTTCAGTTCTTTGCAGTAAACAGCTGTCGTTGACAAGACCACCCTACCTGTTTTATTCCTTTTTGAGGAGTTGTCAGGCTCTGTGGGCCTCCTTGGTTAAGAACTGTAGTAGCTGTTGCCTAAGATGTCGCTACTTCATCTTTTTTGTTATGTGTGTTGGAAAACTGGATTATAATGTTACAAAAGGATTGTAATATGCAGTGGAGGGAGGCCTTTATATATATATATGTATAACTGGGATTACTTTGACTCTTGCTTTTTTTCCAGTTCAGAGATGGTTGTGGGAATATCAGGTACTTTGGCAAATTATTGCTTGATGAAGGTTTATGGGCCTTTAGATAGTATCAAGTAATTGAGCTAGTGTCATCACAGCTATTGGCTCCTGTGACAGCACTGATCTGGAGATGGTATACCTGGGACAAGATCAGGAGGAAGAGACTTGTGGTTCCTTCTCTTGTGTCACCTGGACTGATTTGTCTGAGCTTGCTAAGCTGATCGAGCAGCTTGTTACCTTAAGGGGGAAATCTCCCTCCTGCAGCCTTTCCTTCACTGACAGTGACAACTGCCTGATCTCTCAACATGGCAATTCAACACCAACAAAAAATCCAGCTGAAAAAACTAATTTTCTGCAAACCTGTCGGGGTCGGTCACATCAAGAAAGAGCTGGATGAATGCAATGCTGGAGATAAGAGGAAGAGAAGAGTTATTGGGAAAGAACAGAAACACCTTTTTGCTAGTCTGGAGTTGTCAAGTGGGCTGAGCTGTCTTCTATAACTCTACCCTAGCTGCATTTTGGGAGGGGGGAGGGGGGCTTTTGCTTAGATTCAGTGGGGTGTCTGATTCAGCTGTCATGGTCTGTTGAGGAGAACTGATAAAGCAGCACAGTATTCACTAGATCAGGTTTTCTTTTCCTTTGTTTAGATTCGGGTCTTGCATTTGAACATGGCTCTCAGGGACTTTGAAATTAGTGCAAGGTGAAGTCTTGCTTCCAGATAAAGCAGTCTGTACAGAAGTGATGCTGGAATGTGTGACGGGAAAGGAGAAAAAAAAGCTATGTGTAGTCTTTAGTTTTTTCTTGCTGTAAGCTGTTAGCTCACTGAGTGTCATCTTTGTAGCCTGGGGTCTGATTAAAATATCTTTTTTTTTTTCCTGGGGAGTCGGGGTTTTTTTGTACTAATTATTTAAGTAGAAGTGTTAATCTTCCTAGTGTGATTTTTAGGCAACTGTGTTGTGTGAAGATACGGATTAAATCTGATGCTGAATGAGAGAGCAAGATGGAAAAAAGCCCTGTGAAATTCCTTAGCTTATGGATGCTGAAGAAGGGATAGGTGTGTAATGCTGTGATCGATGTAGTGAAGTCCTGGAATAGTGCTGTATTTTGGTAGCTGTAAATGCTGAAACTTCTGTTATATCTTTCGTTTTGGGTATTTCTTTTGAGTTCCTCTAACTTTTGTTTTAGTCACTACTGCACGTTTAATCTTCCTTCATGTTTTATAGCTCATGGATTTTGTGGTTTTGGTATGTTACAGAGGAGCCAGAGGTTCCACTCTTCTGCTTCTCTGTCTTCTATTTCTTAGCCCTCTTTCTCCCACAGAAATAACTCCCTACTCCCTGCTCTTACCATGGGATTTTGCAGTGGCCACTCAGTGGGAAGCACTGAAAGGGTTGTCTTCTGCACTTCTGAGCTTCTGTAGCTCACTGCAGGCCTCTGGGGCTTGCCCTGTGACACTTGTGTTTGTATGGGGTTGTTGAGCCATGTGGTGCTGAGGCACTGTGGGAATTACTCTTCCTTGCATTATGAAAGAGCTTTTCTGCACTTCCTGGATAATGTAAAAGGTGAGAAGTGGAAGGCAAGTCATGAATGGTGGTTTGCGAAAGACGGTGGAAGTTTAGTGCCCGCTAGACTATGTCTGTCAGAGGCTTGCTCAACCACTCTGACAATCTCAGCTAGTTCTCATGTTTATAGACTCTTTGCCCTCTTTTCCTGCACCTGAAAAGTTGAGCTCCAGGTAAAAGTATGGAAGCATGAAGTACTAACTCTGAGGTGGGAGGAGAGAGTTTCTGGTTCTTCAAACTTTTGACAGCAGAGAAAAACCTTTCTGCTCTCCCAAGAGAAAATTGGGAAGATGAAATATCAGAAGGAATTACTGTCAGGCAGTGCCAAATGCAAGGTTTTGTTGGAAGTATTAAAACTGATGTTAACTTTTTGCAGTTTTATTTCAGCAAACACTTGACATAATTATTCCTCATTAGTATCATGGAGTGATTTACTGAAGATTTATGTTCTTTGGGGGAATAAATGACAAAAAGTATGTAATTAGATCTGTTAACTTCAGTAAGCCACCGATTTGATAGACTTTAGTATATTAACTAAAAGATGAGGAATGAGTAACAGAAGCAGCAATCTGCAGGGATGAATAGTTCTCAATGCCTTCATTCTGGAAAAGTGTGAATTAGTGAGGAAAATATTTAAGACTTACAGCAAGCAGTATTCCTGATAGTTTATAATTCTGTTGCAGGAGCTGATAAAAATCCAGCAATATATTTTTGTTGAAAGATTTCAAAAGTTGAATTCTGTCCAGTTTTGATTCAGTTGTTTGAACAGACACTGAAATAGTCTTAAAATTAACCAAAAACATGCTAGTCTTTGACCTTCCTATTCCCTTTCTGTTGGAAGGCAAGAGAGTTTAACAATCCTAATTTCAAAGAACTGAGATCAAATGTTCTTATGATTTGGTGTAGAGAAAACAGAGCAAAAGCCCTCAAGTGTAAAACTTTGTGTGGTACATGATCATTATCATTTTTCTTTGTATTACTTGCATCTTTCAATGATATGGGTAGATTTGAGTCAGTGAGGAGAGTAGTTTCATTTTTGATTTTCATGTTTCAATTAAGAAAAGATCAAAGGAAAGCAGGAAATTTCCTTTATGTGTCTGAATATATAGATGAAATGCTGTGTGTGAGGGTATTTTCCACTCCAGAAGGTACTCCTAATTAATCTAAGAACTATTTTTAGAAGCCTAAATTACATCAGTTACAAAGTCAATTTGATTATTGGAGTCCTGCTAAATCCTTAGCTTTTGCAGCAAAAATTATCGTATGATGTTTGCTTACTGACAATACTACTTGACTGCATATGTGCCTTCATCTGGCACACTACCTGCATCTCCCCACTATTTCTCAGCAGTGTAAAATCTTTTTTGTGTGTGTGTTCATGTGTGATACACATTTATAGTTGGGGACTTCTTAGTTTGACCTTTTTTTTCTTTGCATTGTGGATGGATTAAAGGTTTTCTCTGGTGAGTCAGCATTTTGTTAAATGTTTGTCTATCTAGTAATAGGTATACTGGAAAACTTCATACTCTTGGTCATTATTATATGTAGTAAAGTGTAATTATCAATTATAATTTTTCTGTTGGAGTCTGTACTCCTTGACTCATTTGGAGTGCTGTTTAAACTTCAAAAATAAATTAAAAATCCTAGCTGTTCCTTATTTGCATTCCCACTGGAGAAAAGCTACCTAAAGTGAGATGTTGTGAGTCATTTTGCCTGTAGTTATCTGGAATTTTGAGTGGGTCTTCTGGGTCCAGCTCAGTGCAAGAGGGGCAGATGGAATAAATATATCTTTGCAGTAAAGCCTGGGAGAAATACAGAGGCTGCTTCCCTAAAGCCAGCAAAGCTGTTTGCACTTTGTAAAGAAGCTGGCATACTGACCTGATCAGGAGTAGCAGTGTGTGTAACTCTCAGATATTGAGGTAATTTTTTTATCATCACTTTTAGAAGTGTTTAGCTGCTGCTTTGTCTGCATCTGATTGCTGATAGAAAGAAAATACTGTCTTTGCTGACCAGTTTTAAAGATGCAGAATGAAATTAGTCTTCTGCCCTTTAATGACCTTTTTAAAAAAACCCCTCTGATCAGTGATCTTCACCTCTTTTTTAATTGTTCTTAGAGGGTACTTTACAATGCCAAAACTTATCTTAAACACTTTGTAGTTTTAATCCTCTAACTACTAAGCTTTCAGTTTAGAATAGCCTTTACTCATTCATATCCCTTCAGGAAGAGTCCCTCAAGACACTGCCTAAGTTTTTGCCTCTTCTCTTTCTCCAAGTATCAGTACAATCAAAGTGTATAGTCTTATAAATTACAAAAAGTTTTGTATGATCTTCCAGCTCATGACTTGAGTGGACATTTGTTATTCAAAATGCAGGGTGGTCTGCATACTTGTAGTGTGGTCCCAGCAGAGACCTCACTACCTCCTGTACTGTGGGTTAATGTAAGAGGGTATCGCGAAGTCTGCCTGGTCATGCAGAGCGGGTCTCTGTGGGCTCAGTACTGGAGAGGGAAGCCCTGAGCTTCTGACTTACCTGCTGTAATAGATTGCTGCTTTCCTTTCACTCAGCAGAGTCTGTGGAGGTTAGTCTTGATCTTTGGATTTGGTTGTTACTGTGTAACCATGACTGTCAAGGCTTGCTTTGTAGTCTGTTCTGGGGTTAAGTGTCAAATCTAAAGTAGGGAAGAAGTTATTTAGGAGTATTACTTGCATGTATTTTAATTTGTGGAAGAACTTGTTAGCACTCTGAATAGTGTTCAGAACAAGGCTCGCTTAGGAGCATTGCCTTCCCACTGCCAAATGTTTTATAGCTGATCTTCAGCTTTCATTTTTCTTTTGTAAGAATTTACTTTCATAGATTCTGCCTTGTGGTGGAATATTTGTCTGTTCCTTCCTTTAATACCATGTGTTTGCAGAGGTGTTGGCCTCTGACACTTTGGATAAGATCTGAAACAGATCCTAGTCTTCAACTCAGCTAATAAAGCTCATCTCTAGCATTTTCATGGTATCGGTACCAGTGTGGTATTCTTCAGTGCATTTTAGCTGGTGTTTGTGATAGCAAGCATATTTGGTTTTGACACAGTTACTGCTGCAATGATTATTCTTAAAGACCCCCAACTTTCCACATGCCTCTTGTAAGGAATGCTTATTCTCTGTGCCTGCATGCAGTGGTCTGAAATACGAAAATTTTCAATGAACTGGAATGGATTTAATTTGGCTAACAACTATGTTGTAGTTACTGACTTTGGATAGTATAAGGCCACAAGCTTAGCGTAAACTTGAATATAGTATATGTACAGGGTTAATGTATTACTTGAGTGTAGGTGGTTGTTTGAGAGCCTGTCTTTCATTAGTGGTGTACTTTTTATCTCATTAGATGAATCATCTCTCATTTTTTAACTTTATTTTAGGCTTGACAAGAATGTATTCACAGCTGTTTTGTATTGTTTGATGACTAAATAAAATTCCACATGAAGTTGAGACGCCGTCTCAAAGCACTTGTGTTATATGCAGCTAGCCTGTGGGATTCTTTGCCATTAGCTCTGTCTCAGTGATATTTCACCCAGACTCAAAAGGAGAAAATTGTTGATAATCTGTTACCTTGTAAAGGGAATATTGTTCTTCACAGCTCAAAGCAGAACCTGAGAACCTGCTGAATTTTAGCAAGAAAAAATGTCCTGAGATGGCACGTTGGAAACTGTTGAACAGAAAAAATGAATTGGGGGGAGGAGTTGTTGTATGTAAACAAGAATAATGTCTGCATGTTAATCTGAGATAGCTTTGAGTGATACTTCTATCATTCAGAGCTGGTTTCACTGATCATTATGCTACAGAAGTGAGATTCTAGAAACAGTCATGTTGGGGAGAACAGACATAAACACTTAGAGGTCAGAATATATCACAGGAAGCTGATCAAACTCTAGCAAATACATTATAAGTTACCTTTGAAAGAATACACTGACAAGGTTTTGAAAGTGCATTCTTTAACAATCTTTGTGCCCAAACAAATTACCCATGAGTTTGATTTCAAACTGTCAAAAAAACCTGAGGCCTAAAAATCCGCTGGAAGTTATAATTTGGGAGTAAGCAAGGGTTTGGTTTTTTCTTTCTTCTTATTTTGCTATGTGGTACCCCACAGGTCTGGGTCTTGATTAGAAAGATGGCAGCTCTGAAACTGTTTCTGAGAAGGTGACCTGCATGCACCTGCTGTAATGCTCTGTGTATCTCAAAGTGTCTGTAGCCTTGGGTATGTTTGCTGACTTGATTTTATACATATATATATATGAGAGGTATTTTGAAAGCACCTGTTTCTTTTATTTGAACAAACCTGGCATATTATTTGTCTGATCTCATTTGATTTTTTTTCCTTGGCATTCCTATTCTACATCAGGAATGGCTAGACACACAGTTTCCTAACCATACACAATATGAAAATGAGTATTTTTATTTCTTTAAGGACTGTTTTTTTCAGTAAGCACAGATAATTCCTTTAAATCTTCTTTTTCTATTATTTTTTCCGTTAAGATACAATGCTTTCGCATCCACTTAGAGGTAGAAATTTTTTAATTCTCAGGTTGTATAAGCACTGAGCTTCATGGATGAAATTTTTAATACCGAGGCAGCAGAACGTAGGTAAACAACATACTTATAGAAGGCTTACAATACTTGTAGAAGCAGGACTCTCAAAGGTGCTGCAAGACAAACATCCCACTTAAGTGAGATGGGACTTAATACATAAAAGTGGCAATACTAAAATTGTACAGATGTAAACACACTTGTATACACTGAAACATCATTGCCATGATGGTCTCAACATACTTTTCAGAGTTCATTAAAATAATACTTGTTTACTGTCTTGTGCAGTTGACACACTTCCCTGGCTTGTTAAAAGGACTGTGCATATGTTATTTATCCAAATGCACCAAGCATTTTTGGTTTTCACTTTTTAATTTATTCTGGGGAGAGAGACTCTGAATAACTTGTTTGGAAATAAAATTTATCTAGTGGAATACATGTAAGGCTAAAAGCTGGTTACTGAACTCCTTGACGAAATCAAGGTCTTGGTCAGAAGTAGAACTGTGCCAAAAACCTGACAGCTACCTGCAGTCTTACAATAAATTCTGTATGTTAAGAGGTTGTGTTTCATGTGCAATGTCATGGTTGGACCAGTAGTGCCTTAGTATGTAATAGGTTTTCTGCTTTTGTAACCCTAAATAGTTAATAAATAATAGCAGAGGACAGAGCAGAAAGTGGTTGAAAATACTAAGCAGGGTTTTTCTGTGGAGCTGGAGTGTTGTCTGATATATCTGTTTTGAGAATGAACCAAACTTGGAAGCATTTTGGTTTTGCTCTTGTTTGCTCATGTTTTTGACTGAGTTGTTGGATGGTTAGCAAATGTTCACTGCATTTTGTAAGCTATGCTTTTGGCTGGTTGCCTTGCATCAGTAAAGCAAGGCATCAAAGTGTCTTGAGCTTTCTGAGATGCTCTGCTTGAACTGCAGATTCCTGTTTTCTTCAGGTCTGTGTCTTGCTCCTGCTGTGTAACCTATTTTGACAGTGTCAGCTAGGTATTTCTTTCCAGCTTGTAAAGTTTTGAATCATATCAAAAGAACAGAAAAGAAAGAATGCTGATTTCGCTGATGCATTAGTTTGAGGCTTTACTTGCATTTTCCCACTAAGTACAGACTTCAAGGCAGCACAGTACTTCCCATTTTGTTCCAGGACATGCTAGACAGGTATTTCTCTATTGCATGCTCTCATGCTCTTTCTTTTCCTCCCCCATTTGCACAGAGGATTTAATCCTCAGTGTAATTGCTAGTGAATTTCTTTAACCAGGCAATCAAAATTGCTGTCTGCCACTAACAAACTAAACTTAGTTTCTGCAATAAATCTGACAATTTTTGCTACACTAACAGAAGACTCCCATGGAGTGTCTTAGTATTAACAGCTTGCTGATGCTCTTCATTGTATTCTTGTCCTCTGCTAACACAGTCACAGAATCAGCTAGGTTAGAAAAGACCTTTGAGATCGTCAAGTCCAACTTATGACCTAACACCACCTTATAAACTAAACCATGGCACCAAGTGCTACATCCAGTCTTCTTTTAAACACCTCCAGGGACGGTGACTCAACCATATCCCTGGGCAGTCCATTCCAATGCCCAAGCACTCTTTCTGTAAAGAATTTTTTTTATAATGTCCAGCCTAAACTTCCCCTGGCGCAGCTTAAGACTGTCCAAAGTCTTGAGCTTAAATTGAAAGTTTAACCCCAAAGTAAATCTGATTAAATAATCGTTGATATGTTAATGTTTAAATCCTTGAGGAGGCAACAAGCATGTTCTCCAGAGCATAAACATTAGGTACAAGCGATGAGGCTGGGACAAGCCTTTGCTAAATGAAATTAATACTGTGTAAAGTAAATGTAGTGTTTGTTGGCCAGTGCTGACTTGTATTCCCATATACTTTATTCTAGAGAATGGGTGAAAAGGCTACAAGTTTTGAACTGGAGGCCAGGAAGAACTTGATTGTACAATGTCTTATAGAAACTAAGGGTTTTTTTCAAAGCATTAGTTTTAATACCCACTGAAAATGAGACTTCATTGCAGTCTCTACTTAAACGGACTTGTAGCCATGCCATGCCTGGTCAGTGTTTATCTCTTACCTGAAACAGAAAACTAGGGAAGGTAAATAAATTAATAACTTCATGTAGCTATATGTTATCTAGTTCTTTTTTACTCCAGCTGTAGCTGTTGGACAGCAGTTACCGAAAGTAATAAACTAGTATTACAGGATTTTGACTTCATTTGACTTAGTGCTGTATTTTATTATGATACTGCTGTACTAATTTAGTAATTACTACTTTTTTTTTTTTACTGGACCTTCCAGGCCTTTCTGGGCAAGGCATTGCTGAAAACATAATGAAGGAAAAGCCCCAGTTCACTCTAGTATACAGAGTACTAGTTCTGACTCTAGGGTTTTGTTGCATTTTTCTTCTTTCCACAAATTCTGCTGTTGCTAGAGAGAACATCTAATCATTAGCACTATACAAATTTAGTGTATTAACGATTCAGTATTCAAGATAGTTAAATTAGTCTTATTTTTGAGTTCTATTCTTTTAAGAACAGTTTTGATATTTTCTTTTAAAGTCCACTGAAGTAAGTACAAGGCAGTCTTACACTTTAAGATGCTCAGTTGATTAGCATCTTCATGGAAATGGAAAGAAGTTCAGAGAAAATACGAGTTTTAGGTGCAAGAAATCGATTTCTATCACAGCAGCAAATAGGAAATAACTCCCTTGAGAGCTAGTGCACAAAAGGGCCAGAGGGCAGATGTGATACAGGTTGAATTATGAGGAAGATGAAAAGATGGGCATGAAAAGGGCAAATTATAGGAGAATGTCAGATTATTCACAGTTAAGTGATTTATTTTTTTAAAAGTCTTGTGGGTTTTTTCCTTTTATAAATAAATACTATGTGTACAGGTGACTTTTATGGAGTATGATAAACATTCTAGCAAATGAAATTACTTTTTTTGTTCTTGTTTTTGAGCTGAGTATGTGAAGCCCTGATACATAATGTATTTCAGAACTGTAAATGTCCCTTTGGGACTGTACACGACATTCTAGAAGGCTTCTTTCTGCTCTCATACAGCTTAGTTGACATGTGATGTTTTAGGTTTTGGGGGTTTTACTTTAAGGTGACATCTCTGAAGTTTAAAGGACAGGGGTTTGGTGTAGCATGAGCTTCCATATTGCCAGGCACCACAGCAGTTAAAGATGTGTCACTTGAAATGAAAGAAAAATGCTGCAATAGAGTAGATCCTACTTGAAACAAATCGCTTGGCATACTTTCTTGGAGATGAAATTTTATGCTGTGTGGGGTGTAGTATCAGCATACCACAATATACAACAGAAGGGTGACAAGCAAACTGATCCTTACAGTGAGGGTGGATTAAAAAAAATCGAAATAGAAACAAACAAAAAACCCAAAATAAGAAAAACACCCCCACAAACACCCCACCTCTGCAGAGTTTACTATGCTATAATGTCAGCAGGGCAAGTTGTTCACGGAGTTCTTCCTTGAAAATTAATGTTCTTTAAGTGCTCAAATCACTGTCAAGAAGCAAATACAAAAGGGAAGAAGTTTGTCTGTCCATAGGCAGCTTTTTTGAAAGCTTCTTAATTATTTCTCCTTGTATTGTTCTTTGTCTCTAGCTTCAAGATGAGTTGAATAATGAGGTTATATCACAAACTGTTTTGAAAGCCATGTTTGTGCTATCTGTCTGTTTCAGAACTTAATTGCAGAAAAAGAGATGGGTATAACTGAGAACTAGCTAGCACTTGTTGGGACAAGTCCTTCTAAAAGAAGTGCTCCATTATCCAGCATGGTATCTCTACAGTTTTTTTTCTGCACTGTAGAATGAGAGCATCTTACTTCCTTTCCCATTACACATGAAATTATTGTATTAAGAAGACATGGTTAATGTCTTTTTGCATTAATGGCAATGAAATTTATATACTTTATCTTGCTACTGATGTGGAGAATCCACCCTTTTGATGGAATATGGCAATGTATGTTAAATCCATGTAACAATGCAAGCAACATAGGAAACCTGGAGACTGAAGCTTCAGCTGGAAGGACACTAGAACATGATGGACAGTATATTTCTACATCTGTTAGTCTGGTGCAACTACAAAACCACTAGCTGCTCAAACTGTTTTATTTCAATAAACTGTGAGTATTAGCTGAATGGACAAGTTAGGTTTTTGTGAGGCTGTGGATGAAACATGTTTCCTAGCACCCAAAGAGGGGCTAATTATTAGTAGCTTGCCCAGGGAACCTACAGTGTGTCTCCTTCCTTAAGGAAATCTTTCATGTAATGTTCATGCTCATCATAACCTAAGTTAAAGCTGAAGTTTTTATTTACTTGCCATCTGAGAATACTAAAATAATGAATTTAGTCTTTTTCTTTCTTTTTGTCCTGTTCCCATCTGTTTTGGTTTTTTTTTCCTCACAATTAACTGTGGATACAATAAATGTCTTCCGGGTGCTCACCTAAAGACCTGTGTAGTTTAATGTTTTTGAGGCTTTTCTTGGTTATTACCCTTTGTGTTCCCATTGATAAATTTTCAATTGGTAAGTTTCCCATTGATGAATTTTCAATTTTTGTTGACTACATCTTCTCCAGTGCTTAATGTAATAAAGATTGGTAATCTGTCAGGAGAGACTAAAAGGACAGATTTAAGATGCATTTACGTCAACACCTGACTGCATAATTCAGTTCTCCTGCTATTCCTCACTTGTACCTGGAGCTGCAAGTTCTTCAAATATGATATATGCAGGTAGTGATCACTAGAAACTCATACTGTTTCTAGAGGAAACTATTTAAACTTGCATACCTAGCTCATTTTGCATTTTAAAAACTAATGAATTTTATTATGGTACCTTATCTCATATGTGCCAATTATTTTCATTGTTTTCTCTGTAATAGGATTTCAGTTGTGCACATCATAAGCTAAAAGTGAAAACTAGGGCTTTAAGGCTCAAAAAACCCTCAAAGACTCTTCATAAACTTCAAATAACTATCATAAAATTAGTTTTAAAAAAAATAAATTTCTTGTTACCCATTATATATTTTTCTGTTTTTAAAAATAGGTGAACCAAGAGTGATATTTCCAGAATATATCTACTTTTTCTTCCAAATAGAAGATAAATGTGTTAAGCTGACAAAGTGATTCTGGTAAGAATTTTTCTGTTACTTCTACAGTGAATGTCATTGTATATACGTGTTTACAGTTTTGCTACCAAAAGGAGCTTTCTGCACCATTAGTGCATACAAACATGCTTTTGCTTCCAAGGTCTTATTTTTTACCTAATAATTACATATTAATCCATCTGTTATATTTAAATGTTACATTGAAAGTTATTTGGCTCTTTTTCTTTGCATATTCTATGCTTTTATATGATGAAAATATTTGACTTTTGAAGCTTTTACTTCAGCTGTTTATACAGAAATAGAAGGAGTTAAATATGCTGTAGCACTCATTAAGTGGGGTTTATGTGGATTAAATGATCTTGTTTCCATAGTTTCCATTACTGATTCTTGTTTTTGTTTTGCCTTCTTGAGTGATCCTCTTGAGGGTTTTCTATGGCTGAGTCTTGCATGTCTTGTCTTGTTTGAGTTAAATGTCTCTCTATGTACTAGTGCTGAGCATCCAAAGCGAAATTAATCAGTTTGGGAAGCAGAACCAGTGTTCTTGGTATTTTCTCCTGAACAGTGGCAGCAGAATTGTCTCTTGAATTAAGCCCACTGTAGTAGTGACTGCTACCCACTCAGTCATGCCAGAAGGAAAACTCCTTCTGTTTTAGTTGTAAACCTAAAGCACTGTATTTCTGTAACTCTCATATTTATCTGAACTCAAATTGTTTTTCTTTTCTCCTTGAAACAATCTGCATACTGTTGGAATACATAACATGGTAGAAGATAGTGTTCAAATGAACTTATTAAAGAACATGTTTTCTGTACAATGCTGTGAAAGTGCTGGGTGTTTTGCCTTATGCTTCCGGTGAAATACCTTTTAGTAGCAGACAAATGTTGTAGCTTTCATATAGGTTACAAAGAAAAGCTGGAATGATGACATTAACTTTCGTTTATGCAGTGGAAGGAAATGCTTTGTCTTAGGCTGTTACCTGATAGATTTATAAAATCAGTGTTTGGGGTCCTGGGTAGTTAGCTAAAGTTCCACTGAAATTCCCTAAGTTTGTTCTTTCCATTCCCTTCCACCCTCCATTTGTGTACTGATTCCTCAGTTGTACAGACACTATCTTTTGGAGGGAGTGAGATACAGGGAAGAAACACTCTCTTCTTTCCCCTAGCCTTTTGTCCATAAGGAGTGTGTTTTCTGATGGAGTTAATTTTGTGTTCTTTCCTCTACTTACAGCTCAGACATGAGCAGTGCCAGTAACTCACTGGCACGGGAATTCTTGACTGATGTCAACAGACTGTGCAATGCAGTGGTACAGAGGACAGAAGCCAAGGAAGATGAAGAAGAAGAAACTCATATGGCAGCACTGGGACAATACTTAGTTCAAGGCCGTGGGTTTATTTTGCTTACCACTCTGAACTCAATTATTGATCAGGTAGTAGCTTTTCTTAACTGGTTGTAATTTTTGTATTGAGCTTTGACTATGTAGATTTGTCTGACTCATGTTGTCCTTGGTGCTAGTTTTCTTTCCTTTCTATGGAAGAGTGCATGAGTTAATTGGGAAGACTGAAAGTTCAAAAAGATATGTTGCAGTTGCATTCTGTCCTTCAGCAGGAGCAGAAAAAGGAAAAGAAAGTAATCATATACCTGTTTGCCAGCTCATATTTGACTAAGGCTTGTGTGAAGCTCAAGTGCAATAGCTGAGTGGAAAGAGGCAATAGGTTGTAAGCCTCAAGAGAAATGAGTGTTTATTGACCCTACACTACAAAATGACAATTTTTGGTTTGAGAAGGTCCTCCTGGTTTAAGACAATAAAATAAAAATAAGATATACACCTTTTTATTTTGTTTTTGGGCCATGAGACACAATTTTGTTCTTTAAGTAACTTGATCTTAAACATAATAGAAAGTAAATTTTGTAACTTCAGCTCAAAAGAGAAAGTATTTTAGAAGATGTGATCAGTTTATAGTCTTGTATAAAAAGTCTAGCACAAGTCCATGTAGCTGCATGTGTCCGTTTCTTTGTCATCTTTCTTCTCTCCTTCCTCTTCCATACTGTTGGATATATACTAAGCAACTGGTAGGCTGAGATGTGCGTTTAGTCTTTGTGCCTTGAAACTGTAGAACCCAGTATTGAAAAATAATAAACCAAGTGAATCCTGGTTGAGTTTATTCAGCCCTTTTGTTAAGCGTGGTTAGCTGTTACCGCTGGTCAAATTCATCTTGTAGGTTTGGTTTTCCTTCATGAGGTGAACTTGTGCTAAAAATCCAGACTAAGCTTCTGGATTCCAGTAGGTGCACTGCCTAAACAGTAAATCCACAAGACTGCAAATATATATAACTGTGGGTTTTTCAACTTGAATTCTGCATAGTTGCTGTTAAGAGATGCTTCAGGACTAGAGCTGCTGGAAAAACAGCTGGCTTTTATGTAAGAAGGAAATAGGAGGGTTCCATGGGCCTCCCCTCCAATAAAAATCCATTTCTGGAGTAGAAAGGGAAAAAAGTTTGTATCATCTGCAATTCAGCAAATCTTGCCTGAGGAATTTTTTTTAAAAAGGCAGAGGGAAATGAGAAAAAAGTAAATTTTCGGGAACTGTACCACTGAAATTTGAAGAGTCAATGTTTTGCCTTTTTCCAGCCTTACTATTGTTTCGAATACTGTTTTGCACATTCTGACTCCCAATTAGTCTTGCTGAAAATACCTTTAGCAGAAGAGAGTTGGGAGAATGACTTTGAAAAAGCTTAATTCTTAGGTCTTAATTGTGCTGTATCAATAGTTTTAGATTTTATTTTTAAATTTTTAGTTAAATTGACAGAGAGGTAGCTGGATAAGAAATAGTATTTGAGACTATCTCTCTAAATATATATATAACTATACATACGTGTTATATATAATTATATATAAAAAACTACTGAAGTTGCTTATGTCCATACTTTTTCTTTTCATTGACACCTTGACTTTTCGGAGAAAGATGTTGCTTCAGTTGCGTATCACAGAATGACGTTAAGTGCCAAATGCTTGAGTCAGCTTCTTGTGTTTGAAAGGTTTTGATCTTTAGGACTGAAACCATTCTGATAGTGCCGCAAAGCATCCCATAAAGGAATTGTGTTTGAATTCTGTGCTTTCTGTAGTTCTTCTCTGCGTTGAAATTCTTAGTATGTAAGTGTTAGAATCCCAGTAGCAGTGGAGGTTTTTTTGTGGTTATTCTGCACGTTTGATTTTTTATTTGTTACACTTTTGGAGCAAAGTTTCAAATTTGTCTCGGGCTTCATGTTGGCTTTTTAAAAAATCACTAGGTTTTGTGCTTTTGGCTTTTCTGGTTTTCTTCTGTGAGTAATTCTATCTACAAGGGGGATTAGGAGAGCTTTGCATCGAAACAGTTGCAGAGGTGTAATAATTATCTTTGATGCTTTCTGATTGGCTCTAGTTAATGATTATAGCACTCTTTGCAGTTAGGTCATTTTTTCAGTGCTCAAAATAGCAGAAAGACATAGGGAAACGGAATGCTGAATAACTTGGTAAAATGAAGAAGGTTAATCTGTTTTTTAAAAGTACAAGATCTTTTGGTTTTATTTTTTTCTTAACATAGGAGCTGACATGTCGAGAAGAACTTCTGACCCTCCTCCTGTCCCTTCTGCCACTGGTGTGGAAAATCCCTGTCCAGGAAGAAAAAGCAATAGGTATGTTTTTCTCACTTAAAGTATTAAGCATGCAAAATAAGTGGTTTGTGTTTTACTACAGAGCCTAGGACTCTCTTCTAAAGAGCAGCCTTTTGTAGTACATATACTTTAACATGGAATGAAGATGTGGATTCTGCAGAGAATTTAAACTAAAAAATGCCAATGTCCTGTCAGCATACAAGGAAGATAAAAATTGTGCAGAGAGGGTAAAGGCTTTTGGTCAGTGTGAAAGGCAATGCTTATGTTTCTGTGTAAAAACTGAACAAGGAAATGGCAATGAGTTTAGTCAGATTTTTTTGTTTTGTTTTGGGCTCTTACATTTGACTGATGCGTTCTTTTCCCTCCCAGAGGGTAAAACAAAGAGAATGAAATAAATGAAATTACTTGACTGTTTGAGAGAGTTTCCAAGGTTTCTTACCTGACGCTCTCCCAGTGTTTTTGCTATTTGAAACTCCTCCAAACTGAAGGCTTTTGTTAATGTTTGTACACTTGGAGTCTTTCAAGGGCCAGTTTCATAGAGCTTTTATATAATAAGCTTTCCTGCTTGCTCAGTTGCATCATTCTCTCATGGTCCTGTAAGCATGATGGAATTAAAGAAATGTTTTGGTTATTCTGTGAGAGCTTAGTGGCTTTTCCAGGGTTAGTTTAAAATGCTGTTGTGTAAATAGGTTTTAAGATGTTGTGGTTTATACACTGTATAATGTATAGCTTTTACTTCTATAAATTACCCCTCTTAGTACTGATATGGTAAACAGGATGTATCAAGTTGTGCTCTAAGTAGTTGAGTTTTTTCTTGGACTGAAATGTGTCTCCCTGTATTAAGCAGCTTTTTTCTTTCTGTGCAGGTAATATTCTTTGTTTGGTAAAGTATTCGTGGTTAATTTCCTGACTTCAGAACAGATGATGTTTCTTCCTTAAGTATCACAGCTATGACTTTTGAAACAGCAAGGCACCGTCTTGCTTGCACATGGAAGCATCTTTTGTTTCAGCTTGATTAATGTTTGTAGCTATTATGTGGGCTTCTGGGGTTTTGTGGGCATGGGAGCTGTTGTTTTTAGCTCATTTTTCTAAATACTGAACTTACTGGATGGTGGATACTTGCAGTTCTTTTATGGTAGTTATTTTATTGCCCGAAGCATCCAGTTACAGTTCTGTCACTGCTTAAAAATAACAGTGGACTTAATCCAAGAACGTGCAGGGTTGTTTCTCTGCTTGCTTTTTTGATAGTTGGATCTGAGTTTACCAATACAAATGAACCAGTGGTATTTCTGTTTTATTCTTCAAAATTTTCATGCCTATTGAATCAAATTTAAATTTTATAGTTGCTATTTTATACTGCATACTTGAAAGTTGGGAGTTTTGTCTTGGCTTTTGTGGAACATTATTCCTTTCCATCTCCCTTTTGTCCCTGCCTATTTTAAAATCCCCTACTTTTATTTCTGCTTCTTGTATTTGGAACAATTAATGCTGAAATAAAGACTGAGGTCTGTATACTTGAAGGTTTGCACTGATAATAAGTAGAGAAATTTATTATTTCTATTACTGCTAGTACACTAGCAATGTGAGTTAACACACCTAGTTCCTGTAGTAGCTGAGTTGCAAAAAGTGACAATGGAGCATCAAGTTAAAAAGACCCTTTTTCCTCCCCTTAGTTTGCTTACCAAAAAGTCCTTTCACCTGTTTTGATAACATCTTTTTTTGAGAATGGTTTTTTGAGGGTAGTTGTGCCAACGAAAGGTTTTAGGAAACCCTTTAGCGCACTTCTGTCTAACCCTAGATAGAAAATGAAATAATTTAGGCTTTGAAAATAGACAGTATGGCTCCTAAATATGTGTTGTTGCTGTCTGTTTTATACTGAAAATGTTTGACATAGATATGTGCAAAACCATAACCTATTAAGATACAAATTTGTTGCATATTTTTAATCTGGAGGTATTTAACTATAAAATTAGGAAAAATGCTTTATGTATTGTGATGTTCCTTTAATGTTCCTTTGTTATTTTTCTGTTTCAACAGATTTTAATATACCCTTTACAGTAGACATATGCCTGACCAAAGAGAATATGACAGGTTCTGTGAAATCTACTCAGGAAAAACCGAACTTAGATGGAAGCGCCCATTCATCTCTTCAGACTTCTGCAAAACTCAGTCTTCGATCTCGACGAAGTGGCCGTCTGCGCAAAACCACCCATCGCTATTCTGTGCGAGATGCAAGAAGATCTCAGCTGTCCACTTCCGATTCTGAAGGCAATTCTGATGAAAAGACTCCTGTAATAGCAAAACATAGACGGTCCCAGTTACTGCAGCCTTTTTTAACATATCCTGTTAGGGACAGCTGCCCCGTAGGTAAGAGTGATGGTCAGCCTGCGCAAGTGGTACCAGATTCTACTACTGATGCCCCTAACGTAGAAAGTTCCAGCAAAATTATTCCTGCACATGAGATTTTGAGTGAGCCAGCTGCAGGAACTTCTGAGAGCAACATGGGTAACTCTCCTTTTGATTTATGCCATGTCTTACTGTCTCTCCTAGAGAAAGTGTGCAAATTTGATGTTACTTTGAATCACAGCTCTGCTCTTTCAGCGAGCGTTGTGCCCACATTGACAGAGTTCTTATCAGGATTTGGAGACTGTTGCAATGTAAGTAGTAACACAGAAAATGAAGTAGTTTCTGCAGGGTGGACAGAAGAACCTGTGGCTCTGATCCAAAGGATGCTCTTTCGAACAGTGCTGCACCTTATGTCTTTAGACATTAGTAATACAGAAACAATGCCTGACAATTTACGAAGAAATTTAACAGACTTACTTAAAGCAGCATTGAAAATCAGAATTTGCTTGGAAAAGCAACATGGTCCTTTTGCTCCAGGGCACAAGAGAACACTACAGCAACTGGTTCAGGATGACTATGTGTTTTCTAGATATCGTCACAGAGCCTTGCTTCTACCTGAGGTGATAGAAGGAGTCTTGCAGATTTTGATCTGTTGTCTACAAAGTGCAGCCTCCAATCCATTCTACTTTAGCCAAGCTATAGATCTGGTTCATGAGTTCATACAGCAGCAGGGATTTAAGCTGTTTGAAGTAACAGTGCTTCAAATGGAATGGCTGTGTATGAAGAATGAGGGAGTGCCTGGGGAAGCCTCAGAGCATCTGAAAGCCCTAATCAACAGCATCATGAAAATAATCAGCACTGTCAAAAAAGTGAAATCAGAGCAGCTCCATCAATCAATGTGTACAAGGAAGCGGCACAGACGATGTGAGTACTCTCACTTCATGAATCACCACAGAGATCTCTCTGGGCTCTCTGTATCTGCTTTTAAAAACCAAGCTTCCAAAAACCCTTTTGAAACTGCTGACGGAGAAGTTGATTATCCCGAGAGATGCTGTTGCATTGCTGTTTGTGCACACCAGTGTTTGCACTTGTTGCAACGAGTTTCTTTGAGCAGTACCTGTGCTGAGATTCTCTCAGGTGTACATAATGTAGGAATATGTTGTTGTATGGACCCAAAGTCTGTGATTGTCCCGTTGCTCCATGCTTCCAAGTTGCCAATATTAAAAAATTTTCAACAGCACATATTGAACATCCTTAACAAGTTTATATTGGATCAACTGGGTGGAGCAGAAGTTTCTCCAAAAATTATACAGGCATCCTGCAATATATGTACTGTTGACTGTGATCAACTTGCTCAGCTCGAAGATGCCTTGCAGGATGATTCTGGTGATGCTAGTCCTGTGTCTAGTTCCTCTTGCAAAGTTCAGGGAATTCTCCCTAGCACTGGATCTGAAGATATGTTATTGAGATGGCAGGCACTGGAGGCTTATCAGGACATCATTTTTGAGGAAGACAAACTACGTGGCACACAAATCGCAAGCCATATTTGCCACTTGATTCAAAAGGGAAATGTGGTGGTCCAGTGGAAACTGTACCACTGTGTTTATAATCCCATGCTTCAGAGAGGAGTTGAGCTGGCCTGCCATGCTCAACAGCAAATTGGACTAAGTACAGCTGATAAACAGATGTACAATTACCATAGCCAGAGTTTGCCTTCTGAAGTGCTTCAGGTTTATTTGCAGATGCTCCCGGTGTTGCTTAAATCCAGGTTGGTTGAATTTCTGTTTATTATTTGAAAATGTGTTAATTACATACAGAGCTTTGTATATTTGTTACTGATCAGAATATGTTTTTTATTTGGACTCTAGGCAGTTGTTGGATATTGCAGGTGGCAATAAGGTAAATGCTTGAGTAAAAAGATGTAAGCCTAGATGCATAAACCATAGAAGGTGAGGGCTCTCTGCTCATGAGTTATGATCTTTAACAAGCCAAACTGTGTAGAAACAAATAGAATCTTTGTCCAGTATGACATGCTCTCTGCCTCTTCATTCCTTGTGCTAAAATTAGAAAGGAATGTTGAACAGATTGATATGTCATTTTTCTGTGTGATTTAGACTCTTTAGTTTTCTGATCCATTTACTTTTTCCTTCTAGAATGGTCACTATAGAAACCACCTTTCAAAAATAAGGCTTGATATTTACTTTTCCTGAAATAACTGTTTTCTAACTTACAAAATCCTGTTCATTTAAACATAGTTTAAAAACAGAAACCAAACCAACCCCAAAACACAAAAAAGCCACAAACGTTCTCCCAAGGCATAAACTAGAAGCTTTCTATTTATTGTTAAATTGATAAAATAATTGTTTAATAAAATGTATGAAAGCTTTTCAGAATATGAATGTGCCCTTTTGTCCAGGAAAGATCCTGATTTTATTTCTATTGGAGTCCTGAAGTGAATTTAGTGGGGTTATCCCGGACAATTACAGTGAGTAGACTAGTACTCCAGTTTGTGTAAAGGGATTGTCTAACAGTTTTAACTTCTATCCTAACCTAAACTGTATCAGAAGCTATTAACTTTTGGAAGTGTACTTAGTGGCAAAGAGGCGAGAGAAGTTTAGATTAAGAAAATAGTTTAAAATGTCCTATTTTCTTAGTGGCTTAAAGGTAGGAATATACAAGTAAATGATTAATTTGATTCTTGAGTAACTTGGTTAGAGTAAAAGCTGATCCTGTGGGAAGGAGATAGGAGGTAAGTAAGGTGGATATCTACAAGCAAACATAGTATACTAAAAAACTTACAGATCCTTACCCCAAATTTTGTACGAATTTAGCATAATACTTGGGGAGTAAAAAGAAGGGAAAAATAGTCTTGGAAGCAAATATGTGGAAAGTTTGTTGACACTGGACATGCTGACATAACTGCACAGAAAGTAATGCTTGAAGGGTATTTCTGAATTCTATCTGAAATACATCATCCATGCAACTAGTAGACATAGCTGGGAAAATGTCTTCAAGTTTATTTGAGGAGGAATCTCTGCTTTCTGGTGAAATCACAGGACAGAGAAATAAAGATACTTACTAGCTCCAATTGCTAATAAAAACTGGGAGAAGGAAATACCACTAAAGAGCAAATGTCATAAGTAAAGTTAGTTAAACACCTTTAATGTTTTGAACATCATACATTTTTGTGGTCTGAATTTTAGAGGGAGGTATTTCCTACATTGTATCTTACAAAATGTTGAATTTTCCATTACCGGTTGGATGATGCTGACTTAGGATTCTAGAGTACTGCAAACAAGTTCATCTTCTCTTTAATTTATAGTAATTTATAGCAATTGCTGAACTACATGAATTTTTGGCGGATTTATAAGGTAACTCTTTTATGCTTTCTCTTGCAGGGTAATTAGAGACTTGTTTCTGGGTTGTAATGGAGTGAATCAAATGATTGAGTTAAATTACTTAGATACATTAAGAAGCCATTCTTTGAAGGTGTTAGAGACTTTAATACTCTGCCTTGGTGATCAGCAGAAAGACCAAGCCACGCCAGAACTGGAAGACCTGAACACTGAACAAAAGGAATCCATGTCTGACTTGCCGGCTTCTCTTTGTAGCCAGCATGCTGTTTCAGAAGTTCCTCAAAGCCTGAGCAAGTTTTATGCTGGCTTGAAAGAGGCTTACCCAAAAAAGAAGAAGTTTGTGAGCCAAGACATTCATGTCAACACAATAAACCTGTTCCTCTGTGTTGCTTTTTTGTGTGTAAGTAAAGAAGCAGATGGTGATCTGGATTCAGCTAATGACTGTGAAGATACATCAGGATATGATAGTACAGCTAGCGAGCCATTAGGCCACAAATTACCCTATCTGTCACTGGAAAGCCTTACTTTGCCGTCTCTGGAACATATTCATAGGGCTGCAGATATTTGGTCCATGTGTCGTTGCATCTATTTGTATAGTTCAGTTTTCCAGAAACAGTTCCATAGACTTGGAGGCTTTGAAGCATGCCATAGATTACTAATTCTGATAATTCAGAAACTTGCAAAAAATAAGGAAAAGGAGCAAGAAAAGAGGGAGAGAGTATTGAGTGAAAGCAGCAGAAGTTCACATGGGAGTCCTCGTACTGAGCCTCTCAACAAGGATGACTCTGCTCAGCTGGCTAAAAGCAGAGAGGTGACGCAATTGGAGCTTGATAGTTCTGGCAGTCTTGCTGGTGCAGAACAGCTGGTGCCTGACTCTGTCTCCTGTGACAGCTCTTTGAGTACGGAACACACTTTAGTTACTTCAGTTGCCAATCTTGAGAGGATAAGGACTTCTGTAAGAGAAGAGACTGAGTGGGCACTTCAAGGTATCAGGCTTCTAGAAGCTCTGCTGACTATCTGTCTACACAGTGCAAGCACCATGCAGCAGAAGACGGAAGTGGAGATGTTTCATCAGGTACTGTGCAACTTTCCTTAGCTTCCTTTGCTCATATTTGTTTCATACAATATTAATTTAACCATAATTTAGTCAAAAGTTCTTCTAGGGAGGTAAAAACCTTATGCTCTTCTTATGGTACCATATTTTGTTTGGTACTGAAAGGATACAGTTAAATAATGAGCTTGGTAGTCAGAGTAGTGGTCTGCTCGAGTAGTACTCTTTTTAGAAAGAGTATTCAGTGGAGAATGTGTGTGAAAGGGATGCTGCAGGAAAGCTGTGTAGGCAAGATGTCACCATTATGTATAGTGACTCACATGTTGTTTTTGAGGATGGATCTGAGCAGAGCATGGTGCTTGAAAAAGAGGAGTATTGAAGGGCACAGATACTGAAAGGACACCTGAAAAAAATATTACTAAAGCGTTAGAGGTGGATTAATTCTGTGTTCCACAAAAAGTTGTTAATTCACAGAAGACACCTTCACTTTTCTTTAATGTTTTAATTGCTATCTTGAATTTTACTTGGCAATTTGTTGCAAAAGCAGGAGGCATTAAGCACAAGAAAGAACTGGAAACTGGAGTTCTGTCTGGACCACTCATTATTTTTGTGATCTTGGATATGTCACCCTCTGTCCTGTTAACTTTTCGTAATGTTGTGGTGTGGTTTGAATGCACACTGTACATGAAATTGTTTTCAAAGATGTTTATTTTTGAAACAACGCTTTAACCTGTAAATTTTAGCTAACAGCATTTTGCCAGGTTTTTTCAGTGTGCAGGTTCCAATTAAATCTGTCATGACAAACAGGATGAATCTTTCTTATTTCAAGAGACTGGATGAAGTCTAATGGTTTTAGATGAGAAGTCAGATTAGTGTAGGAGGAAAGAGAAGCTCTTAAATGAAGGAGCTAGACTATTTCTAGCTATAAATAGTAACATGAATCATAATGTTTTTCTTTCCCAAAACACAGGATACCTGTGTGGATGATATCTTACTTGAAATAAGAGAGCAGCTTGCTCAGTCGAAAGTGATAGAAACTGACTTGGCAAAGCCTCTGTTTGATTCACTGCTTCGCGTTGCATTGGGCACTTTTTCTGCTGATCTGGATCATTCTGAAGAAAAAATTGAAAAGGTATGAAACACCAACTAAGCAGTCTAATTCTGAATAATGCAAGACTTTCTCAGGTTTATGTTCTTTGGGTCTTTGTAAACTTGATAGGAAATGTTTGGTTTACCAAACATGTTTGGTTATTGTGATAGTTGAAGATGAATTCTCTGCTTCTCCTATGAAGGTGGAATGCTGTTTATTGATATGGTCCCCACATTTACCACTCAGAAATGAGCCATGCCCCAAGAAGTAGCAAACTCAGTCAACCTGATGTGTTCTTTCATTTCACAGCAGTGTCATGAACTCTTAAAGGAAGCACTTCAAACAGGGATGTAGAGTGACCCTAGTGACTGCAGGCATCTTCAGCTTTGAGTGAATGTCAAGGTGCATGCTGATGGTCATAGTGATTTAGAAACACAGTTACTTTTAGTGCTGCTTACTAAACCCTTGGTCAGGTACTAAGAAAATTCCCTTTTTGCAGGTTTGGTTTTTTACAAAAGAATGAAGTATTCTTAAGGTATCTCTAGTTTCTTTATATGTTGGAAGTTTATATATATGGAAGTATATGATTAATTTGTTTCTTTTGCCAATGGGCTTGGAGAAAATAGGCATTTGGACAGTTCTAAATTATTTGCTTTTCTGATCCAAAGGTTTTTTTTGTGACCAATGATAGTCTATTTGGTTGTGCTGTACAGACCCATTACACTGAGAAGGAGCCTGTGTCGCAGCCTGGAGAAATTTCTGAAGAAACCGAAGAATCACAATGCTGTAGCCTTAAACTTTTTGCTGAAGAGAAAGGGTATGAAGCAGATAGTGAAAGTAACCCTGATGATAGTGAAACCAAGAATGAAGGTAAATGGGAACTTTCTGAATATACAAAGCTGGTTTTGATATAGCAAACTTTGTTTGTCTTTGGAGCTGTTCCAAAACAGGATGAGCATCAGATACTTTTAACAGATAGAAATAACTGACTTTATTTACTTTCAGTAGGATGCAGTTACAGATAGAGAAATGATAAATATTCTTACTGACTGTTACAGAAACTGTTCTGTCTTGGTTCTGTTGGTTTATGTGACTCTTGCTCTCAAGTCATGTTGCTCAAATATATTATTGTGGTCTAGTAGCTGCAGAGATGTTTATCAGTAGTTTGTTTGAAAATCAATGCTCAATTTTTTTTATTTAGAATTATAACTACCTGGTGAAAATTAAGTAGTCTAATTATGTTATAGAATACCAAGTTGAAAGGAACCCCAAGGATTGTCTGGTCCAACCTTTTTTGGCAAAAGCACAGTCTAGACAAGATAGCCTGGCACCCTCTCCATCTGAATCTAAAGTATCCAGTGTTGGGGAATCTACCACTTTCCTGGGGAGATTATTCCAGTTACTGATTGATTGTTCTCGCTGGGGAATTCTTTCCTCTTGCGTCTATATGGAATCTCCCCAGAAGTAACATGTACCCGTTACCCTTTGCTTTGTCGATGTGACTCCTTGGAAAAAAGTGGTCTCCTTTGTCTTAAAAAGCCTTAAACTCCTTAAAAAGCCACCTTTTAAATGGTGATAAGATGTCCTCTAAACTGCCTTTTCTCAAGGCTGAGCAAGCAGAATTCTCTCAACTTTTCCTCCCATCTCTTTTGCATAGTGGGAACAAAAACTGAACACAGTGTTCCAGGTAAGGCCTGACATGCACTGAGTAGAGTGGGATACTAACTTCTTTATCCCTGCTGGTGGTGTCCTTGTTGGTGCAGCCCAGCATCCTCTTGGCTTTCTTTGTCACAGCAGCACATGTTCACACATACTGAGTTTGCTGTCCACTAGGGCCCAAGTTCTCCAGACAGGCAGATCCCAGCCTATGCTGCACTCCTGGATTCTGTTTTCCCACGTGCAAGACATTACATTTGTCCTTGTTGAACTTCATAAGGTTCTTGTTAGCTCACTCTTACAGCCTATCCAGGTCTTCCTGCAAGGTGGCTCTCCCTTCAAGTGTCCACTTCCCCACTCAGTTTGATATCGTCGGCAAACTCCATCAGTGTAGGCTTGATCCCACCACCCAGATCGCTTATGAAGATATCGAACAGTGTTGGGCCCAGTATCAATCCCTGGAGAACCCCACTCGTGACAGGTGCCAGTTTGAAAAGGATTTACCACCACCCTCTGGGTGTGGCTGGGCAGCCAATGTCCACCCACCTCACAGACCCCTTGTCTCCACCCTAATGCATCGGTTTCTCTGGGAGGAGCCTGTGGGAAACTGTACCAAAAGCCTTGGAGAAATCTGGGTAGACAAGGTCCACTGCTTGTTCCACATCAACCAAGCAGGTTACTTGCTTGTAGAAGGCAGTCAGGTTTGTTAAGCACTATTTGGACTTCGTGAATCCGTGCTGGCTTTTCCCAATCATATGCTTCATTTGACTTGATAGCCCACTTGTTATACAACATCTCTTTATTCTAAACAATTGATGTGCACATATCTTGCTCTATTCTGTTGGTTTAATTAATTTTAAACATGAATTTGCTTTAATTTTTTCCTTTGTGCTGAACACATCTGGTTGCTTATGTTCTGGTATCAGGTCAGTGTGAGCAGTAACAGCCTTTAATAGAACTGCATTAAACTGCTGCTGTTTACCTCTGTGACTAGGCTTTATCAATAGATATATAACATTTGAAGAGCATTTTTGAATTAAAAAATTAATCTGAAATACTTCCATGAAACAAATGTCTGTACCAAAGAATTTTAAATGAGGTATTTTAGAGTCTCTCCGGAATGTAACAGGAGGCTTACATGTTTGGTTTTTTCCCCTTGATTTTCATGCAGATATTCTGTTATCTGCAGATATGCATTTTCTGAGTTAAATAACAAATTGCTTCCTCCAGCCTTTTAATATAAAATGATTTAAATTTATCTTTTCTTTGCAGGCTCAGAGTTTTGTATTGAAGCTTGAGGCTCTGTTGCAATGATTTTACTGTCATGTTTAATGAATTGTATATTTTGCCATTACTATGTGTGTCAGGTTCCCAGGAAATGAAGGCAGATAGTTTAAAAACATGTAACGGGAAAAACTGTATCCTTGCCCATTCTGTGTTAGCAGGAAAATAGGAAAATATGAAGCAGAATATGAGATTGTTAGCTCCCAAAAATTGCTTATAACCTAGTGGCTATTTTTGGTTTGTACCTATGAGAAGGTTGGAGATGTGTCCTCGGATGTTCTGCTTAAATCATGCAAACTGTATTCCGCTGAGTAAGTTTCAGTAAGACAAGTGTGGTTTCTTTTTAGGAGCAGACACAAAGGCAGAACCAGGATGTACTGGTGCTTCAGGTTATTTTAATGACCTAGCTGAAAACATCAATCAAGGAGAATTAATGTATCCTGAAATCTGCATGTTAGAATTAAACTTACTCTCAGCTGGTAATGCAAGTTTAGACGTGCTTGCTCATGTGTTCCAAAGCTGCCTGAAAATCATCAACCAGAAGGAGAGAAATGCCACTGTACTTATAGAACAGGTAAAAATATTGACAAAAGCAACAAAAGCATTAAAAATATTAACAAAAGCAAGTTCAGCAGTTGTGTATCTTTTCTTCAGTTTTATAGTACCAGTCTACCTAATAGTGATCTTGAATATTCTCAGCTGTGGGATTTGATAAGTTCTGAAACAACATAAATGACCTGCTATTGCCAACTGCATTGCATTTAAGTTACCAGGAACTAAGTAATATATTGAAATTTATCTGACCTATAAAGCTTTTGAGTTTCTCAAGTGTCTTATTTTATCAAGACTGTTCAATCACTAGAGAGAGAGATACAGATTTAATAATTGTCAGGGCATTAAGAAAACAAGGCAGATATCTGCTTGTATGTGTGTATATGTAAACATTCTAAACTTCTATGTGTTGAATATATACTTTTAGGAACTGTGAGTCACGTACCTCAAAAATATTCCATGCTTTTACGTTCCATAAGTTTGTTAGAAATTAATTGTACAAATGTTGATGTCCTCATAATCCTTTGGAATTTCTGATAGCTGTTTTTAATAACTGGTTTGAGTATGCCTCTTGCACAACAGAATCATTTAAATTTCAAAGTCTCTTCTGCAACTGGACTGTACAGAACACAGAAGAATGTTCATTGGCAAATATAAAAAAGTATTCCGTAATTTCAAGTAATTGGAATTATCATTAAAGTCAATAGTAGGCAGGAATTGATTGGAAGAATTTATTTTTTAGTTCTTTGAGCTTGTGTGTATTCTTCAGATATTCACTTTACCAATTTTTTTTAACAGGGAGCTGTTAAACATCTTTTAGGAGGATTTCTGAATATATTGACACAAACAGAGTCTAGTTTTCATGGTAAGTTAAAGGTCCAAGTAACTTAAACATTTTTATAGTTTAATGTATACACAGTCAAACTTTGTAGTTCACAGTGCAAATGCAAAATTGACAAAGGAAATTCATTGGCATGTGTGAATTTATGCAGCTGCTTTTTTAACTTGTAAGAAACTTGCGCAACTTTACTGTAAATACAGGATTATTGCTGAGCTAGTGGAAATAAGTTAAACAAATACTGGCAGATCTGCAAACGATAGTTGAAACCAAAAATACTAATGTGACAGTGTTAAACACTGCTAGGAGAAAATAGCAGCTGATGAATTCTCATTCCATCACAACATAAGTTCTTACTTCCAATTTCTTTGTAACCCAGATCTTGATGATGCCTTGAGTTTTATTTCTAACTGGAAAGCAGCTAGCTAATCCAAGAATGTGGAAGCAGATGAAATGCTTGCATTAAGGTAGCTTCACATAATGAAGGTGCTCCACAACAGGAGATGATGTAAACCCATCCCAGGACTTGGATCCCTAGTGGCTTTGTGGGGAGAGCCTTTGCAAGGCAGACACAAGGTTCCCAAACTTTCAGACTCCAGTTTGCAAACCTTGGACCGAATTTAGCATAGCCATCTAGATTGATTCAATGAAATTTTGAATGATAGTGTCAGGAATTACTGTTGAATCTCTCCAGAATGCATCTTGTAATTATTATGGCTTCCTTTAATTTGAAATGTTTTTGCAAAACACTTCAAATTCCAAGTTAATCTTCCCTCAATATAGTATAGAATATGAATTTTTAAAGCTTAAAAAAATTCGTTTTGACAATATTATTGTCTCCTTATTTTTAGCATGTCAGAAGGTGCTAGTAGATCTGCTAGTTTCCTTGATGAGTTCACAGACATGTTCAGAAGAGCTAACTCTTCTTCTGAGGATATTTTTGGAGAAGACACCTTGTACGGTATGTATGGAGTAGCACAAAGCAAAATTTGGAGGTTTAATGAGAAAAATGAAGTAAAAAGAAAATTATTTTGTGCCCAAGAATTTTGGGAAATAAGGAGATGAACAGCAACATTTGAACTGATCAGAGCAGATAAAATTTGGTTGTAGATCTTATTCATTCTCAAACTATGAAAAGGAAATAAGAGATAAGAAGAGAGAGGGTTTTGAAGGATGTGTTGGTTCTGGAAACTCTCTTCAGCACAAGAAACCACAAGATTCCTCTCAGGGAGACTGACATTGTGATTATGGATGACAGAACAATAATACTGTAAAATTTGAAGCAATTCCTTTAAAGTTACAAAACATCTCACTACATCAGGATGCTTTAGCAGCAGGAATTACTTTCAAAAGTGTCCTAAGCTGGTTTGCCTAATGCTGGAATCTACTACTTGTATTTTTCTACAGACTCTCATGCAAACCAACAGAGTTATTTCAGCAGTATATCCCACAAAAGTGGAAGAAAATAAAAAAATTAATGTGCGGTGTGAAATAGTACCAAACCAAACAGAATCACAAGTCAATTTTTCAGTGGCAGCTTGTATTAACTGGCCAAATAACTAGAGAAACTTTTTGGCATAAGAGCTCAGCTAGTTTTGTTACTGATTGTGTAATAACAAAATGATGGCCTGTGTGTGCATTTTTAACCAGCCTCAAAACATGGGGTAAAAGGAGCAAGCTTTTGTTGCAATATAAATTGATATGTTAGCACATAACAAAAGTGAGGTAAGACTGTGCAATGACCACCTGCTGCACTTCAGCTGATTCCTAAGCATGGTAACTTGAAGTCTGATCTGCCCAGACTAAATCCCCGAAGTTTTGTTGGGCCATAGTCTGTTGAAGTTGCTGCCTGATCCTTTGCAAATATGTGTCAGTTTGGGTATGCAAGTCCACCTCTCCTGGAACAACATGAATCCAAGTTTAAATGAGGAGTAGATTTCTGTTTAGTTACATGACACTTTATTATGTGGTGTAAACAATTTCTTTTTTTTTCTCATTGTTTGGTTTATTTCTTCTAGGAGATACTACTAAAGGGTGTACTGAAGATCGTAGACTCTAGTATTTGTATGAACCCATTACAGTACCTTGCCTTCCCTTTGTTGCATGGCACAAGTTTGGGTAGCAGTTCTTCACAAAAATGTGCTAGCACTTCCAACAGTAAAACTGCTGGACTACTAAAAAGAGCAAAATTGTCACAGAGTAAGAAAGAGGCAGATGGTGAAATTTTGAGTCACCAGCTGCTTTCTTCTTGGCATGTAGCCCCAATTCACTTGCCTTTAGTTGGACAAAACTGTTGGCCACACATGTCCGATGGCTTCAGTGTCTCACTGTGGTTTCGTCTGGAGTATGCTCATGAAGCAGAAAATTCAACAGAAAAGGGGAAAAAAGTCAAGAGGAGAAGCAGGCTCATAACTGTAAGAGAAAACAGTTTTGACAGCACAGGTGAGGATATAATATTTTGTTTCTGCTTGGGTAGCACTGAAGGACTCTGGTTACAAATATTACTAATCTGTGTGATGTATAAAAAAGTTTGAATTTTTATGAAGGATATTAAACAGCGCTGGTAGTATTTCTGATTTTTCTTTGACTACTAAATACCATATACTTACATATAAAACATTTCCAGCCCTAGTTCTTAGATTAAATTAATGCCTACTTCCTTAGAAATGTAGTATTCTCATTGAATTTGTAACTTCAGTAATGTTTTTTATGCTACTTCATGTTACTGTGAAAATATTAAATGTTGCAGCTGAATGGTCATGGAAAAAGACTTTTCAGGTTTATTTGATTTCATGTATTGATGATAAAGTCTCAGGATGACTCAGTATAAATCCTCTTAACTTTCTTTGTGTATACATCATTGTAAATGCCCAAAGCTGTACAATAATTTTCTGTTTATACTTTTGTAGAGACTCACCTGCTCCCAAACTGTTCTGAGCAGAATCTTTTGGATTATAATTTATAGAAGGAAAAATTCCTTTTTTAAAATGTCTCCCATTCACCACAGCTGAAATACCTTTACTCTTTTTTCTTTTATATTGTATTTAAATAAAAGGAGGGGAAACTCAACCCTGAATCTTGGAACTCACTGGTTAAGTAAAAATACTGGATACAAGATCATGCTTAAAGGGTAGTATGATTTGTGAAGAAAAATCTGAGGATTTCTTGGTGCACATTGAGAGTTCAACATAGGAATGTAATATGATGTGGCATGTCAAAAACATCAGTTGTGGAGCATATTCAGCTCATGGGATTTACATGATAACATTAACTTGGCACTTTACATGTTTTTGTTTGTAAAGTTCCTCTGTTTCAGTTTGAGACCTAGGTTTCTAAGGAGAATCAAGTGTATTAGTCAGCCCATTAAAAAAAAAAAAGAAAACCCAAAAAACTCCTCAACTAAACAAAAACCAATTCAATGCAGTACCTGAACTGTTTCTTTTCACACTTTTCACACTTGATATATGCTGTGAAAGGCATTGTTGTTGTATTGTATTGTAATTGCAATGTGTTTATATTTCTAGAAGAAACAAAGTCTATAGGAATGGAATACCTAAGCCTAGGAGATAAACTTGTTGAAGATGGCTGTATTCATATAATTTCACTGGGTTCCAAAGCTCTGATGATACAAGTTTGGGCAGACTTGAACACTGGAGCATTCATATTTCGGTATGGTGTATTAGTCCAAAAGCAGTACTGTGAACATATTGTATGGTTACTTCTAGTAGCCACTTGCAGAGAATACTGATGAAGTAGAGAACTAATTTCAATAGTAGAGACATCTTGCACACAGATGGGGCAACATCGAGTAAATGTATTGGATACAAATCTACAGGTTTACCAGCTTCAAGTGTTAGGCTCTGGTCTTGCATGTTTCGTGTACTCATTTATAAATAGCTGCCTGCAAGGTAGCAATTCAAGTTTTAATGAAATGACACAATAAATGTGTGAAAATGGAAAAGGTTTTTGCAGCTGTAGGTTTTCACACCTCAGCTGTGAAAATTACTGTTATATAAAACTGTTACTGTGACAGTCTTGGTTTTAATCTTCTGAGCACATTTAGTTCTCATAAGTAATCCTTAAGTATCCTTGAAATGGGTCTAAAGCTGCAATTTCAGAACACTTTATTTCAGTGTTCAAAGCACCTGCATTTTTTCAATAAATTGAATTTAACTTTTCTGTAAAATAGAGATACTTTTATCTTAAATGTAAGCAGATTTATGCAGACAAGTTAAATAACCAAGTTGAAAGTGTTGTGATGATTTCCCTAGCTTATGCTGAGCACTCTAAAAATAGAACTGTGATCAAAAAAATTACCTGTGAAAGTTAAGGACTGCAATCTCAAATTAACCGAGGCCAAAAATTGCAGATTTGGGCCTTAAAAGGCAAATATGAAAACACGCACCCTCATTTTTTCTTTTCTGTTGTTTTTATAGTATGTGCATGGATCCAAATGATGAGATGAAAGCTGGTCTGCTGGCACAGGCTGAATCTCCAGAGAATGTTTTTCTTGTGGGCAGGTGGCAGCATTTGGCATTAAAATATCTGCAGAAGCCAGAAGGCAAGAAAAATTTCCATGGAAAGCTGTTGCTGTGGGTTTCTGGTCAGAGGTAAAGAGCACATTAGTTGTACCTGGATATTTATCTTCTTTAAAAGGTATTCTCTGATAGGAAAACATCTGCAATATTTTGGTGCAAGCTGTAGTTATGGTTGAGTGGTCTTCTAGGAGGATGAGAGAGGGGATGTGTTACACTGCTAGGAATTCTTTAGAGATATCCAGAATACTCATGGACTGCTTTGAGAATTGTTAGTTTATACCATGGACCAGTGCAGACATCAATGTTTTTCTTCATCACAAATAAGTGAAAGAGGCAAGTACAAGATCTTGAGTAAGATCCAGAATAGGCTGTGGCATGAAGTTAGAGGTAGGCATAATGTCTCTGGTTGAGTCCAAATTAAGGAGGTGTAGGTCAGGTATTGACAATATTGATGAAAGTAGGAATTAAGAGGAGATGGAGAAAAGACAGGCACTTTGTTCCACTGAGAGAAATGAATAGGGAAGAAGCTAAAAAATGTCAGACAAGAACTGACAGTGAGAAGTATTACTTCCACTGCAAAGCTAATGTTTGTGCTCCCAAATGGGGTACCTGATGGTAGGTTGGGTGGGCCTGTGCCTGCATGAATTATTCATTGGTTAGGGAAATAGGAATTTATTAAGTGTCACAGTCTTTATCCTTTCTTCCTAAAGTCCAGACTGTGAAGGCTGTGTTAAGTCTGCGCATGCTGGTATTCAGTAAAGTCCAAATATGCAGATCTAGGGGAAAGCAGAAAATACTACAATGTTCTCCCCATGTGCACTAGTTGAGGCCCCTCTATATACAGTGCTAGTTGCTAGTTTGCTAATAGTTAGGCTCTTTCAGGAAGCTTTGGATGACCTTTACAGTCCAATCAGTCTGTTTATGTAAAGGCACATAAAGTTAAATGGATGCTTTCTGAAAGCATCAGGCTTGTTGCCTGTGGCTGTGCAGCACACTAGTTCTGACAATGGTCCGTGGTATAAGAAAATCCTCTACATGGTGTTTTCCAGCATATGTGAACCACGGTTTTCTTGATGTGCATTAGCATACTCAAAGGCCTTTGATTTGTTAGGAATAGTAGAAATGCTTGAAAAATTGTGGTATTTTAGAAGTGTGTAAAGTGTTACATACGATTTTCTTTTTGAGGTCAGAGGAAAGAAGGAATTTCAGAGCTAGGAAATCTTGACTTCATGGCAACTTTGTTCATCTGTTCTGTGCAGTATTTGAATACATATATCGTTGTTACTGAGTTTTAAGGTGCGGGGAAGTTGAAGAGGACTTTGGTAATTTAGTGTTAATGACAGCATGGCTTCTCCTCTAAATATTAAAATGAATTTTAAACCTAAACTGAATATCTTAGATAGTAATTTTGATCAGTTCTTAGTATTTAAATTTGTTTGTTTATGTGTATTTTTAGGCAATGTGAGATTAATTTAGATTTTGCACTACCAAGGAAATCAAGCTTATCATCTGACAGTAACAAAACATTTTGTATGATTGGCCATTGTACATCATCCCAAGAAGAATTGCTTCGATTGTCGGGTAGATGGGACCTTGGAAATCTGCTTCTGTTTAATGGTACTTTTGTATGCTTTTCTTGAATAAGTGCTCGTTTCCTCTTCCCCCTCCAAAATCAAAGGCTTGTTTTAGTATCTTTTTTAACATGCCAAGTTTTTACAGTCAAAACAACAATACACTCTTCAGCAGCATAATATATCAGGGAGAATGTAGGCAAATGTTTTGGTATTGGATACATCCTAATGTGTCCTTCTGCCATGTTCTCTTGCTGTTTATTTAGTGCCATAATTGGCAATTACTGTTATTTGGTGTTTTTAAGAATTTCTATAAATAATACCTTGGGATAGAGGATAGGGAAATAGCGATATTTGCTCTATTTTTTCTTAAAGCACTCAGTCACTTATCTGGAAAATTGATTTCACTTACCTGCTTCTAAACTACTAGCTTCAAATTAATTAAACCATATTAAAAAGCTAACAAAGTCTGAACCACCAAATGCTCTGAGTTAAGCATGCTTATTTCTGGAACTTGTAATGTTACTTTGGAGATTTCCTAGATGTATAATTCTCCTTCTTCCATGGGAAGTCTTATGTAGTACTTCTGGGTGTTTGCTTAGTGGTGAAGGCTGAAACCCTGCTGCTCGTCACCTGGCATTTCAGGTGCAGTGGCCCAGTCAGGAGTACTCCACGAGTGAGATCAGTTTGCCCAGGGTGTGTGGTGCATACAAGTCCTGTGTGTATAGATGTATATTTGTGTGGGCCATAGGTGAGATACTTGTCATAAATGTAATCTGGAGAATCTACCTGGTCTCATTGCCACGTGCCCACAGCCTGCATAACTGATGTACTCGGAGAGCCCTGGATTTGCTGCTGTACAGTTGTCATGCACCCACACATCAGACCTGGGTCCTTCTGGATGCTTCTTTTGAGTTTGTGTTCTCAGGTCACAGATGACCCAAGATGTGCTGTCCAGAAAGGGGAGGAAGGTTCGCTTGGCCTTCTACTTCCTATGGGATTTTTTTTCCTTTCTGTTAGTGGTAGTGAGCTGTAGTCATTGTTGCATCCTTCTCAGTCACTAGCCAAGTCTCCAAGACAGTGTAGCATGTTGTTGCTATCTGTAATCTTGCTGTGCTTTGAAAGCTTTGAGGAGGCTTGGATAGATGACACTTCAATTTTAAAAAGTGAAATTATTCAGAGATGTTGATCTTCAGTTCATGCAGGTCAGTTTCCTGACTTGGTTTCAGTTGCCTTTTCCGCTGAATTGACCTGGCCTGTGATGTATCAGAAGTCACTGATCTACTGTAGCTAACAGCAAGTATTAGACTCTACTGATTGTTTTATCATCATCAGAGCCTACAAAATCCAATCAGTGATATTCCTTGTAAAGTGTCTGATCATATTAGCCAATGTATGAGTTTTGCTTTATTGCACAGTAAAGAGTTTACAAATTATTTTCTGGATTTTAGGTGCAAATATTGGACCGGAGGAAGCATTTTACTTATACACATGTGGTCCAGACTTCACATCTGTAATGCCTTGTAAATATGGCAAAACATCGGCTGACTGCTCTAAGTACATAAGTAAAGAGATTCTACAATGTGAGCAAATTAAGGAGCTCTTCATGACAAAAAAGGAAGTGGATGTTGGGCCTTTAATTGTAAGTTTCTACTTAAAAATGTTCTTAATCTCTTAGAACTGATTAAGAAAGTGGGAACATGTTTCCTGCTGTCTCCCAAAGTGCTTCATTTGATCAAAGCAGAGAGGATCAAATCCTCATTAAAATCACTGCAGGGCTGTTCCTACTTATTTCAATGGGAGTTGAACTCCACACAGGGTAGCCATTTCATCTTGCTTTAGGTGGGATTCTGAAAATTTCTAGATTTTCCAGCATCTATAAATAATACTGCATATTAAATTGTGTTGCATAAACAGGCACCTCCAAAAGCTCTAGGATGGATACATAGTTCCTCCCTCCATTAGTGTAAAATTAGCCAAAGACTGCTAAATTAACCTTTTAACATTAAAACTGAGAGGAGAAATGAGGATTTATCTGGCTTTAAGGAAGCAAAAGCATTCATCACAAATCTTTGAAGGCTTTGAGGGAATAAGTTTGCATCAAGTTTGGCTGAAAAGTCATTTTCCAGCTGGCAGATACTAGCTTTTCTCATCTTGCCTAACTGAAACAGCCCTGCCAGATGCAGGTGTAAATATACTTATGTTAGAAAAAGAATAAGATAAAACTTGCTGATCAGAGGAGCCTGCTATATTTTGGGAATTCATACACTAGTAATTCCTGCTGTATGAATTGTTTCCACTAGAGGGATTTTTCTGATTTCATTCTGTAGCTGTAGGCAAAGGGTCATTCTGCCTGGATGTGATCCTTGTAAACAATGTACCAGATTTTGAATAGGTTAAGAAGGAATGAATGGAATAAGTAAGAGCTTAACAAATCAGTCATGCAACTTATAAGCTTATTTTGCCTTACAGAACACCAAATAGGCAGAGAGAAGAACCATGTGCTCAAGTGATAAATTAATCTTTGCACTTTTGCATAGAGTGCAAGCACCTTAAATAAAATTATTTCTGTATTTTAAATAACCTTCCAAATAAGATCACTTTACTTTTTCTGTGAAAATAAGTTTGTTACTTTCCATAGGAGCTTTAGTTTTGGTTTAAGTCTCTTCATTAATGAACCTTGTGTTGAGTTTCTCTTATGGCAAAGCTGATTAAAGAATAGAACTAAAACAAAAAACTGGAGAAGTTTTTAAAAAACAGCAGTATTTTGGATTTGCCACTTTAGGAAATGAAACTATTTACTCAATACCTCTATATGCTCATTTTATTTTAAATTTGTCAGTAACTTTGTTTTTATGCAAAGCAGTTGTGTGGTTCTTCAGGTGATAAGAGGGGGATCCTTGGTGAAATTTTTTAGAGTTTTCTTAATATTCTGTGCTTTAGCTATTGCATGAGTTTGCTAAGATTTGGGAATCCTGCTGCATTTTTGTGTACGTGTCCACATGCAACTTCAGTGCATGTTAATGGTAAAGTAGAAATGAACAACCAAAGTTGTTACTACCTGCTGTTAGGTGACTTTTGACTTTTTGTGTCCTCGGTGTGTGGAATTTTTTGTATGAAATTTCTAGAAAAAAATTTAAACTTATTTTGTTTCAGGAAAGTCTTGCTGTTGTTTATACCACAAGCTGCCCTGGTCAGTACACCATATATGAACCTGTCATTAGACTGAAAGGTCAAGTGAAAACTGTACCTTCTCAGAGACCTTTCAGTTTGAAAGAAGTTCAAAGCAATGTATTGGACTCTCATCACCTAAAAACACTTCAGCCTGTTGAATATAAAACTCTCCAGGGTATACTACATGAAATTGGAGGAACTGGTGCATTTGTTTTCCTCTTTGCTAGGGTAAGGGGGCTGGGTAAGGGGGGTGTGTCTGTGTTCTCCGGTATAAAATTTTCCTTGTATCTTGGGTAGCAAACCACCTTGTTCTAGCTGCCTTGCTCTAGTCTTCATGTGATGCTTTTCTGTTAAAGAAAACCTGTGGAAAATATCTGTGGCATAAGAGACTGCATCATGCAGGTTGTCTTAAACTGGAAATGTGATTATAATTCTATTGCATAGTGGTTTTTATAGTGTTGCTAGTATGTAAGATGGGGTGTTACATTCGGATTTAGAAATGGGCCTTTTAAATATCAAAGGAGATTATTTTTAGGGGTGTTGTAGAACTGATTATATTTTTGGTCTCTGATTTTGAGGCACTTAAATTCATTGCGTACCTTTAATGCTTTAACCACAGGACTTTCACAATGCAAGTATGAATAAAAATGAAACTACATGGTGTTCAAAGCTTTATTTTTATCTAATGAATAGTGAGAGCTTTTTAGGGATAACTGTTCAGCTGTGTTCAAAGGCTTATCCTAAGAAAAATTGTAACTTGAAAAATAGAAAGGCGTTAACTCAGTTACTGCCTAACTATGACCTTTATGTGGAGAAGCTAATATGTGTGCTAGGAGTCTCTGAAGTACTACAGTTAATTCAAAATACTAATGTAGGCCTCAGACTTGTCTGATTTGCATGTCTCTGGTATTGTTCTGAAAGATATGGGGAAAGTAGTAACAAAGATATGGGGAGAGTAGTAACAAATGCACATTAGGTTATGGTTATAAAGACACTGCTGCCTGCTGTAATTTTGCCATTGATAGTGAAATCTGAGAAGAAAATCCTAATCCATGTTATCCTATTATGTAAATTTTTGTTAAGTATGTGTTACACATCCTGCTGTAGACTGTTTGCATCAGTAAGGCAAGCAAACAGTAGATCAGCTGTGGGGCAATACATGTATATAGGCATATAAATGTGTAAGTGCAGCAGAATTAACAGGTATGTGGCAAGGGAACCTATAGGAACTGAAATTCCATTAATGGGAGATTTCATTCTTGTACATTTTTGGTAAGATTAGTATTTGCTCTTGGGGTTCAAGAATTGTAGGAAGCAAAGAGGGAAGAATGGTTCATGGTCTTCATCTATCAAATTGCAGGTCTCTATGGACAAAATAAAATTTCAATGTTTGACACAGATAGTCTAGAACTTCAGGAATTTTATTTTAAAGCTTTCCTTAAACGCTTAAAAATACTTTTTCCAGGCAAAGAGTTTATTCTTATTAGGGGCTTATGTATTTCATGACCTTGTGACTTTGTAGTATGGCAAGTGTCTTCTATGTAAAATTTATTTAGAACAGATTTTTTTCTTAGAAGGGGATTCTTATAATGGGACATGTATTTCCTTAGCAGATCATAATTTACCACAGTAGGAATTATCATTGCATGTATAACATCTGAATGTACACACATAGACAAAATTAAGTTTATGTATATAACCTCAAACTCTTTAAAACATATTTAATCCAGAAGTTATGATTTAGGAGTGCAAAAAGCTTTTTTCTAAGTGTTTCTCACTTAAACTGTCTTACTAAATTTACCTTTTCCTCAGGTAGTAGAGATTAGCAGCTGTGAAGACACTCAAGCTTTAGCACTACAACTTATACTATCTTTAACAAAATACAATCAACAGAGAATACAGGAGATGGACAATTGTAATGGTTATTCTATGATTCGTCGAGTGTTGATCAAACAAAAATGCATTGTTGGATTTTGCATGCTGAAGGTAAAGTCCTCTTTTAAATCTGATATTTTGTTCAATATTAGCACAAATCTAGAAACTTCTGTGATTTTAATTGTACATTGGAAGCTGTTTTTACAAAGGCAGAACAGTGATTTGGTGCAAGTTTGGTGTTGACCAGATAGATATGTCTTCCCTATCAAAAGTATGCTGTCTCATTAAAGATTTTTTTTTTATAAATTGGGTAGAACAACTGTACTGCTTTGTGTTTGACACTCAAAAAATTTCCCCCTCTTTAAGACTCTCCTTGAAGGATGCTGCAGTGATGAGATCCTCTATATAAATGAAAGTGGGCAATTCCAGCTTGACTCAGATTCTACTGCAGTTATTCAAGATGTCCAGTTGTTAGAAAAGCTGCTGCTTGACTGGAAGATATGGTCTAAAGCAAAGGTGAGTACTTAAATTCTGGAAATAGTTCAGGTCTAAAAGTCAATATTTAGAAAAAATATAAAGTATTATGAGGTCTGAAATTCTCCACTTGCATGTTAGTAATTACTACAATTTTCTAAAATTAATGTTCCTTATTTTTCTTTGAATAGCTCTTTGTAATATCAATCTCCCAGTATCAATGATGGACGTAGCCTTAGTGTATTAAATTCTGTAAATGTGGTGTATGCATATGACTACTTCATTGAATTGATAAATTTTTTTGTGGATTTTAGGCAAGAAGTAATTTTTTTGTAGCTTAATCATTAAAACATGCTTCATTTTATACAACCATAACTTTTCTGATTAATTTCTAACCTGTTCTGACCTGACCACTTGCACTCATTTAGTCATCATCTCAGGTGTAAAACTAACTTGACTTTGTGTTTGTTTTTTGGTAGTTTTTTTTCCTCAGTGTGTAGATTCACAAATATATTTTTGAAGCTACTTTCCTGTTTTTTGTTTTTCAGCAAGGTGTTTGGGAAACTCTGTTAGCAGCTCTAGAAATCCTTATCAGAGCTAATCATCACCAACAGATGTTTAACATCAAACAGCTGTTGAAGGCTCAAGTGGTACATCACTTCCTGTTAACCTGTCAGGTTTTGCAGGTACTTCCACTCTGAAATCCTATTTTGTGCTTGGCAAATACTCATTTTAATTCGGGGAGGGTGGGATGGAAGGGACTAAATTCTGTAGCAAAAGTTCAGTAGACTGTCCTCTGTGCTATCAGACTCCTTCCATCTTCAACAAGCATTGTTGCTGTAAACCCATACAGTTCCCTTCTGGGTGCTGTATTTACTGCTGGATGGAAGAGGCAAGAGGATGTAACCATCTAGCGTGGTTTGGAAAGCTAGGCACTAGGTTACTTGCACAGCCATACATGAGCAGGAGCTGAAATGAACTGTCCCCTTTATATAGAAACACCTGAGATGTCTCTTGCTGGTTCTGTTGTTCCTTATTGAAAACCAGATACTGCGCAAGTAGTGAAACTGTCTGTGCTGTTTCTCATCAGAGCTAATGGGGCAGCCCACCTGAAGTGCTCAGTCTGAGCACTCATCTCAAAATTTTGGTACGGTAGTAGCTTCCTCTCTTGCATGGAAGTAGGGGTACCAAAAAGGACTTTACGGAAATGCTTCGGTCCTTTGATAGACACTTCTTAAGAATGTGATTTTGAAGTGGCTTCCTGTTTATAAAGTACATGTATTCATTTGTGAAAATATGTATTATATTCCATTTTTTCTTTCTGTAATTTTCTATCTCTTTATTCCTTTTTATTTTGAGTTTCTCACTCAAGCACATGAAATGCATTTATTGTTTTTCCCTCTTTCAGTGATTTTTTTAAAAAATAATTTCATAATTTTAATATCTGTAAATTTTTGGTTTCTTAAATTTTGTGTGGTATTCCCTACTTTTGGAACTTGTTAGTGGTATAGTTAACTTTTGAAATTGTGTAGTAATGCAAATGCCTACATACAGAATGTTTCATAGTATTTCCCCTGCCTTTTTTGCATATTGGGAAAAAATTAATTTTTTGATTAAAAAAAACTACTCAAATTGGCCAACAATGATTTGGCAATTTTGTGGGGGCTGATGGAATGGAAGATGAAACTATATAAGCCGTTCTCTTTGGAAAAACTTACTTAAATTAATTTCATGGAATCTTTTCCTATAGTAGTCTCAGTTAAGGTGCTTGGGTACCAAAAAGGGTGGTAAAATTAGAGAACTTGGAAAGAAATGAGTTAATCACCATGCTCACCTTTCATTGAGGTTTCCCACAAGTTTCTTGAGGTTCTGTTCTAAAATTCATATTGTTTTAATAGATTTTTTCAGCTAGCCATTGTCAAACTATGTAGAATGCTTGATCAAGCACAAATTATAATTATCAATGAATCTCAAATGTATATGGTTATAAAAATGGCTACTGAAGTGGAAGTACAGAAGACCCAGTGTGGCACTGTTCAGGAAGTTATTAATGTGTTTGAAATGTCATTATTGGCAACTATTAATTTCTCTACAAATATGTAATCCAATGACTGTCACGGGGCAGGGAGGCTGGTGATATCCAGCTCTGGTATGCCTGTGACCTTCCTAGAGAGCATCCCGCAGAGAGCTGCTCTTCCAGGAGCACTTGGCAAGCCCTCCCAGACAACAGGTGATTTCAGCAAGTGTAGCAATCTTAGCTACAAGTGATTTCAGCTCTTGTGATTCAGCTCTTGTGAAATCACCCCAGGCAGACTCGGGAAAAAAGAGACAGAAGCCTTCATATAGCAGTTCTACAGAGGTAGGCTTTATTGTCCAACCATCCTGCGAAGGGGAGGCCAGGGACAAAAGCTCCCTGGTGTCAGGGGTTTATATGGGGAAAACAGGAGGTGGGGTGGAAACCAGTTAGCCAACAGGGCACAGGCTATTACCATGGAGGAACAAGGCACGCTGGGAACTCGCCATAACCCAGAGGTGAGTTGCTATACCTGGTTTCTCCAAGGCAGTGCTGGGAGCTCCAACCTTGAGGGCTCACAGCCCTCCACAAATGACAATAAACTATACTTTCAATGGTGATTCATGTCTTAAGGCTCCAGCATTTAATGACAGAGTAGTATAGTATGCAGAAGATGTTCATTTTTCTAAAAATCAACTTGCATAACATCCACAATATTTTGTGCATGATGGACTTAGATAACATTCAGGAGGTACAGTAGCTCCTCTCAAAATTAAATAACACAGCTTTATTAGCTGAGCTTCTTTTCTTGTCTGTTCTGCTACAGCATGATACATTAAAAAAAAAAGACAATTTCCCTCATATTAAAATTGCAAGTAGCTTACAATTGTACTACTCTTTCTTTCTAGGAGCATAAAGAAGGACACCTTGCATCCCTGCCTCGTGAAGTTTGCAGGTCATTTGTGAAAATAATTGAAGAAGTACTTGGTTCTCCCCCAGACCTGGAATTGCTGACGCTGGTCTTCAATTTCCTCTTAGCAGTTCACCCTCCCACTAATACCTATGTTTGTCACAATCCTACCAACTTCTACTTTTCCCTACACATAGGTAAATGTGTCACATTTAGCTAGAAGTAAACAATAAGATAAAAATCTGGTCATAAATTAATATTTTTAAAAAATCTCTTTGCTGTATTTTAGTAACTATATATTAAAAATTATTGAACTGTTGGGACTTAATACTGTAAACTACTTTTACTTTTCTGAGAGAGTTTAAAGTTAGACTTTATTTGCTTGGTTTACTTGGAGAGCTTTCTTTTGTCTACAGCCATAGATAATTTCTCTGGTGATTGTGCCTTTAAAATAAGTTTGATGCTGCTAAATGGAATGCATAATCATAGCTGCCTATTTGGACGTGTTTGTCTGTGGGTAAACTTAGAGAAAAACATCTAGCTTACCTGGTAAATGAAACTTCTTCAGAAATGTGTATTTGGTCCTTTCTCCACTTTTACTTTATTTCCTGTTACTGAACTCCTAGAAAAATGAAGGGCCTGAGGAGCATTTTTAGCAATTGATTAGTTGCACTTCAAGATGTCATTGTCAGGCACCATCAGTTCATTGCATATGAGTTACTGGCAGTACTTGTGGGCTTTGAGGGGTGAGACCTTGAACAACAGCTGCTTTAATATATCTGTACTGGATGATCATGTTGGCAAAATGACTGATGTGAGCTTTAAAAACCTTTCCTGCTCTTTTTAAAAATAAGAAACAATGCGTAGTTCATGTATTAGCATTGTACAACCTAAACTATAACTTATATAAACATGGAGAGCATCATCTAAGTTTGAAGTATTTTCTCCTTTTGCAGATACCTGTGTACCTCCAGCTTTAGTAGTCGGTTTCAAAGGCAGCACAGTTGTTTATCTGTATTTGTCCACTAGTACTAACTGTTGTAAAATTCTGAATGGAATGCATTTTTTGATACTTGGAGCCTTTTTAGGCTGTTTGTGAACAGCCACCTGTTTTTGATATGACAAAAAGTTAGTTATCACTACTTGTATGCCTGCAAGGACAGTCTTTAAATGTAGTTGCTTTAGTACATCGTAATATTTTCATTGTTCTAAAGTAAATTTTAGTTATATCACTAAACCAAGAAATGGTTTTCAAGTGCTTTTTCTCAGTTGCTTGGACTTGAGCACTTCTCATTAGCCTCCAGTGATCAGTTCAAAATGTAACCTGAGTACTGTGAATCTAATTTATCAACAATGCAAACTTAAAAAGCTTTTATGTAACTTTTCACCTTTTCTTTCTAGATGGCAAAATTTTCCAGGAAAAAGTTGAATCACTTAGGTACCTCAGAAATTCCAGCAGTGGTGGGAAGTCAGTAGACAATTCTGCATTTGTGATTACATCTCCAACTGGATTTACAGCTTTACCACTGGAAGGTAAAACAATACTGGAAAAACAAGGCACAATCTTTTGGCAACTGACTAGAGTGCCTTAAAGCATTACTTTCCCACAGATATTTCTTACAAAGCTCCCCCTGTCCCCTGGAGCTTGATGCCTAAACAGCAGAGTAAGAAGGATGGAACAGAACATGCTACCTAAACTGCTCGTCATTCTTAAGTTGAAACAAATTGCCACATTGATGGCTCAGGCAGTGAAGTGACCGGATAAGCAGAATCATTTCATTTGTTAAACAGGCCTGCTAGAGATGTATGAGTGCCTTAACCAGGCAACTGTTGAAGCAGTGAGCCATAAGTAGCTATCTTATCTGGGCAAAAAGCATTAAGATGATTCTTTTCTTTATTTGTGTGTAATCCTTAACATCCATTTAAATATGGTATTAAAGTATCGGCATTTAGTTATATGATAGGCATGTAAACTGTTCCTACTTGATAGCGGATGGGAAAGTATATTTTATAAAGAATAACAAGATACCTTGGTTATAGAAATTAAAATTGAATAATTTTCTGGAAACAGTCTCAGCATGCTAAACAAGTTGAGGTCTGTAAAGATAACTCCTTTAATCAGTTTTTAATTCCTCTGCTATAGATGTTGAAATAATCTGAAGTTACTGATCCAAGCTGGTAACTTTTTTCAGTTGGTGTGCTGTCAGTGGGATGTTTTTTGCATTATTATTGAATTAGACTTTTAATAATACTTTTTACAGATTTGCACAGGCAGTCAACAAGTATCATCTGAAAAGCAAAAGCTGAAATATATAATTTATGTTTAAGACTTTATTTAAGCTTGTTGACAATGAAAATAAATTATAAATAACAGATAATCTAAGCAAGTTTGCCAATGTATAAAAATAGGAGTGGAAACAACTGACTCTGATCTCTAACTTAACTGCTATATATTTCAGATCATGTGTGACTGGCTATATGCTGTGTATCACAATCTAATACCTTTTACAAATGATATCTTGTTGCTACTTTGATTAGGAAAAAAAAAAATCAAGTCTTCAAGCACTACAGTTGAAACAATGTTTATTCAAGTGTCTTTTTAGTAAAGCAGTGGAATGAAGAGCAGATGCCAGGACTCAATTGTGTATGGAATCAGTCCTTTTCCCATATGAATAATGTATGAAATCTCATTCTTCTAAATGAGTACCTTTTTTATATCAGTAGTACCAAATTGTTGTTGTTGAATAGAGATTATTCATGTGTACTAGACAAATACTCAGGTTTTTTTGTGAAAATAGATGTTTGAGTGTTTGTGGTTCTTAATTTGAATTTCTAAATTTATATAAATAAATGTATAATTTATATAAATTTGTATTTAATCAGGAATTGTAATAGTGATAGGATGAGGAGTAATGGGCACAAATAAAAAGAGGGGAAACTTAGGTTAAATATTGAGAAGAAATTTTTTGCTGTAAGAGTGGTGAGACACTGGAACAGGTTGCCCATGGAGGTTGTGGATGTCCCAACTCTGGCAGTGTTCAAGGCCAGGCTGGATGGAGCTCTGAGCAACTTGGTCTAGTGGGAGGTGTCCCTGCCATGGTAGGAGCTGGGACTGGAAAATTTTTAGGGTCCATTCCAACCCCTTAACATTCTGTGATTCTATAAAATATCTGGACTTGTATGTATGTTAAATAACCTGCTACCTGCATGTGGGTTTGCAGTTTGTTGCACTACCTGCTAATGTGTGTGAAAGCTTGGCTGTAAGACTTGCAGCTGTATAGATCTCCCCTGTTGAGTGAAGGCCAGCTTGGTCTGGCTGTGTTGGCACGTGTATGTGTGTATATACATTCACATGTTTGTTTTCATATATGTATCATTCATAAAAAAAATATTCTTGATGTGTCGTTATTGCATTAGTACTAACTGGTGCATAATTTTCAAAATACTTGTGAATGAAAAAATCTCCTTTTCTTGGACTAACAGAAAACTGCTTCTACCAGTCTTGTGTACAGACTGCTTTCCCTCTTAAAATCATATTTTATTAAAGGTGTGTAATGTGCTCTGACAGTTTGACTGGTTCAGGTCAAAATGTGCACTTAAAAGAAAGCACTCTTAAATAAAATATGTAGTTATTTGTTCTAAATTTGAATCTAAGGTTTGACTAAAACCTTAGTGCAAAAGGGTTAGTGATTAGTATTTTGATGTCCACTGAAACATGGCAGATTTGACCTCTCACAAAAAGCTCCAAATAGAACAACCTGCTCTATTTGACCCTGGTTTGAGCAAGGAGTCTGGTGTAGACAACCTCCAGATGTGCTCTCCACCCTCAATGATTCTGTTCAAGTTCCTGCTGAGGATTAGGTGAGAGAATCGTAACTTAAGTCCAGAAACTCCAGTATATTGGCAAAAATTATTTTGCATTTTATGTTTCTTTCACATTTGTGGCTTGCTAAATATATGGCTGCATAGGAGTTTACTGTATCTACTTTGATTAACCAAATCTGAGCTGTTAGGCGTTGAATCAGTTTTGCACGTAAAATTAACTTGGATCACCACAGTTTTAAATGGATGAAGAGCATAACATTGAGACAAAAGCTGGTTTCTAGTGTGAAAGGAATGCTAAAGATGTCCTTATTTCTCTAGGGAGCACTTCCCAGGCTAGTGTACAGCAGAAGATAAGCTTTCAGGTACCTAGAAGGCTTTCTAAAAGCTTACCAGCATCACCTACTTCCTCACCTCAAGTTCATCGAAAAAGACAAACTGAAAGAATGGGAAGCAGTGTTGATGACCTGCAGATCATTGGTGAGCGTGACTACACTGATCTTCAGGGTAGAATTGGTTTTGTAGAAAGTTCTGAAACTATAAGGAGAGTACAGGAAGAACTCTTTCTTAGCAGCTGTGAGTCTGCAAAAACAGTTTGTGACTCAGAGCTGACATCTGCCGAAACATTTGAAGATATTGCAAAAGAAGTAGAGTTATCTGAAAATGCATTAGAGAGTAAAGAAGCAGATACACACCTGAAATGTAATGAAGGTGCTGGTAGCGCAGCTGAGCCATTGCTCCGTCGTCCAGACAATCTGAAAGGACTACCTTCATTTCAGAAGGGTCAGAGTAATTTTGCAGGGTTGGGCTTAGCATTTTCTGTTCTTGGAGCATCATCAGCCATTGCTCGCTGGCCAAGCTTTGCTGACAAGAATGTACTTCCTGAAGACTGGGACAGTCTTGCTTTTTCTTCAGCAAATGAAAATACCCCAAAACCATCTGAAAGCCCAGATGACAGGTAAGCACATAAAATAATAAATTAACAGTTGCACAGTATATGAGCTCTAATTTCACATTCTTGCTCTTGATTACTATTTATAAAAATTTGAAGCCTGAAAACTAAGGGAAGGTTTTCAATGGCTGTCATACACCCATTTATTAAGTTTTTAGTCTATAGAATGTTCTGTTGTTTCAATTTTTGTTTTATTTACATAGCAAATTTTAAAAATCAGGATTTTTGCTATGTTGGGTAGAAGTGGGGAACTCTATGGTAGCTCACAAAAAAATGTCAAGCAAGTCGTTCTGGTCAGATTATCCTTTTTGCTATCTGCCATCTAAAAATAAGTGTTAATGAAGACTGGTGATAGGAGTATTGGAGAAATGATGTCTTCCAAATTTCTAACTGTAACCCTCTTCCTGTCTCCCAAGAATTGCGATTTTGCATTTTTTAATCTTTTCTGCTGTAGACAATAAACAACAGTGGTAAAACATATTCCTCTGTTTTCAGATATACAGAAGACTATCTTGTGCTTATTTGTTGTGGATTATATGATCTCTTGCGTGGCGTTCTCCTAATTCTACCAGATATCATGCTAGAAGATGTGATGGATAAACTTATCCAACCTGATTATCTTATAGTTCTGGTGAACCACCCATCTCCTCTCATACAACAAGGAGTCATTAAAGTAGGCCTATATCAAATGCTTTCTGCTAAAAAGATGTGAACCGGCGTGGTTAACGTGTTGGAAATGTTACAGCTTTTTAAATATTTTGTTTAGCTTTCTTCAAACCACAAAACAACACAAACATAGACTCTCTGAAAAGATAAATATAGTCTATAATGTAAGCCAGAGGCCTTAAGAGCTTATGATGGCATTACCGATATAAATGGAAGCAACAATGCAGAAACTCAGTGACACAAAACATATGATGCAGTATGTTAAAACTTAGCTTGTACCTTAATTTAACTTAATTTGACACAGCTGACTTTCAGTTATTCTGAGTTACCATCCACATTGTGGACTGAAGATGGACTTAAGGCTTCAAAATGTTTTCAGAGATTTTTATAGCATTAAGGACAGTGTTCCTGTATGATGACATTATATAGATGAAAAACTTTGAGTAGATTTGTATTTCAATTTGAAAAAGAGTGAGACTGTATGGCTTTATTAAGAACAAAAGTCATGCATGCATTTGCATGCACACTGAAGAGCAGGATTGAACAAATATAAAAAGTTTGAGTGTGTTTGTGTATGCATTTGCTAACTGTTGTGTGTGATTTCATCTTCTGCAAACTTGACTAAAAAAATAGTCATCAGATCAAAAATGTATTATTGGATCCTGTTTGTAACAGGACAGTATAGATTGCAGCTGCAATGGTACAATTGCTGCTTCTAATCTTGAATTTTAAAAATTTTGATTTCAAACTGTTCAAATCAGACAACAATTTAACTTTCAGGGCAGTTATATTAAATGTTTAACTCTTACACCATAATTATGCATTTATTTTTAGTTGTTGGATGCATATTTCAACAGAGCAAGGAGGGAGCAGAAGGAGAAATTCTTAAAGAATCGAGGCTTCTCTTTGCTAGCCAACCAGCTGTATCTTCATCAGGGGACTCAGGAAGTTGTAGAGTGCTTTTTGGAAATGCTTTTTGGCCGAACTGTTGGCTTGGATGAGGAGTAAGTTATGCTGTGCTTTTACGTCCTGTACCAATATGTAAGCTGGTCAACAACCACAAAAAAAGTTCCTTCAAAGCTATTTTGAAATGTTTTGCTTGCTTAGCATTGAAATGTGTTAAAATCCTTAGGGCTAATGTCTGGCCCTTAAACTGTTAGTAAACAACTTCATCTGATGGAAGCTGTCAGCTGGGATCCTGTAAACACTCAGACTCTGACTGTCTCAGAGGCCTTTGCACTCAAAGGTCCTGTAACCAGCTCAACTATCCCTATTGCTTCACTAGACTTCTGCTGTTGGATTTTGGTAGGTGTGTAAGGAAAAAGCTTGATGCCGCAGCTGCTTCCTTGTCTTGGCTCTGAATTTAAATGCCTGTCACTTTTAGGGAAAATCCCAGAGATACACTATTTTCATGAACCAAAGAGCCACCTCATATTGACAGGAAAGGAGATTAATTCTAAAACATATCATTTACTTATATAACTGTCTGCTTAAGGGTAGTCTGACTATTAATGATTGTACAGAAATCACATGTGTAAATATAATCAGTGCAAAAATCTTGTAAAAAGCTCTTTCTCAATTGCTGCCTCTGCAGGATTTGTAGCCAAGTTACTTCTGCCTCTTGACCTGATCTTCACCCCTCAAAAACTATTCTTGTTTAACTGCAATATTTAGTCATGGCTCGTTAATTTGCCCCAAAGCAGAGAACTGTTGCTTCTTCAGGATTTATTATGGGGCAGGAAAGGTAATTCTAATGTCTCAGGTTTTTAGGATTGTGTATAATAGTCATATGATAGGCTGATAACCTTATAATAGTAATGCAATTTCTTAGTGCAGAAGTAAGAAGATGTCTGAAGCACTGCCTTGAAGTCTGCAATCGCAATAACCCAGGAGCCAAACTTAATTAAACTTCAGCAGTTATGGATGTAAGATTATCAAATCTGCTGTCAGTCAGTATATTGTTAGATTGATGACAAGCTGTATCTGTTTTCTTGATAGTGTCTGTGCCAGTTACAATACTGACTATTGGAAAGGTGATACATCATTTTTCTACACTGATTAAAACTCCCTCTGTTTTCATGAAATCTATATTGTAGACAGTTGGTAGTTAGCTGAAGCTTCAGATGTACTTTTTAGGCACTTCATTTCTTTGTTGCTCTATGAAAAGTTTATTTTGCTCTTATTATTTTTTTAGTAGATAGGTATTGGTACTACAATAAAATGTAGGAAATTACCATGGGTGCCTTTGCCAAAATACCAGCATATGATATATGACTGGTATTGCAGTTGCATGTATTATTTTTGTTATCAGGTTGTTCTTTAGGATGTCACTCACTTATATTTCTCTTAATAGATTTGATCTGGAAGATGTCAAGAATGTTGGACTCTTTCAAAAATGGTGTGTCATTCCTGTTCTGGGCCTTATAGAGAATTCTCTCTATGATAACGTTCTGCTGCATAACTGCTTCTGTCTTCTCCTGCAAATCATAAATTCCTGCTCAAAAGTTGCAGACCTTCTGCTTGATAATGGTTTGCTCTATGTGTTGTGTAATACACTGGCTGCTCTCAGTGGACTGGAAACAAAGTGAGTATTGTTTCTGTTGCTATCACATAGTCCAGGCGCAACCTTAAGTCTAGCAAGAAATTACTGTTGTATTTGTTCAACTTTCTAAAATTATCAGAAAGTATGTACAAAATAACACTGGGTTTGAAGTTTTCAGCTTTAATTATACCTGTGAGTTAATGTTTAGATAGTCAGTTCTAACAGTGGAATATAAAATGTTCTTTCCATACCTTAAGCGTTCAAGTGAAATGACAATCTAAAATGTGAGTTTGACACACTGTCTGCTCTTTGGATGCTTTTCTTCATAAAACTGAACTGTAAGATGAAGGCCCAGGGGATGGTAGCATTCCACTGTGTGTATGGCCAATGTCAAAACTGAAGAGAACTCTCTCCTGTATTGCCTGTGACTTAATATTTGAAATTTTGAGTAACTTCAATGACTTTATTAGCTATAAAGATTCTGTACTTTAAAAAAGTTATACAGGGAACAAAGAAGAGATGGGAATTTGTTATTTTATTTCATTAGTTGGTATCCTGAAGAAATGGAAAGGTTTCCTTTTTACCTCAATACAGTTTTTGTTCAACATGGTTACAAAATGAGATATTATTCTGATATTTTTTTGAGAAAGATAGGATTTCAGACTTGTTCTTTAACTTAAAAATCTGATAACACATCATCACTTTTACAATAAAACTGTGTTGCACTCGACATTAGAATGTCTCAAAAATTTGCAGGCATTCAATTTGCCGAAGTTAACACTAAAGAAATGTCTTAAACTATAATATTCTAGCCTTCAGTACATTTTTATATGAAGTACAACGTAGTATTACGTACAGTTGGCGGAAGTAGCGAGGGGAATAATGATGGGTCTTGTTAAGAGTTACAGTCTGCTAGAATTGTCATGTTTCTGGTAACTACAACTTTGTTTGCAGCATTCCCTTGAATGACTACAAGTTACTTGCATGCGATATACAACAGCTGCTGGTAGCAGTTGCAATTCATGCCTGCAGCTCCTCAGGTTCTCAATATTTTCGTGTTATTGAAGACCTCATTGTGCTGCTGGGTCATCTTCAAAATAGTAAAAATGCAAGGATGCAAAGTAAGTTGTCTGCTAATTTTTGGGGTCATGGGACTGGAAAAGTAAATCCCTTCCCCACTGTTTTTTGTTTAAATTAATATTCCTGCTGAGGGAGAAGGGGGAGTTTTCTGGTGATGGATCTTTCTCTTCTAAGTGGTTCTCAAAGTAGTAATTTTCCTTAGGAGCCTGGCTTGTGGTCAAGAATTGTGTACTGCTAATCTGAAAAAGGTGACTGTGGAAGTTGATTAAGGATATTTAAATGGAACATTCTGTACAGTTTCACTTAGCTTGTTTTGTAGTAATCAAATTCAATGGCTTTTCCATGAGAAGTCGCTTCTGTATTGTCTGTATCTGTGGAATAGTGAAGTGACTTTGTGTGACTCCTGTGGAATCTAGTTTTATAGCTCTTGACACATTTTGTGTTTTGACTTGTTACAAACATCTGGTAGAAACTCTTGAAGCTGTATAAAGCATGTCATGTATGCTTTGTATGCCTCTCTCTGTAGATATGGCAGTTGTTCTGCAGTTAAGAGTTCTTCAAGCAGCCATTGAATTAATAAAAACAACAGCAAGCCAAGACGCTCAGGAGCAGGCCAGTTCAGCCCCATCGCCTTTGGCACCACATCGTACAATGTTTCAAAAGCGCAAAGGCATCGCGGGTGAGTAAAAGTGTAGCATTCTCATACTTTATCCTATATGTAGTACTTGGTGATTCCATGATATTACCTTCTTTGGGGATTCTCTTAAATTCACAAGTTGCTTAGTAAAGCTGTTTTTAATGTAATTTGTAGTGCTTTTAATAACCAGCCTTGCGGTAAGGTAATGTCAAAATCAAGTTAGTGCATGTAACTAACACAGCTATGATGTGGAGATTGCTTTGTTGCACAACTTTTCATTAGAGACTATCCTGAAATAAGTACCTACCACTCCAAATTTGTAGTTGGAAATGCCACTGTGGTTTTTTTTTTAAACCTGTGTTCTGTTCTAGCTTTAGCAGTAATACTTTCCCTGTATTTGACAGCTAGTCAGTCATTCTGTAAAGGTTTTGGAGTTGTCTAGCTGGAAGTTGATTTTGTGTGTTTCTTATAACTGAAGCTGCATTAAGGACTTAATGGAAGATACAATTTAAAAACCTGGCAAACACTTATTATTCCCTGTTTACCACAAGAATGTTTCTCTTGAGATGCTCAGCTTTTGAGACCACTCTCCATCAACCTAGTGAAATATTATATATATATATGTATATGTATTCAATATAGTGAAAATATTTTTATATTAGTGAACCTGGTAAGGCACTAAAGATAAATAGAAATAATTATTTCCAAAAGAAGGATGTACAGTCAAGGCCTGCCAGTTCATTTCAAGAAAATTTTAAGGAATATTCTTATAAATTAGATTTTTCTATTAGTGGCAATAGGTATGGTACAAAATGTGTTTGCTGATATGCTGTTGGTATGTCTGGCTCATCATTTGTGCTGATGTATCTACTCTGTGATATGCAATATTTTGTTGTATCACTAAGTTTTAATCCTTTATCCTAGTTATACAGTAAAAAGGGGAATAAAAGTAATGTTTTTGAATGTTTTGCACGAAAATGTGGAAGTCATACAATTAATCTAATCTTGAGATTAACTCATTTCATGGTATTACTTATTAATTGAATTTTATATATTCTCAAAAGGCTTTAAAACTAAAAACAAGAAAGACAAAGACCCAATGATCCTTATGTTCCCTTTGATATGAATGTTTTTCAAGTGTTTGTTTTGTTAAATGATGTAAATGCTTTGGATGAAAGCAATTGCTGAGTGATTGAGTGATTGTTCATGCTTCTCTCCTTAAAGGTTCCAGGAAGTTTTCACTTGCTCAGTCTGACGCTCTGCTGGTGAAAATGCGCTCACTAGCAAGTGAGGAATTCAACATGATGATGCAGAGGAGAATGAGCCAAGAAAATCCCATCCAAGCCACTGAGTCTGAGTTTGCACAAAGGTTACAGAGGCTGACTGTTCTCGCTGTTAATAGGCTCATTTATTTAGGTAGGATTTCTTTTTGGTTTGTTTCTGTTTCAATGAAAAATAGATTCTTGCTTTTGGAGTCTTGAAGTGTTAGAGAGGAAAGGCATACTATTGACACAAGTTTAATGGATTTAGCCATAAAGCATCATTCTCTTGATGATTTGTCTCTCAGTATTATGTAACTGACAATCTGGATAATGTTTTTATCTGAATGAATTATTTCTACATTAGTGCATTCGTGTGTTAACTGCCTGAATTATTACCTGAAAATTTAACTGCCAAAGAGAGCATCTGCTCTCTTAGAAGGCATCAGTTTGCATGTTTCTATGAAAAGACTACATTTGTTAGCAGACTTGATGACTTTGAGAGCTAGTTCAAATTCTGCAGAAGCAAGAGAGAGAGAGTAAGTATGGTAAATATGTCAGTAAAGGCAGTATTTGATTTAATGCCAGCTAGAGGATCATAGGATTATTTTGCTTGAGATAGTACTGATCAATATGTAAATTTGATCTTAAATTTTAAGCCTCTGCCGAAGAGTGCCTTGATGTACTGGGTATAACAGAAAATACAAGTCAAAGCAGATTTTCAGCATCCCAGCTGGAAGTTCCTGAAGACGAAAGCCAGCAAGAACTGACTAGCAGAATAAACCCTTTTCTTAAAGAAATGGTCAAAATGTTGGTGGAAGGAATCAAAGTATCCATTGTAAGTAATTAGATGTTGTCCACATTTCATAAGGTTCCTTTATTAGGAACTTTTCATGCATAATGTATTCTGTCAATAAATGCTTTTCTTACTGCCTCTCTCCATTCAAATGTGGCATTAGAAACTCTGTACAGCTTCCCAGTTATTCTGCAGTTGTAAAATAATGGATCTGTTCTGATTTTTACCTTCACATTTAGCAAAATTCTACTTGAACAAGCACACCAAAACTTAAATAGATTTTCATGTACTACACAAGTTTGCTTGGTCTCTTAAACTTCAACATTTAGGTTTGCTGAAGCCTTTAAAACCAGATCTCCTGTGCATCCACAGATGGTGGAGATTTTCTGAGCAATTTGTGTTTATAGTATATTTTAGAGTTGGGAAGGAGTGCTTTCTCTTTTTTCAATTCTTTCCGAAGGGCTGAAAGTCTTCTCTTCTAGCATGCAGGCTTTAGCTTGTCAGCCTTTCCAAGGTGACCAGTTTTTGCTTGGATAATATGAAGTGGGTTATTACTCTTTCTTGCCTCTTTATTTCTCTTAGGTCATCTTTATAAAAGTAGTTCTACATAACTTTCTTTCCAGCTCAGAAAAGTTACATTTGATAGGTGTGATATCCTTCCACTGTGCCATACTTGTAGTACTTTTCAGATGGCAAGTTTTTTTTTTGTGGCCACACACACCTCTGTCCAATGCCTGGTTTCTAATCTTTTGAGGTAATCCATTCAGAAACTAGTGATTAATGTAGAAGGGCTGTTCATTAAAATGAGCAATCAAAAAAACCCTCTGATTTTTAAACCCTCTACATCACAGTTTTCACTTTCTGGATTGTTTTATAGTCCTTCTAATGGAATATCCAGTTTAGCTAGAAGTTGCATTCCTAATATTGGCACATTGAGAAAACTCTGCTCATTTTGTTAAAATGAAAAAAAATCTGTTCCTTCATTTTTAGTAGAATGCCTTTTAACCCATAATAATCACTGAACTAAACCAAAACTCTTATTTTGGTAGATAAAACTTTGTCTTATGTTTTGATCATATTAACTGTGTTTATTTTGTAATGTGAAAAACTTGGGAAAAGTAAGTCCTAAACCTGTAGTATTTAAAAGTTGTCTCCATTCCTTAGGGCACCAGCAGAATGAGCACACCAAAACAGCAGTGGAACAGAATCCTCTTGTTATGTAAGGACACGTTCCGTACGCAACTTGGGAGGCTTCTTGTGCATAGCTTTTCTCCTGTAAGGCCACTGCAGGAGAGAATGCAGGCTTTGGATATGGTACACGAAGTAAACCATCAGGAGATTTTGCGTGACTGTCTTAGCCCAACTTTGCAAGTAAGCTCAAGAATGTTTTAGAGAAGTTTCTAAAACCTATATTTAATTTTTTGTTTAGATTTAGAACTGTATGTGGCTTGTTCACTGCTGTTTTAGCAATGTTCAGTGTAATGACAATTGTGTCAGAAGACACCTGAGTGTACCTCTGCAATTGCTATGTTGTCCTGAGGATAGATAGAATTAAATGTGGGTATGTTGACACTATTATGCATCAAACATGACATCTGTGCAGTGCAGAAACAAAAGGTGATACTAGTTTTAACATGAAATATTTTACTGAGGAAGCTAGAAATTAAGGTACCCTAAAAGAACAGATTAGGAAGGAATTATCCTTGCTTTGGAACTCTTAACTGCAGACTTCCTGAAGCTTGTAAGAATTGATTGCAACTAGATTTTAAGAAGCGATCAATCCTCAACCTAAGCAGTACTCTATCTTTTCTTACTTAGCCTTTATTAATTCTTAAAGTGAGATTGTGTATTCCATGTTCTTAAGTCAAATAGCTGAATGAGTTCTCTCTGCTTTTCTGGGTTTGTCAGAAGAAAGCTTTTTTTATTATACTCTGTTAGTGCAAGCTTGAGAGAAAGCATTTCTTAGAGTCACAGGGAAAAATCACTTAGGAATGTTGCTATTTGAGATCTTCAGGAACAGCAAGAATGAAATAAGACATGCCACAGTTTTAATCACTACACTACAAAAGAGAAAGTATTTTTTGGATTAAACTAGGGTGGTTACATGTTTCTGATCATTATTCAAATAAATAACAGTTTCAACAGGAAGAAAAGAGCTGATTCACTGGCAGTGCCTTCTGTGTGGGAGTGTCACGTTGAGTGCATTTATGGCCTATGTCTGCTTAACTTCATTATCTGTCAGCTCTAATTTGATTAATCAAATGAGGTGTAGCATTCTTGGCAAGCAAAACTAGAAGTCTCTGGCACGTATTTCCTGAAGTATAAGCAAAGCTACAGGAACTGAGTACTGGGAAAAATACCATCATTTTGTTGCAAGCCATTTGAAAAGTCACAAGATGCTGGGGCAAATTTTATCCTATGAGGATTAAATTCAACATGTTTTTCCAGTTTTATAAAAGTTTATCTTTAACCATTAAAACTGTAATTTTCTTTAAATTATAGAATAATTAGTAGAAGAAACCTGTATAGTCTGACTAGAAAAGGGAATAAAAGTGGTGGGAAAAAAACCTGCTCATTGTTGTGAAAATGAGTGACCTTACATCTGTATTCCCCTCTTTCCTTCTTTTCGTCTTCCAGCATGGACCTAAATTAGTGCTCTATTTGTATGAGTTAATGCACAATCACAGCGATGGAATGACTAAAGAACAAAAAAGAGCAGCAGGAGACTTTGTGAATACACTGAAAAGCTGTGGCTATAAATGCATTCCCCTGAGCCCACGACCAAAACCAGATTTAATAAAAGCTTTGAAAGAGGTTTGTGAGTAAAAACTTTGCTTTAAAAACTGGGTGTATTTGAAACAATTGTCATATATGGGATCAGAGTTTAACTGCAGATGGTGGTGTTCTTTGGTTCATGGCTTATGCTTTTGGGAATTCTGTTTGGATTCTAAATATTTCTGTCACATACACTCAACACTTCACAGCAAGCTCACAAGCTTCAAGCTTCCTGGTTAAACATATTACTTCATCCAGATGAAGATAGGAGTTTATAATAAGCTACCAGTATCTCTTATTGTCAAGAAAAGAATTTTTATGATCTCTTGCAAAAAAAAATTTGTTACTGCAAATCTATATAAATGTGATAAAATGGCAGTAACTGAAAGGGAGCCTTACTGGTTTTAAATGCTGTGAAGATATCAACTGAACAGTTTTGTCAGTCTTCCTTTTTTAAATTGACATATCCTTTAGCCTCTCCTCTCCTTTTGTCCATCTGAAAAGAGAAAGTAATGTATAAAACTTCCATTCAGGATCAGAAGAAATATGAGATGGAAGAAGGTGTAAACAAAGCTGCTTGGGAGAAAACAATGGCTAATAATCGGCAGAAGTAAGTACTTCTTAGAGGAGCTGCAAGAACTCTCTAAGAAATGTTCTCTGTTCAGTACTTCCCATTGCAAAATTGCCTGTGTGATTATTATAGGTGGTTTTTTTTTCAAATTAACACCACCACTAGCTTTCAGGCTTTTAATTTTACTGTTATATTATAGGCATATGCATTTTGATAGGTTGCATAATAAATGGCATTGTGTGGACCTCAGAATACCAAACTGGTTTTTTGCACATTTGATATTTCATCCTTAATTTTATGGTGGCTGTATCTATCCAGTCACCTCTCCTGTTGCTGTGGTCTGTACAATTAAATGTCCCTGCATGTACCCTGATCTTCAATGAATAAAATATATTCAGCATACAATTTGAATACTTTTGTGAGCTGTGTACCCTGCTGCTCCTTGGCAAAATGTAAATTTCAGTACATTGTGGTAGATTGAGTTCTTTCTGTTAATTTATATTTCAGGCTTTGCCATAAAAATCAGATTTGAGATGCACACACAATGTGCTTTAATGTAGGCAAGTGCAGTAGCTGTAAAGGTCAGCTCAGTCAAGTCCAGGCAGACAAGTGTTAAGACTTTATTATGTTGAATGATTTACGAGATTTAATCAGTGGTAAATTAGTGTCCTTACTTGAGATTCTTATTGTAATGAGCATACATGAATTAAGTCAAGCATGTTAATGTATAGCCATTGATTTTCTGACTGGCTTGGCTTGTCTTAGGCCAAAAGTAAAAGGTTTTTTGATGGCTAAGAAGCAGAAGGTATTCATGAATCTCATTATGTAGGCTATGTTGCTCTGCATCTGCTGTAAAAAGAACTCTACGTATCTACTGCCATACTGATTGTATTTTATAAGGCATTTTGGTGTCTTGCCTTTCGTTTTCAGTGTTTATTTGACATCTTAAAACACAACTCTTTTCCTCAGTCTCTTTCAACGTCTAGATACAAAATCTAAAGACATTTCTAAAATAGCTGGAGACATCACGCAAGCTGTGTCTCTGTCACAAGGAATGGAAAGGAAGAAAGTAATCCAGCACATCAGGGGGATGTATAAGGCAGAGCTAAGTGCCAGCAGACACTGGCAGGAACTTGTTCAGCAGCTTACCCACGATCGGTGAGTTTTCTCATCTTGGTGAAAAAGGGAGAGAACTTGATGCCTGAACATGCGCTTCTCATTCTACTCAGAGGCATGTGAAATGGAGATGATATTAAAATTAGAACGACTTTTCCTAACCATCTGATAGTTGGACTTGTAAAAGACTTGATTTTTTTAATCCTGTTTTTTAGGGTGAGTAGCTAAGTAGTATTTTTATGCCATTTAGACAGTTTTTTTCATCAGATACATCTTGCCGTGCCTAATACAGTGAAGAGTGTCTTAAAGTTTTCATATCTTGCATTACATAGGTGGAGTAAAAAACTATTTTTGGGGTAATGATACTCACATTAGCATCTAGATACTCTGTTCACTAAATAGTGTAGAACAAAGGATGTGAAGTCTTGATAAGAAATCAAACTATGGTTTATATCCATTTTCACCACTACAGAATTAGCATTATGTCATGTTTGCAGCAGCAGAGTTTTCAAAATAGTGTTGGATGCATTGTATTGTTGTTTTCATTAGTGAGTAGCTTCAAGAACAGTCTTACAGTAGTAGCTTGTGAGAAGTCATTCAGTGGAATAGCTCATGAAAATAAACTATAGAATTTAGTCTCTTGATACTCTTTCAGAAATAATTGCCCAGTGTACTACTGTGCAATTTCTGTCTTTCTACTAGCTAAAGAAGAACAGAATGAATAAGCATATATACTGCCTCTGCTGCCAAACCCTTAACATATTTTTTTATCAGAGCACTCTGGTATGACCCAGTCTATTACCCAACTTCTTGGCAACTGGATCCGACTGAGGGCCCAAACAGAGAGAGGCGCCGCTTGCAGAGGTGCTACCTAACTATTCCAAACAAGTACCTTCTCCCAGACAGGCAAAAACAGGAAGGTAATTATAACATCTTCTATGATGAATGTAGTGTATTGTCTGAATTGTAATGACTGTTAGTACCTTATTATTTGTGATTTCTTTATAGGTGTGATAAAAACTCCATTGTCTTACCTATTTGAAGACAAAACACATTCTTCTCACTCTTCTACTGTAAAGGACAAAGCTGCCAGTGAACATATAAGGTAAGGCTTGGACAACACTTGCTTCCCTTTCCTATCTTTTCCCAATCAAATGAAACAGTCGTCACTTTTTTGTCTGAATAAGCATTTTTAAAAAATCAAGTGGGAAATGAGACAAATGTCAGAGATAGTAGGCTTTTTGCTTTACTCAAAAGCAAAAGACTAGATCTACCAAATACCATACCGGTGTGATATGTGGATGGGACTTCTGTGGGATAACCTGATGAGGTTATCTCATTTGTCACTTAGTAGCACTGCCTGTCTTAGATATCTAAAATCTGGTAGGTCTTTCCATCAGTGTTCAAAAGCAAATTGTGTTTTCATCCTATCTGCTTTTATTATTGTGTTACTCAATTCTGCAGTTGTGTCAATTTGCCACCTGTTACAGGCTCTAATAAAGCCTAAAATAACTGCAGAGAACACACAAAGAAACAAGTACAAACACACTTATGCGCAAGTCAAGAAAGCTGAGGTTCCATTTTCTTTCCCTCTTTGGGATTTGAACCATTAGAGTAATGATTTGGACATGGTTGGACAGTATTTCTTCAGCTGTAACCTTGGTGGCTGTTAGTTTTAGATTGGTTTTAGATCTCCTGAAAGGCACATAAATCCATAAGCAATAATACACTTTGAAATATTTCAGAGTTAATCGAAGATGTATAAGTGTAGCACCTTCTAGAGAGACTGCTGGTGAGCTGTTGCTAGGTAAGTAGAATTTTCAGTCTTTATAAATACATTTTTGGTGTAAGATTCTGCTGTATATATAAACCTGGCTTACTTTTTTTTAAGTCATTCAGCTATTGCCTGACTTCTTATGGATTGCATACTTTGTAGATCAATTCTGCCTTTCTTCTCTACTGTTTGCATGAGTGCTGTTTGAACTGCCATTAAGTTTTAAGATTGCAGACCACTTGCTAAGGGATGTGGAATGATAAATTGTATTTCTGTCAAGTACTGTCTTGCCCAGCTACTATTCTTAGCATTCTTAACTCTTGAATACTGTTTATATAACCCAAAGATGCATCATACAATATCATGTACCTCTTTGCAACTATTTTTTGCTGTAGGAAAATGTGGCATGTATTTTGTTGAAGATAATGCTTCAGACACAATTGAAAATTCGGTAAGTGTTAGAACATATTGTTCAGCTTTAATTTTTCCAAACTATGGCCTTCTGTAGCTTTTTTTTTCCCAGCAATTTCGGTGGCAGTAGTATTAGAGTTAGAGGTCTCTGGACAAGGTCAGCCAAACTGATTGGTTTGTGTTTCTTCTGTTGCCCCTGGCTATGGAATTGGTGGTGACAGAAGAAGATGGGAAAGATGTGGGCCTGGGACTGGGAGGGAGTGAGGAAGGGGTGATGTGGGAGGTTTCTGCACCTTGCAGACCATTGCTTCGAGTTCATCAGCAAGTGCACAGAGTTTGCTTTGATCTGCACCTGAGAACTGACCTAATTTTTCTGATATTCGAAGCCTGATGTGTAAATTGTTTATACATCCAACAGATGTTTAAAAGTAATCAAGACATTGATTGCACTACTGAAAGCTTTGATCTGTTTTTACAGAGCTCTCTTCCTTACATCTACTAAACAGACAGTTCCTGTGGTTTGAAAAGGCTACCAGCTGCTTTGTCCTTCACAGAACTGTCAGAGTTGGGATTCATGACAATGCTTTGCTTGTTCTGATTGGCTGTCCAATATTTTAGCTTCAGCGTCGGTGAAAATGTGGCATTGCTTTCTAGTGTTGGATAGGGAACTGGAGCAGCTGAGGAGCATGTGCGATCTTCTGCCCACTGCCTTGAGGAGAGTGGTGGACCGGGAAAGTAGCTAAAGAAAATCACAACAATGTATTAAAGCATTGCATTAAAATTAAGGTTTGCCTTATGATATGCTGTATTGTTATAAACTGACTGTACTGAAAGGTTTCTTGTTTGGAAAATCTGCTACTTAAAATAACTTTTTTAATTTAAAATTCTACAGAGTTTTCATGGAGAAACTGAACCAGCATCATTTTCTTGGACCTATGAGGAAATTAAGGAAGTTCATAAGCGCTGGTGGCAGTTAAGAGACAATGCTGTGGAAATATTTCTAACAAATGGCAGAACATTACTCTTGGCTTTTGATAATACAAAGGTACTGTGGTACCAATGCAGAGTAATACACCAAAGTGTTTGCTTTATAACATTTATATTCATGCATTAGTTTTTAAGGAGACTTGTTGCATGGACTAATTAAATTCTGTCTAACACCTTTGAAAGAATTTGGCTCAGCTAGACTTCTAGACAATCACAGGCGTGTTGTAAAACACATCTCTGATGTATTAAGGCTAATATATTATTACTATAATTTAGTAATAGTAAACATTATTCCATTACAGCAGATATCTGGAAACATGTAAAATGAGAGAAACTTAAAGTCTTGGTAGTTTGAAGGCTTTTAAGTAAGTTGTATGATTAAATCTATGGTATTTTCTTTTAGGTCCGTGATGATGTGTACCACAACATCTTGACTAACAATTTGCCTAACCTTCTGGAATATGGAAACATTACTGCTTTGACTCACCTGTGGTGCACAGGACAGATTACTAACTTTGAATATTTGACTCATTTAAACAAACATGCTGGCCGTTCCTTCAATGATCTCATGCAGTATCCAGTATTTCCTTTTATACTTTCTGACTACACCAGTGAAACGCTGGACCTAAATGATCCATCTGTGTATAGGTAATATGAAATGTTTGATACTCCTTATTCCCAAATACTTGATTGTCCTGTATAGCTTTTTAACTTCATTGCACTAAACTGCACACACACATGAATGGAACTATTCAGGGACAAGCCTCATCCATAGTAACTTGAGCTTTTTACGATAAGTGGCTGCTTTACTTGGCATATTGAAGATATGTAGATATGTGTAGATTCAAATGCGATGTATTGGACTTACACTGTCTTCATAGGATATGTATAGTTCACAGATTTAAATAGAAGCTTTATGTTTAAATTTATATGATCAAAGACTTCCAGGCCAATTAGCAAAAATTAAGTAGTAAAGGAAATAATATTGTAAATTACTTGGTCGGTTACAAAATCATACTCTTCATTGTGAATGGATTTGAGTGAATTATCCCACCCTAATAAATTTCTGTTAAGCTGATTTAACATTTGTGTGCACTAAGTCTTTGCCTTTATAGGATGCCTCTAATTTGACTGAGGCACTTGGCATTTGCTTGCCCGTTACTGTGCTGTGGATCTGAGTTTGCCTTTAGCACTAACTAAAAGTGGCTTTTTTATTTTCTGAACTTTCTTGAAAAGTGTTACTAAGTTTTCCTTGTCCTTTTCATTATATTAAAAGTGTTATGCTTAATAATGTATTATTAAATGATGTGAATCAATATTGTAATAAAAATTACAATGTATCAGTCCTATTTCTGTTGCAGAAATCTGGTCAAACCAATAGCTGTGCAGTCTAAAGAAAAAGAGGATCGTTATGTGGATACTTACAAGGTAATTTGGATAAATTTTGCTTCTTGCCTTTGTCCTGTGTATAAACGATATGGTGGCTTTATTTTTTTAAACATATATTGATGGGGCAAGAAGAAACCACAAATACAATATTTCATGTCTACAGAATTCTTGTTTCCACTATATTTTCCAGGAAACTTTTCCTGGGCATTGTTTTATAACATGCCTGGAACTTGCGTTTGTTCCTGTACCTGAAATCATAAATCAATTTAGTCCTTCCATTTGATACTGCTGAAGAATTTAAATGGGTACCACATTACATCTTTAAAATTAAAGATCAGGAAGATGACTTACTGCTGTTTAGTTGAAATTACTTCACTGAAATTTGTAGCTATTTGTTCTGTTTGATAACAGAAAAGCTGTTTTCCCTGAAGTATTGTTATTTTAACATGCCCTACTATGATAGTAGTGCTTTTTGATTTTTTCTCTTTAAAATGTTTTAAAGGCTATAGGAAATAGAAACATACTGGGAAATTAAAGCATCTGCAGTTGGACTTTCAAACTTATGTCTGTGTCACCATGGTCTACTGTATTATTTGCAAATACTGGTTTTTTCTATTTAGTATTGAAAAGTCTGTAAAATGACTCTGCTGTGTTAGAAAACAAGAGTGGGCAGTAGGGAAAACCAAAAGTAATCAATAATGGAAAATAGGTCATTTGAATTGGCTAAACACTTTGATACCTAACTGGATTGTAAAAGTGATTGCGTGTCTTTAGACACTTAGAAGTGTATTTGATTCCAAATCACTTTTAAATGTATGTCTCTGAAAAGTTTGAGTTTATTCCTAAACAATTAAAGCAAGCTCTTATTTTTGTTATTGGAGTGCATCTAAGCAGGCGGTTTGATTTTGCTTTTTTCTTTTCTGTACTATTTATCTAGTATTTGGAAGAAGAGTACCGTAAAGGAGCACGAGAGGATGATCCAATGCCCCCTGTACAACCATATCACTACGGATCTCATTATTCTAACAGTGGAACTGTGCTTCACTTCCTGGTTAGGCTGCCACCTTTTACTAAAATGTTTTTAGCTTATCAAGGTAAGGTTAATTTTGTTTGCACTTGCCTTTCACATCTAGACCTTGTTCCAATGACCCAGGAATGGTCAATATGCTACTCTATTTAGAACAGTTTTTTCAATTCCAAATAGCTGAGCTTGGTAAAATTGAAACTGGTATGCTTTAACAGTAGATTCATTCTTGAAATTATCAAGCTAGACCATGATAGACCATGAAGCTGTATATCTGATGTTTATACTTTAGTTTCTGTAGCATAAAAAGCTGACCTATGTTTGACTTGCAGTCCATGTGCAACACATAGTAATTGAGATAAAAGAATTCTAAATGTTCTCAGCTAACTGAAGAGCAGTTAACTACTTGATGTTGCAGATGTGCAACTGTTAGTGTCCATCATCAATGTAACGATTCAGTTTGGATTTCTTTACAGATCAAAGTTTTGACATCCCAGACAGAACTTTTCACTCTACCAATACAACCTGGCGACTCTCTTCGTATGAATCAATGACTGACGTAAAGGAGCTTATTCCAGAGTTTTTCTACCTTCCCGACTTTCTCGTTAACAGAGAAGGTATACCAAGAGGACAGCAAAACCATATACCCAAACCAGTTGTAATTGAGCCTGTGGGTTGAAACTGAGGACATTTATATCCCTTGGCTGAACATGCTAGGCAGTAGATGTATGGGAGAAACCTGGCAAATTTGTGGGATATGCTAAAAAAGCTGTTATGTAGGACTTAAGCTGTTTTTCCCTAATTTTGTCAGCAGGGCAAAGGAGTTTGCTGTTTTCCGATTTTTCCATTTGAAAGACTATGTACAGCTGAATGTGTTTCAGAAGGACTTGTTAATGATGCGGGTTCATTGATCAGTAATCACTGTACTTAATGGTTTTATATGTAGAACCCTATAAAGACCTTTTTGAAGTTACTGTCAACTAAAATGCTGGAATATTCACTCCCCTGTTTCTAGGTTTTGATTTTGGAGTACGTCAAAATGGTGACAGAGTTAACCACGTCAATCTTCCACCGTGGGCCCGTAATGATCCTCGGCTGTTCATCTTGATTCATCGTCAGGCTTTGGAGTCTGATCATGTTTCCCAGACAATCTGTAACTGGATTGACTTGGTGTTTGGTTATAAGCAAAAAGGCAAGGCCTCTGTTCAGGCTATTAATGTCTTTCATCCTGCAGTAAGTATTTGTTAAGCAGTGTGTTTGTTCATTGCACTTAGTAACTTAATGGGGGAAAGCTTGGTCTGACTTGCTTGGAAAACATCCAGCATGAAGCAAGACCCCTCACTCGTGAAGTGTTGAAGAATAAGAAAAGGATTTAACTATTTCAGTGTGGAACTGATAAGATCCCAGGGACTATTGTGAGAACTAGTGAATTTGTGTTCCTCTTTCTTGCCTTGAGCTAGGCATGGGGGATGATCAGGTCTGGGGTTTAGACTTTGTGGATAGTTGTTTGCAGTGGCTTACAGTATATGATTATTGTGATTGTGTGTGCATGTGTGCTTCTGTCTAATTCAAAAACTTTTCATTTAGGCAGGTGGTGCTGCAGCTTTTGATAGGATTAAAATAGTTCCATTTGTCCTGAGCTCATTGTATTTTCCTTCATATACATCTTGTGTTCTGTCCCTCTAATGAACTCTTTTCTCTACAATAAATTTAATTTCAAATAAGTCTTCATTTAATGTAAAGACTTCTGGAGTTTCACTCCTTAATTGTAACATGGATACCTTGGATTGTATTCTTTAGCTTCAATCCTTTCTATCACGAGGTTTGCTCAGCATGGAGTCCTGGTTTCAAATGCATTCAAATGTTTCATGTTTTTAGTGTTCGTTCTATAGCTGGAAAAGCTAATAAAACGGTGTTTTGCAATGATGGCTTTTTCAAGTAGTCATCTGAATACTTCCCTTTCTTTTCCTCTTTTTGTGCTTAGATATTGATTTGGTTAGTACCGTGAACTTCAAATATTAAGTTTGTGTGTTCATTTTTTAAAGTGAAAAGTCAAGGCCTTTGGTGTGACTGAGGAAAAGTGTGTGCAGCACAACTAGAGAGGCATGAAAAATACAAGTAGAAGGAAATAATTTCCACTCTCTTGAAATACGAGGTTTCTTTCTCCTTCCCTACACCAAAAGAGAGCTTTAATATGCTCATTAAAAAGAGGTACAGAAAACAAACTTCTCCAACTCTTTCCAATTCTTTTGTTTATCGTCAACAACCCTTCTAGTTTTGCATAAATTGGTAAAGGTCTCAAAGAAAACTCTTTGACAGAAATTAGTCATGGCGTATTTGTAGGAGCAGCTCACATGATAATCCTTAAAGCAGTAGTTACTCCAGTAAAGAGGAGGTGACAAGGTTATTGTTCTTAGTGGCTCTTTAGTCAGCACAGCCATTGTGGGATGGCTTCTGGTCCACGCCTTGAGCAAATAACTGAATAGTCTGCCTCTGAATTTGTGCATGTGTTGCAAAATCTTTCCCAAAGACAAACCTGACAAGCTTATTCTTGCCTCTCCCCTTTCTTTTTTCCACTGTAGACCTATTTTGGGATGGATGTTTCTGCTGTTGAAGATGCTGTCCAGAGAAGGGCCCTTGAAACAATGATAAAAACATATGGGCAAACACCTCGCCAGCTGTTCCATGCAGCACATGTCAGTAGACCTGGATCCAGGCTTATCATGGAAGGAGAACTTCCTGCTGCCATGGGGTTACTCGTACAGTTTGCTTTCAGAGAAACCAGAGAACAAACTAAAGAAATAGTATATCCAGTATGTAATTTTGAATTGCAACATGGTTTAATATTCATATGCTGTAATTGTTGTAGCCTGTACCCTTGGTTTACAATTTCCTTCATACAAATGCAACTTGCTATATTGTACTGTAAAGAAAATAGACAAAATTAGTAAGTGATAGTGAAAATTATTTTCATGCATTGGTGATATATTTTGTGTAAACTAAGATCTGAGTTTATCTTGGTTATGGCAAATAGGTGTTGGAAAGCACTTCACTTAACCAGTTTTATACTTTCAGTGATGAATCATGGAATCTGTGCTCAGACCTATAGTAGGCAAACACATACTGTGCTTTCTTCCATCCTCAGCTTCTTTTCTGCCTGTAGGACAATTAAACTTTCTTCACTTCAAACACTTATTCTCCTTAAAGTCCGATGAGAAACTGAATCCTTACATTTAGAGAAATCTGTATTTTTCACTAAACTACCTGAACTACAAGCTTGCTGCATATGCCTTTAAAGAAGTAATAGAACTACCTGAAAGTTAACAGTTTAACTGATTGTACTACAGTGCTTTGAGCTTGTCTTTCTGGTTTTTTTCTTTTTTCTCTCTATTTATTTTTAGAATAAATACTTCAGCTGTCCTTACCGTGTGATTGCTTACATGAAAGTGATATGAATTACTAATGAAATTATATTTTTCAAAAGACTCTATAATTTGAACCTTATTTGTGCTTGTTTTAGAGTCCATTACCATGGATAAAGGGCTTGAAGTGGGGAGAATACGTTGGTTCCCCAAGTGCTCCAGACCCTGTTGTCTGCTTTAGCCAACCACATGGAGAAAGGTTTGGCTCTCTCCAAGCTTTACCAACTAAAGCTATATGTGGTTTGTCCAGCAAGTTTTGCCTTTTGATGATATATAGCAAGGAGCAAGGTATGAATTTGTGCTTATTCTCTACATGCACAATATATGTGAGCCATTAAAAAGTTAATTCTAATGCTACTATTGTTCTCCAACAAACTTCCCAAATTTAGTTGCTTTTGCCAAAGATCAATTTATAATTCCATTAACAGCTTCCACATGTGTGATATGTTTCCTGAAGGGTGGATTTTACTTGTAATTTTCAAAACTACAGTAGAGGCATTCTGTAATTAAGTTCATATTTTTCATTAAAGTGACTGAAGCATGAGGATTTAACTTTAGAACTTGCCAACAGATTGAGTCTAAGAACTGAAGAACAGATGAAAAAACTCATGTGGCAACAGAAAGAAAAATTTAGGGAATGGATTTTAGAGGCAGAAAATGAGGAAAGTTTTCATTAAAAAAGCAGAGGTGAAGGATCTGCTTTTTTAAGTTCAGTTAAACTTATTGAAAGGATTCTTACTGAGAATGCACAAACAGGTTCTCACGATTTCTTTTGTTTCCTTGGTAACATATACTAGTGCAGTGTTTTTTTTAAGATAAATAATTTCACGTTTAGTCAACAAAATCAGGTAACATCCTCCATGAAGTTATGAGCAATCATTTTGCTAGCTAGGAAGTATTGTTAGCCTCTTCCCCTTTTCTTTATTCTTAAGAGATGCAACACTTCTTCAAAAAAGCTTTGTCCAGGTTACAAACTGTCTTTGGAGAAGACTGAATGTTTATAGGGTCTCCAAAAGCTGTATTTGTTTATAATACATTACAGAGGACGTAGTCTAATGAAAAATATCCTGTGTTGAAACTTTGGGGGTTTTTATATTTTAGCTTGTGATAAAACATGAACCTGAGACTTTTGTTGTTGACTATTAAAGTGACCAAGTCTTGCTGTGTATGTGACAATGTTATGTGCCTTCCTTCAGGTGTGAGAAGCATGCACAGCACTGATATTCAGTGGTCAGCTATCCTGAGCTGGGGATATGCTGATAACATTTTACGACTGAAAAGCAAACAAAGCGAACCTCCAGTAAATTTTATACAGAGTTCACAACTCCATCAGGTAAAAAACAAAATCAGTCTCTTGCTCTTCAATTTAATATTGGTAGTTTAAGTGATGGCTTGACTTGGCAGTAGCTACTCTTGATTTTGCTTTCTTTGGACATGAGCATCCAAACACAAGTCTTCTTAATTTTTTTTTATTTCCTTTGGAACGTGTTCCCCGTGGCTCCACTCTATCTTGTTCTTGGGTGTTTTGCTGTACTAGATAAAGATTCCTTTTGAATTCATTTGGGTTTTTTTTAGCTTTTCCTTCCTATGGAATATTGCTGTGCATTTAAAAAAGCATAATTTCTGTGAGAATCAGAAGAAAAATCAATACAGAAAAAAATATATGTGCCTCAAGTTAGAAGAAAGACTCCACTATAGTTTAGAATCCATCTGAAAAAGATTGTCTAAAGGATTGTTAGGGAATGCTGCATAACCTCTGTCACACTCCAGTGATTGAGAAGAACCTGCCAAAAAGATTTTGGCGGCTGATGTGGTTGTAGATCTAGAAGTCTGCACTAGTTCACTGCTTTTTAGCTGTGAATTCCAGGCTACAGAGAATTCCCTCTTTACTTTGTTTCTAAAGTAATAACAAATAGAATCTAGAGAAGCTATATTGTAATTCTTGGATTGCTTTAGCTTAGGTGTTTTACATGGCTTTGCTTAGGATAACCAATAAAGAATCCGTTTGACCAAATGCTATGGCATAATGAAAACAGCAGTTAGAACAGTTTTTCTGTTCTAATTTTTTCTGGCTTTGTTTTGTCTTTTCAAGGTAACAAGTTGTGCTTGGGTGCCAGACAGTTGTCAGCTGTTCACAGGTAGTAAATCGGGTGTCATCACAGCATATATGAACAGATTCACTAACAATACGGTAAGTTACATTGGAGAGAATTTATATTTAAGGGTTTAGGTGTATTCACTATTACAGTCTCTTTTTTTAAACCAGGAAAGGTGATTAAAAGAGGCATATTCTGTATAATTGCTAAAAAAATCACATGCATTTTTAGTATTGATTTTTGAAGGATCCTGTGACATCTCTGAATGTTTGTTTGTGTGTTTTTCTTCTTGTTTACATACAGCTAGCCCTTAGTGAGCCCTCATCACCTGAGTGCACAACTGGTTACATGTACAGCTCTGGCTGTGTTCAGGCCAGGGCTTGGAATTGAAGCTCTCTGGCACAGTGAATCTCCCTGCATTGAGGAGTGGCTTTTTCTGTGAAGGAGGCAGAGCCTTTCAATGCTTTAACTGAAACTGTGGAATGGAATTCCCCAAAGTAAACAATAACTCAAATGCAGAAAGCACTTACACTACAGAGAGCCAGGATGAATTCGCAGACAGTGTATATATTAACCACCAAGCCTCTTTACTTGGTCGTATTCTCCAAGGGGAAGAGCTGGGAGTAGGGAAGGGAGAAAGGCATATGCATGCCTTTCTCAGTATGTCTTAGTGGAAAATACTGAGAGTAGTAGAAATTCCCCTGATACTGTTTGCTAATAAACATGGTATGAAAGCATAAATAGAACTCAAAATTAATAATCTGATTCTGACTGAGTTTTTCCAAGCTTCCTTCTGAAGCTTCCATACTTTCTTTAGCAGTAACTTCTATTCTCCATAGTTTTAACAAAGAGTATGCAACTTTCCTAACAGCTCATTTTAGGTGTCTCAAGGACTACTCATAGCAATAACTGAACTAAACTGATTTCCCAAATTTAGCTTGATACAGGTATTGGCAAACACATTTGTGGCATTGTACTCCTTGATGCTTTTGAATCACTCCATTAGCATGAGCTGGAGAGAACATTGGACTGATCTGTTATACCTACCCAGTTTTCTGTTTTCAGTAGTGGCAAACAGCAGGTGCTTAGACTAGGAAGAGCACAAACACAGTGATTATTTTTTTTTCCCTTGGCTTTCTTCCAGTTTCTGGTGATCTGCCATTCATACTTCCTGAGCTCAGCAGCACTTTAAGTATAAAAAATGAAGTAGAGCTTGAAGTCTGAAAGCTTCAGTCAGTTGGATCTTAAGTCAGGCACCTTAACTGCTCACTAAAATAGTGAACTTGTAAATAACCTGTACTGAGACTTGGATTCCAGTTAATCTTTTTAAAAAATAGAAATTAAATATACTTTCCTTCTGCAAAGCTGAGAAGAAACTCTAGTTAGTGGGGTTATGCTTCTTGAGTTCCATCTGTTTCCTTGAAATGGGTGATTTTTTTCATCTGCACAGATGATGTTCTTTGAGACAATCTTTGCTGAATTTCTCAGCACTGATAGTTTTATGTGCCCCAGGCAGAGGGACCTTGTGTCAGTTTTGTAGCTCCTGTTGTTGAGTCGGTTATCCAAGTTAGGGCTGCAGGGAATTCGAGTGTGCTTCCTAGCATCTGCTCTGTATCCATCTTGTCAGCTGATCAGTGATAGAGTGGGTAAAGTGAACAGTTTGTTATAGGGGTGTGGAGTGTGAAGAGGGCAACAGGTGTGAGAAATCCTGATTTCATAACTTAGTAGAATTTAATAGAACTTAATACAGTTGATGTTTAAAATTCCAGTTTGTCTCATTGCAGTGTTGTAACAATAAGAATCAATAAACCATTGCTATTAGTACTGTAGAGAGAAGCTGCCAAAGGTGAGTGCTGCTTTCAGCTCAAGTGTTGAAATGCAGATCAAGAACAAACACTTAAAGGAGAAGGGAGGAGCACAGTAAAAGGGTTATCAAAATCAGTTCTTCATAAAAACAAGTCTTGTTTGTTGCTGTTATGGAAAATTTTGGTATAACTTTTTTTCTCTCTACTGAGCAAGGATTAAAGAAGGATTTTTATATGTGAGCTATCACACTGAGAATGACGACTGGGTACTTTCATAAGTGTCTTGCATGGATGAGATGCTCAGTAGCAAGAGCAAACTAGCAGGTCTTTCTGTTGTCAAACAGTGCACTGCCTTCCGCAGTATTATGTAAATTATTTTGTCCCTCTTAGTGGAGAAAGACATGTAAATTTTCTACAACCTGTGAGTTGAGGATATGTATGTTTTTATCTTGTCTGTTTCAATTTTCAAGGTTTTTTTGTAGACCTGTTATAGGTATCCTGTACCCTCATACAAAAATGCAGATGATGTGTTCCAACATGTGTGAGGAAAGAAGCAGAAAACTATTCTCTTCCTTTACAAAGATTATTCTAATCACTGTACAGCAAGTTGTCTCAAATAAAGCCTTAGCATTCTGATTAAGCAGCTCCTTCAACTTAGCCAGTTTTCAGGAAGTCTGAATCATTTCAAATTATATAACTTGAATAAAAAGCAGGTTTTGGTGTTAAATTTTTCTGCTTTAGTTTTTACCTAGCAGTTTCTATATTTAAACTTGACTTCCTGCATGTTTTTCCAACTTGGTATCACTGAAGAACTTGGCACCAACTTGAGGAATTCCTAGTAATTTTCTGTACAGGGAGTGACAACTTCTGAGCTGGGTTTTCCTTTTATGTTTCCAAGTGCTTCCACTAGACTCTAAAATATTGGGAACTGTCATTTCACTGTCATGTGGAAAGAGTTGTCTTGCAGAAAACAAATCGGTGAACTCTAAGGTGTGTAATTGAGGCAGAAGTACAGTAGTTTTTCATTTCAGTTCATCGGATCACATCAAAATATTTGCTTAGACTAAAGCACTGGAAGGAAAATGTTGACCATTGATACCTATGTCTTGCCTTACAAAATGTTAAACATAATAAAGCATTAACATAGTTGGTAAAATGATATTAAAAGTGATGTGAACCATTTTTTGAAATCTAAGAATTAACTTAGGCTTATCTTTTTAGAAAAAGAGACATGAATTTTATTTTTCAAGAGTGTCTGGTTTTTTGCTGTTTTTCAGCCTTCAGAGATAGAAATGGAGTCACAAGTCCATCTGTATGGACACACAGAAGAAATAACAAGCTTGTTTGTGTGCAAACCATACAGTATAATGATAAGTGTCAGCAAAGATGGAACCTGCATAATATGGGATTTGAACAGGTACAAGTATATATGTAACTCTTTTTCGTAGCTTTCTTATAAATACAGGTTTTCCAACTGGTGGGTATCTTTGCCCTTTTGAAGTTAATTGAATTTGTTCTGTGTATATCTTACTGTGAAGTCAAACCCTTACTGTTTTTTCTCATAAAAGGTGCTAAAATTTTATAGTGAATATGAAAGACACCATAATTGTGCAAAATGTTGATTGAAATTTAAGTAATTATTTTTAATATTTTCCTCAAAGAACTTTTTCTGCATTTGAGTCTGAAATTTAGGCTTGTTCCCTTTGTTTTCTTCAGGCTGTGCTATGTCCAGAGTCTGGCTGGACACAAGAGTCCTGTGACTGCAGTTTCAGCTAGTGAAACCACTGGTGATATCGCAACAGTTTGTGATTCAGGTATGTTCGTAAGTCAAGAAAGCTGTTTTGACTTGCAGACCAAATAAATCATGAGACTTGTAATTGAATTAGTTCTTGAGTGTATATTAATCATCTGAGGATGCATTCAGTCAAACGTAAGCGCAATTTTGCTTTTTTTGCATAGCAATATACAAATTTCTCCAGAAATTATTAAACAGGTGTTTGAATATAATGTAGAGATACAAAGGCCAGCAGCTTGGCCTCTTTATAAAAAGTCTTGAGATTTTAATAGATTCCTGGGAGCGAATCTGTTTCTATTTTTCTGCTTTCATTTTAACGGAGATTTGTTGAGAAAGGTACAGTTCTTCAGGGGAGTACAGTGTATTACAGAGCACAGGCAAGGGGTATTAAAGGACAAGGGGAAATTATTATGACAGTTTCAGAAACCTAATATTTAGATTTTTTAACTTACTTGGAGACTTTAAACTGCATTTCTATAGCTCACAAACCAATTTTTTTTCCCTGCAAAACATTGTATTCTTTAATTAGTAAGGGACATTCCCTTTTAAGACAAAAGCGGTGACTGGGTTATTAGTTCTTTGATAGAATCAAATAATGCCAGATAACCAGGTAAGAGAAGTGTGCTTGCTATTTTTAAGTATTTTGCTTAAAATGCAAGCCAAGCTACAAGAACCAACTGCTTAAGTAGTTGGTATGAATTCCATCTTAGTGCCTTCCCTGTTAGTACATGAAAATTGGTCATTAAAAGAAAATTAACATAGTGTTTTGTAAGTAAAATGTTCCATAAATATGACATGATGTCTTCTAAATCACTGCAGTGGCTTGGTGGTTTGCATGCTTCCTGTCACAGAGAGAGAGAAGTAATTGTACACATCACTCAGTCATTTAAACCTTATGAACTCTCAAGAAGTTGAGTTCTTTGCCAGAATATTTAAGTATTACAGACTTAACGATGGTCTAGATTTATTGTTTTAATACTCCTATGCTATGTTCTGTTGCAGTTGGAGGAGGCAGTGATTTGAGACTTTGGACAGTTAATGGTGATCTTGTTGGACACGTGCACTGCAGGGAAAGTATTTGCTCTGTTGCTTTCTCTAACCAGCCTGAAGGCGTGTCTGTCAACGTGATTGCAGGGGGCCTTGAAAATGGAGTTGTTAGGTGAGCATTTGAAACGTTTATTTGTTAAAATACTCTATAACTTAGGCTCACCCTTTGAGAGCATGTAGCCAAATCTCATGCTGATATTTGGCTTTAAAAAGGGTGGACAAGCTGTCATTCAGCTCCCAGTCTTACTAGTTGCTAAATAGATTGTTTATCACTGAAGTGTTTGTAAAATCAAGTGTGAAAGAAAATGGCTCTTTCTTTCAGACTGTGGAGTACGTGGGACCTGAAGCCAGTACGAGAAATAACATTTTCGAAGTCAGCCAAACCTATTGTAAGGTAAAAAGATCTTAAGTATACAATAAATGGATTTTTCTCTCTGGGGAAAAATAAAACAAACCCACAAGCAAACCCACAGCAAAATAGTCTTGAGTGTTGAACCTGAAAACAGGAGGTAAACACCCATGTCTAAAAAGAGCAATGCAAACCTACTAATTATTCATGAAAGCAAAGTAAGCACAAGTGTACTGTATTTGTAATGACACTAATAACTAGGTTCTGCTGCTGGCAGATGGAAATTAGCAGGATTCCCTTGAAAACTGAACAATAGCTACTCCTCTAATTTTTAAATTTAATATTTTTCCTCAGACTCTGTGTTAAAATCAGATAATCTTAACTTTGTCAGACTTAAATAGACAGTTTTTCTTCCTCAAAATTAAATGAAAATACTGCATTTCCCTCACCATTTTTTTTGATGTTGGAGTGAAATGGTGGAGAAAGGAGTCAACTCAGAGAAGCCTGGAAGCTGCCATTTTGGAGTGCTTGTGTAGTCAGTTTTCTCTGAGTCCCCTTGATTTTTATAGGGAAATTCTCATGCCAAAGTGTTTTCAGAACACAGTCAAAGAATTGAGCCTTTGATATCCCCAGTGGTACAGTAGTCTGAACAGAGGTCTTAGAGTTATGCCAAAATTCTATCATCTTAGTGTTATCATAGTAATAAATCACGCTGAAAAATTTTGTTTTGGCTGTTGCTGGAATACCATTTAAAATCCAAAATACCATTTTTTTTTAGAAATTAAAAAGATTGATAAGTTATTGCCTTCATTACCTTCTTTAAGAAGCACACTTCACAAAGGTTGTTGGTAATGATTTAGTAGCTATTGAATAATTTAGTTTCCTGCTTAAATGTGACAGAAAAAGGATGCTGACCTTCATGCTCTCTAACATTATCCATGGTATGACTGAAGGGCTTTACTGGCCCTATTACAGCTCAAGAAATGCCCATCTGAACTAAAGTCCTGTGCTGTGCTGTGAAGTCTGATGGATTTAGTTTCTGCCTTTGTCAGCAAAGCAAGTTCAGAGGGCACTGAGCTCTGTTGCAGAAAATTCTTCCTTTCAGAAACAGAAGGGAAGAGAGTAGGATGCTGCTACTGATCCTGCCCTTTTCCTTGACACTGCAAAGAAATGAGTAGTAAACTGAACAGGATGTTGAAGTGCTGGCCAAAGCTGTAGTTGAGCCTGTTTGGGTACAAAATGAATAAGCAGGCATATGCAAACATTGCTGCGTTAATGCGCGCACTGGGTCTCCCCTGACAGCAAATCTTCGTTGGCTGAACTCTCGTGGAGTTTTAATGTCTTCTAGCATTTTGAATAGCCACATTTAGTATAAAAATAGACTCTTCTTGTTTTCCAGCCTTACATTTTCCTGCGACGGCCATCACTTGTTCACAGCTAACAGTGATGGGAATGTTATCGCCTGGTGCCGCAAGGACCAGCAGCGCTTGAAGCTGCCCATGTTCTACTCCTTCCTCAGCAGCTACGCGGCCGGGTGATGGTGGGCTCTGCTGCTAACTCGTGTGTCTGATGCACTTTAATCCAAAATAGATTATAGGATCTCTTATTTAATTGGACTTTGAAGTACTTTGAATGTCTCTAGAATGACTGAATAGATGGGTATTTTTAAAAGAGCGGTCTAAGGTGGATGTAAAATTGCATACGTGCATGCACAAACTTGAAGTATATCCAGGTCAGCAGGAAGCTCTGGTCATACTATCCAATGCCAGCAAAGTGACTCATAAATGCTCAATGCTGCAATATGAAACACCAACAGTATTTTTTTAAATCACTTCTTGGACAGAAGTATTTAAAAAAAAGTGATTATGCTTATTCCCCCTCTTAGTTTGTAAAATATCAGCAGCATCAATTTCTGTAAATATCTATTGAAATGTCAGCCTATGTATATCTCATTAGTTGAGTGTGGTATGGTTAGCTCTGGGATAAGCAATCCAAAACTTAAAAATCAAACACCACTTAAAAATTGCTTTTTTGAGAAGCAAAGAACTTAGTAGGTGCTTTTTGCACCATCTTATGGTATTGTAATGCTAAAAATTGAATTTCTGCTATCTTTGTGTTTGTAATTTTTGCCATCTTCTCTGTTATTGTAATAGTCTTCACAACAGACAAAAATAAAATATTTGTCTTAGTGATGGGTAGACACGTCATGGCATCATGAAAGAGTGGTTAGATCGCAATGCAGTGTCAACTCCTTAACTTTGTCATAGTTAGCTATTGCAATTCTGTGGCAGAACATGTTACATACAACACAGCTTATCTCCCAGAGCTCTAAAAAGATGTTAAAGAAGGCACAGATGTTCTCCTGCTCTAGTGTCATTGAGGTTCAATACACTGTAAAATGTTTGAATCTAACTGCTTGAATAATCAATGTTCATAAGCATCAGATGATTTGGAAATGTGTACACAGATACACTGTCCAAATTTGTTGTTTATTCTTGGGTGCTATTTTCTGAGGGGAAAAAAAATAAGCCTCTGTTGTGAAAGGCTTAACAAATTTGAATTCTTAGGCCAGATGAAAAATTAGTATTTCAGTTGATGGATTTGTAGACCTCTAAACCTGACACCATGAGTGAGTGCCTACCAGCCATGTGAATGGTAAAGCAAGAATGCTACGTAAGTCTGATGTAGTTACCTTTTCCTTTTAAATTGCTTTGCTTTTTCATCACTGACATGTTCTGCTATTGCCATTGAGTCAAACTGATACATTGCTGTATCTTCTCATATTTAAGGCTCATCTGCTTTCAGAACACTTTTTATGAAATTGTCAGGTTGTGACGAAGGTGACACACACACACAGGCAATCTTTACACTTTTGAAAATTCCAAGTAGTTTTCAGAAATTCTTGCAACTTCCCAGTCAAAGAACTTTTCAAACTAGAAAAACTTAAGAAAAATGTTCCCATAGTTCATGACACAAAGGCTCATTGTCAGTTCAATTAAGCAAGTGGCTACATACTGTATGAATTGAATTTTAAACTGCATATATTGTAGCAGCATTGTGTGGGATGGCTTTAGTCATGTTTTTCTCTGTCTAAATGTTAATGTAAGGTCCAAATACAGACTGAAAAGCTTCCTGGCTCATGTTGATGTGATGTGCTTTGTTTAAGAGAAAAAAGACAAACATTGTGGTTTTGGGGTGCTTTTGTGCTCCCTGTTTTGGGGTGTTGCTCACAAAGGCTTATTTTTTATAAAGTAGAATTCCACTTGTTACAAACCAATATGCAAAATTGCTGGCCTTGTAAAGAGTGCAATATTATATATTTTTATGTAAAAGTAAAAATGATTTTTTGAAGCAAGGAATATTTATTCAGCTTAATATTCTGGAACTATTAAAATAACATTGCAATAGTGTCTGTGCATGATGTACTTAAATTTCCTGTAAATGTCACATTCCACACTGTATTTGTATACACACTGTCACATTGTTGGGTAATAAACAGATCTTTGTACCAAACCATTTTGATATGATTAGAAACATGTTTTTGGCTCAGTTGTACCTTTCTTCTTTTAGAAATCTTTCATAGCTTGCTGCAGATCAATTTAAACTGGTTCCCATGTCTTTTGTATTTTAAAAGTCATGAGGTGGGAAAGTTCTATTTATGGGTTACGTCCTGTGTCTGTCAAAGTGAAGGTGGGGAGTGCAAGATGGGAAGTGGAAAACTCTAGGAGTGTCATTCTGCACATGTGTGTGTTTGTCTTTCCTTCCCCTAGGATGCTTGACTAGAATTTGGATGAAGTGATGGCTCTCAAAGCGGAGACATTCCCCTTCCTTCCATCTGCCTTCTCACTGAAAAGCTGTCTGAGCTGCAGAGGCAGAAAAGCAACTTCTCTCTGGATCTTCAGAGAGATGGGTGGAAATTGGAAGACTAGGATCTCAGGGAGGCAGCTGACAGGATGCAAGGCTCTTTCTGTTGGAAGCCAGGGTTTGAGACAGGTTCATGTGGCAAGGCTTATCTACCTGATTGCAGGATTCTGTGGTAAACCCAGACCTTTATCTTCTGATAGTGGAGAGACATGGTGAGAAAGGGAAGGGGAGGCGACAGCTGGATATTCACTTGTGGTGGGAATCTCCAAAATCGTTACAGAAAAAAGGGAATGCTGATCTTGCATTTAGAGATCCACTGTTTAGACAAACCCATGACAATGAAGAGGAGAAACAAAAGAAAAAGTCAGTAGAGAACTATTATCTGTGAACTGAGTTAAACAATAATATAATAATAATATAGCTTAATAGAGCATTGGGGAAATACCACCTGGCTTGCTACTTACAAACTTTTAGTTTACCTTTTAATTTCTTCATACTTTGTTTTGTTTAAAGCTGTGTTGGGTTATTCTTTTTTCTTTCTTGCGTATGCAAACAGAAGTCGTACTTCTGTGTGCTGATCTATCACAAAAACAAAGAAAAAATACTATTTAAAAGCTCTGCTTGCCTTGAAATACATCTACTGGAATGTTGTTTAAGCCTTTTTACATGCAGACAGCACTTTTTCATTTGCTACTGTATTAAGTTACAAACTACAGACAAATGACCTCTGTGCAGAGATTTATTTGCTATTACTGCTCTGGAGTGGGGTCAGAAAGCCACTGATTTTGCATCTGGGTTTCTGTAATATTGTGTATTTCACCATTTTGAAAAAGGATTAGAAATTAAATGTGACTGCTCTGATTAGACTCTTAAAATATTCTGGACTCCACAGCAGAAAGTAGTTAAGTAAAAATAGGAGCTTGCTTACTGTTTCCAACTTTGAGCTAGTATTCCCAGGAAAAAAAAAATTAAAATCCCGATTCTCTAATGTAGTTGACTGAAGCCCATATAAGCCTCATTAGGGGCTAGTTCATATAAATTCAAGCAATAGAAGTTCGTGCTAGCTGTATGTATATTGCCCTCAGAACCTGTAGGCGATGCCTGGTTGTGGTGGAAAGTTAAGACTTTGCAGATTAAAAAGAAAACATGTCTGTGTAATATATTATAAAAATACATTTTAAAACAGCCATTCCCTGCCCTTATATTTTAGCTTAACTAATAAAATTGTTAGAATCCAGTGGTAAAAATACTGTGTGAATGATCACACTGGGTGATTATTAGAACTATCTAACGTGCAGTTTGTCTAACAGCATGTAAATCCTTTGTCTGTGAAATGGGGCCTTTTGTTGACTGATGATGCAGTTGAACATGAGTGAAACAGCAGCAGCATGGGCCAGTGAGGTTTCTAGTCAGTTTCTGGAACCCAGGTTATGGGAAACTTATGAATTTATCTATTTATATTTAGTAATGTTTACCTTCTTTCTGCTGCATCTCCTTCTCCCAAGCCACTCCCTCAAAAGCCATTGACTCGGTCTCGAAAGAGGCTGCCCTTGCACCAAAGCACCTTTAAAAACAGGGCTCTTCCTTGTTCTCTTTCGTATAGAAAACAAACGTTACTTGGAAATTCTGCTCCACTACAATAGCATGAGAAAAAGTGCTGAGGACAGGGTGGGAGAAAACATACACCCCTCCAGAGGGAACAGCCACCTTACTGGGGAACCTTACTGAGACTGTGCTGGTGGTGCTCCTGCCAACATGTTACCACGGCTGAGAAATTTTTCAGTTAAAAATGTTAATTGGCACTTTTAAATGCTGCTGACTCGTATGGTTTTTGTAGGGAGAAGTACATATAAAATCGATCTATGAAGCTGAATTGTATTGCTCTGACATACTAGCCCTGACTAGGTGACTGTAAGAAGCCCCTTTCCCACAGCAATTCCATTTCTCACAGTGAGCTTTTTACTTCATCCTTCCTTTGTTTGGTGTGAGGGCAGGACAGGCAGTGTGGGCTCTCACCCCTGTGCCATGCAGACTTTGCCGTTTGAGCTACAGTGCTACAGGCTGGGGGCAGAGTGGCTGGAAAGTGACCCAGTGGACGAAGACCTGGAGGTGCTGATTGACACAAAGCTGAACAGGAGTCCGTGTGTGCCCAGGTGGCCAAGAAAGCCAATGGGATCCTGGCTTGTGTCAGAATGAGTCGCTAACAGGACCAGGGCAGTGACTGTCCCCGTGTGCTGGGCACTGATGAAGCTGCACCTCACGTATTCTGTCTTCAGTTCTGGGCCCCTCAGTTCAGAAAGGACACTGAGGTGCTGGAATGTGTCCAGAGAAGGGCAACGAAGTTGGTGAAGGGTCTGGAATTCAGGTCCTAGGAGGAACGGCTGCGGGAGCTGGGGTGGTTTAACCTGGAGAAGAGGAGGCTCAGGGGGCACCTTATCGCTCTTTACAACCACCTGAAGGGAGGCTGTAGTCAGGTAGGGGTCGATCTCTTCTCCCAGGTAGCAAGTGACAGGACACAAGGAAATAGCCTCAAGCTGTGCCAGGGCTGGTTCAGTTTCGACATTAGGAAGAATTTCTTCACGTAAAGGGTGATTAAACAATGGCGTGGATTGCCCAGGGAGATGGTGAAGTCACTGCCCCTGGCGGTGTTTAAGGAAAGACAGGATCTGGCACTCAGTGCCCTGGTCTCGTTGACAGGGTCGTGTTCGGTCATTGGTTGGACTCGATGATCTCAGAGGGCTTTTCCAACCCCATTGATTCTGTGTTTCTGTGGTCTGTGATCCTGTTTGGGAAATACCTGGGTGGTCGCTTGATCCTTAGCGCCTGCTGGAGCCGGGCAGGAGGCGGCTGCAGCAGGAACAGGAGGGACGGAGGCAGGCAGAGCGTGAGGGCGGTGGCAGCGAGGCCGTGGCAGCCCCGCCCCCCGNCTGCCGCGCGGGGGTTTCTCCGTCGCTGCGGCCGGCGCCGGTGTCCTGGGAAACCCTCGGCCGCTCCGCCCGGCGTCCCGCTGGTCCCGTGGGCTGCTGCGGGTAAACGGCGGCCGCGCGAGCCGGAGTTCCCCGGTTACCCGCAGGAGTCGGCGTCGGGCTTTGGGCTCCGTACTCGCTGGCACCGGCGGGGAGCGTCCTTCTCCGGAGAACCTGCCCCGAGCCCAGGTACCCCGCGGGCGGCGGGGAGGGGGTCTCTGCCCTGCGTGCTCGTTCCTCCCCCGCCAGCTCCTGGTGCGAAGGCTCGAGGAAGCGGCCGCTTTTCCTGCTGACTGGCTCGCGCTGGCGGGGGAATAACTCTCACTGCCCGGCTGCTGCTGGCGGTAATCACCGATGTGCGGTGCTGGGAGCTGCTGCACAGCAGAGCCATTAGAGCAGTGCAGTCAGACAGAAAACTCGGAATAACAACTTGAAAAACGCTGCTGCCCTGAGGGTGATGCAGTGCCGGGCTTTCCGGAGGCGCTCTCCCTACCTTGTGTATTACAATTCAGCTCATATAGATTTTAAGCAGGAATAAGTGGAATATTCCACTTAAGTGGAATAATCAAAATTCACTGTGTATTTCTTTAAAAGCTCAGAGCTATCTTTCAAAATTAGCTAAAGAGGTAAAACAGTAGACAGGAATCATCTTTCTGGCTCAGACTTTCAGAATCTCGGATGCTTTGCTGGGCTGTACGTTCACATAACCTGTATGCTGATGATAAATAATATTGCATGAAAAGATTGTCCTTGTGAAATATCACATTAGTTCAGCCATTTTTTCCTTTGATTTTTAAATGATGAGAAGCAAGATGATATTTTTGAATAAAAATTTGGGTATGGTGGGAAGAATTTTTGGAACTTGACAGTTGGACTGGATATGTTAGGTGAGAACTGAGCGGTTGGAGTTTCGGTGATTTGCAGTTACATGGTTAGAAGTTATTTTCAAAGTCACCGCGTTTATGGTATGAACATTACATTCTTTCTTTATCGTGAACAATAGTCTTGCCTTTAATCTAATCGTTTCTGTTTGTACTACTATGCTTCTCTTTAGCAGATGGAGTGAAAAGCTCTAGTAATTTTCTAGTATTTCTTTGTGCAGCCATGAGATAGAGAAAGCAAAAGGATTCCTTACCCTCCCTCTCTGTTTACAGAGCTACGTCAGTTGCTGTAAGCCTTAGACTAAGAACTGAGATAGAGGACGAAGTTGGGTTTCTTTCCTTTTCTTTTTCTCTTTTTTCTTTTTTCTTTTAAATCCTTTGGTATGCCAGTTTGGCATCGAACAGCTGTGAGGCTGTAAATTTCGCTGTTTATGTTCCCGCAAGTGGATAATGTAAGGTGAAGATCTTTCCTCAATTTAGGATGTGATTTGCAGGTCATTATCCAGGAATGATTCCCGCGAATGTCCCTGGGACTTAGCTGACTGATTGTGTTAACTTTTCTATTGGGCTGTGAGGTCCAAGAAGCACAGAGCTTGTGTGGAAGGTGTTCTTCAGAGCTGTCAACCACAGGTTTTCTAATCCAGTAATTTCAGGTCTATCAATTTAGATTAAGGCAGCAATTTGGTTTAAGGTTTTTTGGATTGAATTCTAGATGTCACTTTTCTGGTATGGCATTTTGGAGCTGGAGGGGGGGAAATTGCAGTGCAGCTTTTCATGCATGTTGCTTGTAGAAATCCATCCCGAAGAGCTTGAAAAGTCTATTTTGCTTCTATGTTACTCAAATTTTTAGACTTTTTCTGCATTTTACTGGTGAGTATTTATAATGTTTAGTAAATGTAGGTTGCAGTTCTTAGCCCAGTGCAGTGTCAAGCTACACCTGCAAATATTTATGCAGCTTTCTGGGTTATCATAAGATAAATTTGCCTTTGAATTGCTGTTGGATGCGATCATCTATTGTAAAAACAAGCAAAGTTGCTCTTCACAAGCATTTTTAGGAGCCTAGGAGATTACGAACTTCAGCACACGTGAGTTACCTGCAACCAGAAAAAGGATGAAATACGGTAAAAAAGCGCAAAACCCCAGAAAATTCAGCTGGCTGGGAGGCTGTTGATACGCAGCTCTCAGGAGTGATGCTTTAGGAAGGGGCTGTCTAGCGTGGTGTGCCAGTCAGCAGAAACTATTTGGCTAAAAAAGGCTGTGTAGCTGCTGTCACTGTTCTTTGTTAGCGCCGTCGGTGTTCCCCTAAAAGAAAAGAATCAATAGGGACCAGGTTAATTAATCTGGTGTGCTGCACAAAAATATACTGGATAAACAAGCTCCTGTATAATCTAGGTCTGCTGGCTGCATCAGTACCACGGAGGCTGCATGTAGTCTGCTCATTAGCATAGTTACTGTAACTACGGTGATTATCAGGACCTGTGTATGTCTGTATCGATCCAACTTAAAAACAGCCAGGAATGAACGTTAGCAAACCCAGCTGGGAATTCCTGGTTCAAGGGTTTTACGTAATTTAAATTATGGGGAGAAGTTACTCCTTTTAAGTATCAAAAGCAGCATGGCCAGCAGGTCAAGGGAGATGATTCTGCCCCTCTACTCAACTCTGGTGAGACCCCATGGGATCCTCAGCACTGGAAGGACATCGAGCTGTTGGAGCGAGTCCAGAGGAGAGACACCAAGATATCAAGGAGCTCTCTATGAGGAATGTCTGAAAGATTTGGAATTGTTCAGCCTGGAGAAGCAAAGGCTCTGGGGAGACTTCATTGCAGCCTTTCAATAATAAAAAGGGGCTTATAAAAACAACGGGGACAGGATTTTTAACAGGGCCAGTAGTGAAAGGACAAAGGGTAATGGCTTTAAACTAAAAGAGGGTTGATTTAGACTAGATATAAGGAAAAAACCTTCTACAGTGAGTGTGGTGAAATGCTGTAACTAACACGATGCTCAGAGAGGTAGTGGATGCCCAATCCCTGGAAACATTCAAGGTCAGGTTGGAGGGGGCCCTGAGCAACTTGCTATGGTAAATGTTCCTGCTTATTGCAGGAGCCTTGACCCAGGTGATCTTTAAAGGTGCCTTCGAACATAAACCATTCTGTGATCCTGTAGACTGCCCACCCAGGTACAATATAAAGATAAATGTGCCTTCCTGCAGGACTAAAGGCCTTGAGAATACTTGGACAGTTTAAGAGGAGTCGTCTTAAGAGAGATGACCAGAGCCATTTGTCAGGCTGCAGCCTCAGAGGAAACACTTCCTACAAGAGGGTGTTTGAAGGAGAGGCTTCCTCACATTCCAGGGGATGGGTGTGTAATAGATTCTCTTAAAATTAAAATTTCTTTTCTCTCCAGAGCTTTATTTCTAAGTAAGAATTTTATTTCATCAAAGAATATTGAGCTTAAAGTTATTAAAAAATATCGTATGTTCTAAGGACAATAGACTCAAGTGTCATCCAAAGCTTTGTCTGCAAAAAGGACCTTTATCACAGTCTGGTTTGAAAGTGAGCACAATTCTCATTGCCAACATCACGCCATATGTAACAGGGCCTTAAATGATGCATAAATATGTACTGTATTTGGAGAGAGTGAGAGAAGATAGAGGTATATGTAGCTTGGTGTGTGAGGAGAAGTCAGTCTTGCAAAGTTATAGAATCAGAGCTGTCTGTAAAAAATAGAAATTAAATACTTAAATGGATGCTAAGCACTTCCAGAAATACAGTAGTTAAATATTTAAATGCATGTAAAGGCCAGGGTTGGAGCAGGATTTGGAACAGAACAAATGTTTGTGCTTCAAAGTATAAACAAACCTCTTACTGGGGATAAGTGGAAATTTTCTCCAATGTCTGAAACACCTAGTGCCAGACCTTTTTTTGTTTTAAAAGTTCTTTTTCTACAAAGCCTCATATTCTGATTGTTTTCTGGTACTGTGAAATGCTTTACTAGACAAGAGACATACTTTATTTTTCAAAGTTTTCCCTATTTGGTGTTTCAGAATATAGGTAAGGATATATTATCTTTGTGGCATTGTTTTAGAAACATGATTTGGATTTTTTAAAGCATTTTTATGCCTAATAGCATTTTCAGAATTCTATTATGGACTTAATCCTTATTCTGTAGATGCTTATACAGTAGCTGGAAGTACTATGAACAGTGTTCCTGCCAACTTTGTTGCAGCCAGTGACAGTTCAAATTGTCTAACTCTAATGTTTATAGCTTTTACAATTTGAGTGAATGAATGTATGCCAGAGTGCCAGAAAAGCTTGGAAGATCTGGAATTCTCTGGTCTGTTCAAGGAGTTGCAGTTGCTTAATTCAGTTTAATTTAAATGTATTATTCAAATTTAAATTTCTGATTTGCCTCTGGACTTGGGCTGTGGCAAATGTAGAAAGGGCTCTGACTTGATTTAGCTTTGACTTTTTTGGCTTTATAATCATTAGTAGTGTAGCTGTGGAGATGATAAAATTTAAATGATTCATACTTGTGGGGGCATCATTTTGTAAACAAAGCTAAATGTGTTTACTCTAATTTTTATGGATAGGTTGATACTTAAAGCGAGGGAGTTGAGTTGAACAAAAAGTTCCAGAAATGAGCTGTAATTCAGAATCTTCTTCTCTTGGGAATGTCTTCTATCCTTTCTGCTGTCTGACTTTCCACTGCAAGTCAAAACACATCTCAAAACTGATGGGAGGCTGTTGCTTCGTTGTGGGGTTTTGTACCGTACATGGCATTTTATGCAAAGCCAGTTCCTCCACATGTATTCAATCCTGTGCCTTGTGAGGAATATGAGTTAAAAGATTGTAAACAAGGACGAAGACAAAGAACCTGCTGTGTTCTGACACGATTTTATTTCATCAGAGCATGCAAGAGGGAAACTTGTGTTCCATTCAAATGACACACATATACAGAAAACCTGTTCTTCGTCTTGGCATATGTTAAAGCTCTTGTTTTGTTTGGCACAATTAATATATTTTAAAGTAGCATTTCCCTGCCTAGACTTTTACTAGACCTGAAAGAAAAAGATTTTTTTTTGTTTCTTCAAATTAGTGCTGAACATGGCTCACCATGGCATTTGTATTCTACCATTGTGTTTTATAGCACAGGCTACTGATTTTTAGAAAGGAGAAGAAACAGTTGTCTTTGCCTTGTCCTGAAGCATTTGCAGTTTGTGAAATTAAAGCAGTTAAGAAATTATTCCTCCATTCCTTCTGTGCTCTGGATTGCGTACTTCTCTTGAGTCTAACAGGGTTAAGAGATTGTACATACAGGTTTTTTTACAAGAGCATTTCTTGTGTCCTACTTAATTTCCCGTTTGTGTCTTATACCCCAGTGACTGGTTCAGGTGAGCTATCAAGGTTCAAGAAGGGAAATTTGTATGGTTTGAGATGTTTCCTTCTTATCCAGAAATAAGCTGGAAGTATTAATTTTGAAAGACCTGAGCCTAAAACTCCTTTGGCAGCAATGCAAAATGCCTCCTTTTGTATGTTGTTCTCCCATGTCCCATCTGCCTCTCACACCCCTGTGTCCTTTGCATTTTGCTGAACTTTGTATTGATTTCTGATGCTTGGGGCCAGACTAATCTGGCTAACAGGTGACACTTGTGGTGAGGACCACAGGGGAGTGTTACCTGATTGAAACCTCAAAACCCAGTCTTACTAGGTAGTATAACTAGTTGAGGACCTGTCTCGGTCATCTGTATCCTGTCATCTTTCCAATGTGGCCTTAGTCCAACTTCCAGTGATTTCAAAATAGTAACAGTTCCTTGTGCTGGGCCAGCACTGCGTAGTGGTGTCAGCACAAGTGGGTCTAACGGGCAGACCACCTCTGGCATAAATATTGTAAGTTTTTCAAGGTCTGAACTTGGTTGTCTTGACTCATTTGGTAACAGTGCTGAGGACTGCTTGACAATGAGTTGATTTACTCTTAATGTCTCAGGGAGCAGCAATGCAAGAAAACCAACACTGACATGCCTTACTTAGATGTCCCTTCTCAAGAGCTGCAGATCTCTTAAAAAGTAGTGCATTCCTCTCCTGTACAGTGTACTGTACTGGGTTTTAGTCATCTTTAGACTTTGCTGGGGATGTCTAAGCAAAAAGTTGGAAACAGCTGCATTATTTCTTGTTAATCTCTTAAAATAATTTCTAAACTTCTTTTATCGATAGTCGGAATTTTGACTTGTTCTCTATCTTAAAATTCCTCTCTGATGCTTGGTGAGAGCGGTGTGGCATTCATTTCCTCTGCACACATTTCTGAGCTTGTTTTGGTGTTTCTAGGTGTAACTGGGGCATGGAGCCAAACTGTGCAATGCCTGCAAGGTCTGTTTGTGAACAGCTGTTCTGCGTTGGCAACCTTAACCAGGGCAACCATTTTTACACTGAAGTCACGGTCATGTGCTCTGCATTTTGTATGTTGTTTGCAGGATTCAGGCTGAATGCTGACGATGGAGGATGCAAATATGTCATGCAATAAGGTGCCATTGAGCAAGAAAACAGAAATAAATGGTGTCTGCTTTGTCTTTGTGACCTACAGTCTGGCAGTGTTGATGTGGTGGGCGAGGGTTGGTTGGAGTTCAGATAACTGTCCTCTCAGTGATTGCTGTATTTGCTACCTGTGCTTTAAGTGGTCTCAACTTTGTCTCTTCTAGGAAAAACAAAATGAAGGAACTAGTGTCAAACAGTACAACCAGCATATCTCAAGCCAGGAAAGCTGTGGAACAATTAAAAATGGAAGCATACATGGATAGAATAAAGGTAAACTTAGACTTATTGTTGATATTTTGAATTCACTGACTAGTTTGTGGAACAGCATCTCTTTAATACTGTGCAAAAACTTGACCAGCTGAAATCAAACATCTGTGTTGAGCTATAAAACAGTATTCAGTACTGTGAATGAGTTACATACTAACTGGTGGGTTCTAGTGAAGCAATTTCCAAAGCCTGGGTTCAAGTCTGCTTCTGTGTGAGCGTCTCTTGCATCTGTCAAAAGTGGGATTTTGTGAAATACTTAAAATCAGCTGGCAGATACAGGGGTGCCCTTCTTTGTCACCTGTAGATGAATTTAAGTGCAGCTCAGGTTTCTTGGTTTTTCTCCTTTAAAATTTGGAATAAATCTTTAAGATATTGCAATACTTTTGAATAATGATGAGACAAGTTGAATTGCTTTGCTTTGGTTTTTTTTAGTGCAGATGTCATTGCACAAAAAATATGTATGACTGCAGTGCACAGTTTTCATTCTTCACACTTGATAACTTGTTGTATGTGAAGATTTGGTTTCATCATGCCTCTAAATATATGTGGATTAAATATTTTTGCTAAAGGCACTATTAAACAGAGGTTCTCAGATTTTTTAACCAGAAAAGCCTGTGAATTATTCTTGCATGTCATTCTGCCTTCCACTAGCCTACAATTTTGTGAAATATCAACCACCTAAAACCTAATAATGCCATGGAACATTTTAAGAAAGCAGTGCTCTTTTCTTTTTCTCTCTGCCTCTGAAAATAGGGAATAATTATTTCAATAAAAAATCCAGTCTCTACAAATAAAAGGAGTTTCTAGTCTTTCCATCTCTAAAAATAATGCATTTCAATTATCTGGTTCTCTGCAAAAAACTGTAACTGAATTGTTATGAACTGTAACTGTAACTGAGATTATTAAGTCAGTAGGACAATTTAGAAACGTTGTACATTAAAATCTTCATATTGTCTTAACTCAGTCTGCTTGTCCATCCATCCTGTGTGCTGAAATTCTGCATGTAGTCAGCAGGGGGGCAGTAGTATGTATTTATGATTTTTAAAATTGTCTCAGATCACAAACTCACTAATTGGAAAAGCAGTGTTTATAATTCAGGAATATTACTGCAATTCACATGAGTGGTCAGTCTTGCTTATATGAAAACAGAAATTTCAGTCACTCCGTTTTGTGGCAGTTTTTAGCAATGTCTTCTAAGACCATTGAATTTGCAGAAGTAAAGTTTCTCTTTTGCATAGTGTGTTACAAATTCATCACATAACATTCATCACAGGGACAGGTGTTTGTTTCTTGGAGTATGGGAAGGTCTGGCTTTTCAGTGTTCAGTGAGGTTAGTCCCAACTCAGGTCGTATTGCAGCTGCATGAACTGAACTGACAAGGGTGTGTGTGGGTGGCAGAGGAAAGGGTTGGAAAAATATGGCCCAGTTTATTGGAATTTGAAATTGTTGATACTTAGTAGATTGTATAAGTCTTGTTTAAGTAGATCTTAAACTTGCATCTATATATTCAGTGGTAATTGTCATGTACCACATCATTAGCTCGGTTATGCAGATCACTTCATTATTTAGGTGTATAACATTCTTAATTACATATGCAAGGAAGATATAGGTGCAAGAAAGACATAGGTTATTTTTACAGTCAGTTTGATTAAAAAGAACAGTTATTAGCAAATGTGGCAGACCTAAAAACCAGATAGCTTGGAAGTGCAATTATTCCACCTTTCAAAACAGCTTGGACTGAAAAATGCACCAAAGAAAATCTGACATGTTTCAGAACTATGAGGGTTCCTGTACTAATATAAACCAAATACAACTTTTCAAAATGTCTAGATTTCTAGGATTTCTTTGAACAAGCATATGAGGGATTATGAGAAGAGGTTGATCGGCTTTTTATTCCTTCAAAATCTTCTTGGCTTTTTAATCTTGAATCAGTTAAGTGTGTGTTTCAGCATAACCAAATTTTACCTTGAGACTTTCCAGTGGTTTCAACTGGAGATTTTAAATTCTTGGATCATCACTGTAAAGGCAGATAAATGAACTTCCTACCTTTTTTCTGGTATTTTGCATCTGATTAAACTAGTTAGGCATTTAACAAAAGATCAGTGCTTTCTAAATAATTTAATTAAACACTGTTTTGCAAATAGCTATAGCCAAGTCGTTATTCCCATAATAGGCAAGACCACATCGCTAACATTGAAGAGGTGTTTGTGTTATTGACTTGGGAAATCAGAAGTTCCAGTTTATTTTTCTGCTACAGAGGCACTTTGTTTTCCATGCACAGTAGCTGCTGTAACCAGCAAGAGCTGGGTCTTCTCAATTAAAATCTTGTAGTTAAAAGTGTGTTGATAGTTGCCCACTCCCTACTGTGTTGTGGATTTTTCAACTAATTTAAGAAGTCCTATCAAGTCCTATAATCAGTCAGAGCAGGAAGCAGTGCTGTGTTCTGAGGTTCCACAAAGATGACTCACTGTTGAAGTGTGAAAGAAGCAGGACAACTTGAAAGAGGAGGATGAAGTTATTGGTGTATTTGATCAGTAGTTGGAAGGAGTATTACTGTGGTTTTTTTTGTAAACTGTAGGAATCCCAGTAGAATCATAACTGAACCTGTCTTACTTACCTGCCGAAGGAACAGCTAGACCTATAATGGAGAAGTAAGTAGAAAGCTGGAAATGCAGATTCCAAGCTAAGAAACACCAAATGAAATCAGATGAACAGTGGCCTCATGACTGGTAGAATAGTGTCTTCTAAAGATGCTAACAGTAAAATGGAGAAAGCAAAGATAGTATTGGTGTTTATCGGAGTTGTCCTCAGAATAAAGCACTATTTAATCCTCTCTTTGCAAGCAGAAAAGCAAGAGTGCTCTAGCATTTAAGACCCTTGGCATATCAGTTATTATTCCATTTTCTTCTTTCTTAGGAAAACAGAAAGTATTCCTAACTGGTCCTGGATACTGTTGGGAGATAAACGGTGGGAATGCCAATAAATGTGTGTGAATCTCTTTGTTTTAGATGTAAAGGATAAGCAGAGTGGGTGTTGTAACAAGGATGGTAATTAGTCACAATCCATGACAAGACAGATGAAACAGTAATTGCAGCATTTTGCCCTGTCATTGAAGCTTATAATTATTAGTGCAGCTAACAGGATGTTCTAACTTTGGCAGTTTTTATCACCCCTGTTTTTCTGAAATATAACAGTGAAATTTCACAGTCCTCCTGAGACTAATTCTTTAAGGCATCAGGGTTGAGTGCTTTGTTGCATTTTTTTTTTCCTTTTGTTAATTTGATAACAAGATGTATTTTCTGCTACAGAGTAAAAGTAATTCTGTAAAATGTGAAATCAGTGTGATACCTATATACTCCATCCCTCCTATCCATACACTTGAAAAGATTTTTAAAAAATGAAATATTAGCTTTCTGATAGAATTCATCAATCAAACTGGAGTCTGATTTTTTTCTTTAGCCACTTCTGCAATATGTATAAATTACTTTGAATCTGCAGACCAAGCCAAGTATTGCGTAGGAGAGCTGACATGATAAATGTGTTAGCTTCATTTGAATATTCAAATCACATGCATTTATTTTACTTCTTAGTAAAAGCTATTTTGAAAGTGTCCAGCAACATTTGGCTACAAATAACCCCAAAGGCGAGTAAAAGCTGTGACAGCTTGGGCTCCATTTAACTCCTTCTGTGGCACAACGGGGTGATGAGCACATCACCGTGTACAGTACACACTGCAGCCCTGGCCGTGGGGCACCTCTGCAGCTGACTCTGCCAGAGCAGCCATCCCTGCTGGAACTTTGGTGCCACGCTCGGTGCACAGTGCTCAGTGCACAGGCCCTCCACCACCGCTGTTCCGAATAATGACACAGAGCGGGAAACTTGCTGGAGGCAACGATGTGTTTTGCTCTTTTTTGGGTCACACTTCTGACTTTGCCGACACTGCTCCCAGCTGCAGGAACCCCTGTTTTCATTACTCCTGGACTGTGATCAGCTCATTTAACTCCCCATTGTGAATGGTCGTTATTCCAGTGTGCAAGCCTAAGCTACTCCACTTTTAATGAAGAAATGGCCATAATTCACTTTTATGACTACTGTAATCCCAGTGGGAGAATTTCTCCTCCCCAAACCTTTTATTTGCTTAAAGGATGAAAATATATGGCCTAGTACAGGTTTAGTTTGTGACAATGTGCTGAAATGTGATCATGTTCCTCGGTTCCTTGTTGGAGGTTTGTTTTTTACTAAATCGTACTGTCATTTGTTTAAAAGCAAACTAAATTGTGATTTAAACCCTCTGACATTGAAGAAAGGGTTTCTCTTCACAGAACGGGTGATTGGACATTGGAATGGGCTGCCCAGGGAGGTGGTGGAGTCACCATCCCTGGAGGTGTTTAAGAAAAGACTAGATGTGGCATTGAGTGCCATGGTCTGGTTGACAAGGTAGTGTTAAGTCATAGGCTGGACTTGATGATCTCAAAGGTCTTTTCCAACCTAGATGATCTGTGAATGTATTGCTCTGCTTCACAATATTCCAACCAGCATTAGAGGACAAGTTAGATACAAAACCATATATTGTGCTTTTGCTAGTGAAAATCCTTTTTACTGTTATATGATATCAAAGCACAGTAATATGTAAAGAAAGAGGAAATTATATTATTGGGTTTATCTCTTCTAAGAATTGAGGATTGAAATTGTACTTTTTTTCCTTTGAATGAAAAGCAATATACTTGGGCTGATGTTGCTTATCCATGCGTGGAACAAACAAGATCATTATGGGAAAGTCATTGCAATCCTTTGTACTTTGACGTCTGTAACTTTCCACACATTTTTGTTTTACCTACTTCTTTCTTGAGAAGCACTGGTCCTTCTGAATATCTCTTCTGATTTGTTCAGTTTAGTGCTCAGTTTTCTGTTTTGCCTGTGCCCAGCAGCCTATTGTTCGTTCACATGTAGTGTCTCTGCCCACTCTTTTGTCTTACAGGCCAATTCAAAGACAAACTAATTTTAAATAACCAGAACACTCTTGTTTCCTTCACTAGGAGGATAGTCTATACTGGGGTGCATATACAGAGATACTTCATGGGTTTAAACATTCTACGAAGGCATAAAGATATTTAAAAAAAAGAAAATAAATAAAAATCAGTCTTCAGAAGTTCATTTAAATTTCATGTGAATTCTGGTTCAATACCCATTGACTTCATAGGTCTAATCTACAGGCTGGGCTTTTGTCAAAGCAAGCAGGGTGTGAGGAAGCTTAAAGCTAACACTGATGACACACCTGCTAAAAAAATACCAGAAAAGCGATTTGTTTTTTCTCTTCACTCTAGTTGTGCAAATGTGCTGACCTCGGTGTTTGACTGAGGAGGAGTTGTCATGGTGCTCAGAGAAAACACTTTTTTGTAAATACTTCTGAATTCATTTTCTCAACTATCAGAATATTAAAAACCACAATAATTCACCAAAGCAAAAAGATACAGATAGCTATGAATATCTTGCTGACTGAGCAGAACAAAAAAAAATTTGTATATACTTTCTAAATTCTTGAAAAAATACATGACTCACAGTGGCCTAATGTCATCTATATTCATATGGCACAAAGCTTCAAGGATTACAAGGTTTCATATTTCATTTTTCATTTAATGCAAAATACCTTGCATTGCAAATATCCAACACACTGCTGCATTTTTGTATGACTTTTCAGTAAGCATAAACCAATGTTCTGAATGTGAAGACTTGAGAATTGTTATTTTAGAAGTATAAAAATATTAAGTTAAAAAATATTAAGGTAGTGCTCAAGTTTAAATGAGTGCTATGAATAAAAGACTACTTATAGTAACTTATTGAGTAGAAGATATTAGTCTTTCTTCATTGAAAAGAACAATATTTAGCTTATATGAGAGCTATGACACATGGTGTTCAAGTTTTGTTCCTGGTTTATTTCTTTTTAATCCCATGGTCATGTGCCTAAAGAAGTTTTTCTTTGTTTTGCATCCAGAGGAGCAAAGGGTAGAGGGAGTGTTTGTGGAAAACCTTACAGCCAATGGCTGGGAGTAAGAGCTGAAGCAGGTGGCCTCTACAGAAACAGACAATTCAAGGAGAATCTGTATTGCTTGTGGATGGTTTGCATATAAATGTTTTAATGACTATATGCTCCTGACCTCCTTCTGATGGAGATGAACAGCTCAGCATGAATCATATCAATTGATACCATCTCACATCACTGTGTTAGATAAAATGTATGTAAGGATTACTCGGCCGAGTAAGAGCAAATTGAGTGTTGTGGTCTCTAATAATTTAAAAGATAAAGCGATCTACTATATCCAATCTATTTTATGATAGCCTCCATTATCATTTGTTCTATGAAAAATATTTATTCAATGCAGATTGGTTCAGAATTGAGTAGTTCTCTCTTCTCTTCTATTAGGTATCCAAGGCTGCAGCAGATTTACTGGCATATTGTGATGCGCACATTGGAGAAGATCCCCTTATTATTCCTGTACCCGCATCTGAAAATCCCTTTAGGGAGAAGAAACTCTTTTGTACTATCCTTTGAGTCAGTTTTCAATTAAAAATGTCTTCTGCTAAAATTTGGTATCAATGTCGCATGCTTTTAGCATTTTTTTCTTCAGATGTCAATACCTACTACAACATTTTTGGAAGGTACTGCATTTTCTGCTAACAAAAAATTAAAATTAAAAAAATAACCCTAAAAAATTCAGGGTAATTTTTATCTTTCAGGCCAATGTACAAGCTTAATTTCAGTTCTTCATAAATATTCTTTTGGTCTTAATGAAAGTATTGAGTACAGTATCAAACTGTAGAAATCTTTGCCAGTCATAGATTTTTCTCAGACCTAAATGAGTCATACCAATTCTTGAAGCGATTTTTAACATTCTTATTTTCTTTGGAAGGTGATTTTAATTCATTTGCCTTTACAAACTTCTGTCTAAAGAGAGTAGTGTGACCTTTTCCTCAAGTAGCACTATTTAGGAAAAAGTCCCAGTGATTTACAATGCTTGGAATGATCAGTCTTATACCATAAGTGGTGTTTATAAATATGTTTTCTGAAGACTGTAAAAAACTTGACTACAAAAAAAATCTTGGTAAAGCACCATTGTAGCTACAAGCAGAATGAAGATGTATAGTCACACACCAGGACTGCATCAATAAAACTGTAGAAAAATGTGGTTGCTTGTATCTTATTTTGAATTATACTGATTTAAATTGTTTTAGAAAGTAAACTGAACTGTGATATAACTGTTCCTGAGGGTCTTACTGGAGGGTGTAAAACTGTCCTGAATAGCACAGGGATGGGGGATTACATTTTCTGAGCAGCCCTCTACACGCTTTTGCCTATGAGAGTAAGACTTTATGGGGATGGAGAGTGATGGTAAATAGATGTTGTTCTAGAGTATGCAGCAGGACCACTGTGCTGTTGACAGCCACTATGTTTGTATCTTTTGTAGCCACAGATGAGTTAAGTTGTCAGCAAGTAATTTGTGGAGGTTCTGGGAGATTTTTTTGTTTTGACTTTGTTTAAAGTGCAGTGAGAGGAAAAGAATGAGGTGTGGAATAAGACTGCCTTCTTGAATAAGTAAAATTAAGCTCATACAAGGCATATGATGGAAGCAACTGCTACTTTACAGACTTTTAAAAATTATTCTCCTTAAAAACATTAAATAAAAGCTTCTCTGCCATCTGATGCATTAGGACAGTTCCCTCACGGCGGTACCTCATATGTACAGAGTATCAGTCAGCCCCATAAGGCAGGAGACAATTTTGCTGGAGAACTGCACCAGTCTGAGCTGAGCCACCCATAACAAATCATGTTTCCTCCCTTCCTCTGCACAAACTTGTATTCCATAAACATCTTAAATACCTGCAAGGCAAAGAACTAGCTGGGGAATTGAGAGCCTGGGGATATACTTAGATGCTGAATTTAGATGCTAAAAAAGGGCAGCTTGGTGAATGAAGCTGTTTCCCCCAAAGTGCATGTACCTTCTCCAGCTTATTTTTAGCAGTTTCTATCAATTTCTGTTGTACTGTTTTGTGCAGAGGAAATACAAGATGTCTGCATTGTGCAGGTTTTGTTTTCTTTGCCAATCAGCTTGGATAATGTGCTGCACCTGGCTGCGTTCAGCTGCCAGTCTGGTCACACCAGACAGGGGGCTTTGGACTGTGGTTCTGCTGCTGGCAGAACTCACTGCATGTCTCACATGGAACCTTCTTGCAATATTGTTATAAAGAAACCTCTATATAACAATATTCCTTTTAACCAATAGGCTTTTGGGATGCCTTTCATTTGAAGATTTGGTGTTTTAACTTGGCAGCTGAAGACATCAGTAGTCAGTAGGCACAGAGCTGCTTCCCATACCTATGCTGAAAAACATTCAAATATCTTGAACAGGTCTTATCTTAGGTAGGTTCATCCTTGGTTCCTATTTCGAAGTTTTCAGCCTTAGAATCACATTCCTAACTTTTAACAAGAATATTTCTTAATGCATGGTGTGTTTTTATTTTGGGGCTAGAGAAGTAGGGTTTAGCTAACTGAGTAGCTATTTTATTGACAGTGAAGTAAAAAAGGCTTTCTGAAAATATTTATTAAAAAAGAGCAACAAAATGCTTAATAAGGTTCTTTAGGGAATCCTTCCTACGGTGTACATGATTTGGTAACTGCTCTGATCACCATGGCAACATTTTCATTTGTCCTTCCGCATGTATGGTTTTAACTGGAACAGCATGGGAGGAGAATATAGGGCATACAGCTTTATTCTCAAAGGCTTTGTAACAACTTGCATTTGTGGCTCATCATTAACATTCCCATCTAAAATAACAAAATTGCTACAGCTTATTACAGTATTGCAAACAGCTTGCTTTCTGTTTCCAATTAGGGTTAGAGTCTGAAGTTCTGAGATTGAAACATTTCACAGTGCTTTTAAGCATCCCTGGGCACAAGAGCTGCATTTACAAAAATCCAGTATTATTATTCAGAAGAAGAGAATGTCATTCTTTTGATCTTCAGGTTTTTCTCCAAAATTTTTCTTCAAGAAGTTGTGAATGTGCTGGACTTATGTTTTTAATAGCTGGTTCCCATGTTTGTGGTTTCTTTCATCAATTCATACCTTTCACTATGTAAAAAAAATACTAAAAACTCTATCTATTAGGATTATTTCATGCTTCTAATTAAAAAAAGCCCCAAACCCATGGAGTACCATAAACTGCATATTTATTTTAGCAGATGTCTATAATATGTTTGAAGATGTTAAACTGTAGAAGCATAATTCCTTAGTGAAAAACTGGATAGCTTTCCCTAATATCCTTGGGCCTTATTCACCAGTTCTGTGAATGAATATATGCTATTGGTAAATTACTAATTTGAAAGGGAAGAGGGCGAGGTGCACCTGGAAGATCAGCAGTTCAGATACAGTTGTAACAGCTTTGGATTGCATACAAATATATTACTTCATTCAAGAACACCATCAAAATACTGACTCTCTGAAAAAGAATGGCATCATCTAGTTTGGTTGGTTGTTGTTTGCTTTTTTTTTAGTGCCAGCTGGATCCACAAATGAATATTTAAAAGAATATCTTTTCCTTCAATCCCTGTAAACCATAAATGTCTTTGTCATTAGTGCATTTTGTGCTGCTTTGACCTTTGAGGTAGTTTAGATAATCTGCTATTGATACTTGAGTTCCATGCTTAAACATCTTGCCTCAGCTCTGCACGAAAATATCCAAATGGTTTTGTATATTTTTCTAAATAATAAATATTATATCATGAAGTATAGAATGACATAAAAAAATAAAAAGCTCTCCAAAATGTGGGTTTATCTAACAGTAAGGTTTCCTGTAGGCTGAAGCGATGAGTTTATATTTTCATCAGATGGTCTGATTTGATTCCTACTAACTTCAATGAAAACAAGACCAGGCTACTGCCATCCTAATGTTGTACTCCTCTCTGTCTCTGTTTCATTTCATATGCCATTAGGTTTGTTTATCTCTAGTTGAGGCCCAGACAGTAATGGATGCTCTCTCTTAACCATGTGGGTTGGGGCTGTCATCTCACGGAGTGAGAACTTCAGAACAGAATGGGATTCAAGGACTTTTTGACATGTTGTTAGTAATCCTTTCTTCATATCCCAATGCTTGCTGCTCTGATGAAATGAGATTTCCCAGTGGTGGATTGGTGGTAAATTGTAACATATCAGTAGCACATGTGGGGCTGGCTGTTTTGCCTTCCTCAGATTAATCTCCTTGGTTCACTTTCAATTTAAGATACTACCATTTCAATACTAAAAACTATTTTCCTCCTCTCTATTATATACTAAATTTCCCTTCTTTTCTTCCTATACCATGTATTAAATTAGTAGCAGGGTGCTTGGCTGGTGCAGATGGGCAAATTTTTTAAGCTAGCCTCTATGAAATTATGGTCAAAGGAGGAGAAAAATATGGAGGGGAGTTTAAATTAAGATATTCTACATCACACCATAGGTTAAAATAAATCCAAGCTTTGCTGTCAGTGACACAAAGGTAAACACTGATTCATAAAGACATTGTAACCAGGCATTTTTGCAGTGACACGGTAGGATCAGCTTCAGCAGAAGGAAAGAACACTTTGGGAACAACAGCGTGTAAAGGTGCGTATTAAAGCCTGAAACTGCAATGTGGCAGTCATTTACCCAGTTGGATCTCTGATATCAAATGACTAACACAGTATGTACTTTGGGAGCACCTGATTATATAGTTTTTCCTATCTCTTTATTATATAGGGATAAAAATCTGTATACATTATTCTCCTAGAAAATGCCATAATTACAGCTTTCCTTTGGGTCTGCATCCAAGGAGTGGTTCCTAAGAAATAGAGTTCTTTTACTGAAAACTAATACTTAAAGTCATTAGACTGACTTAAATAGTAATGTGTGAAAAATAGTGTACAAAATTATCAGAATAAGTGTTACATAAAATTTTGCAGGCACCTGCATATTTAATCTTTAGGTAAATATTGTACATTTGCATCTAATTGAATTCAGCTTTATAGCACTATTAAATTAAGTACAGCCATAAATACCAGAACTGGTATGAGAACAACTTTTCTGTCTGTTAGAAGAAGATGTATGTCTGAATTTGTCAAGTACATTTACACCACTCACGCTTGTGAACAAACAAAATGAGCAGCTTTACCCTAAAATTGGGTCTTTTCTTTCCCAAATTCCTATTACAAGTAGAAACTGCACAGGCTCGTCTATTACTGCCACCTACTGATAAAGTGATAAACAGCCGGCTGAGATAGAAAAAAATACCGACACCAACTAGTCATGACCAAAAGGGGGATTTTAAATTAATACACAAACTGTCAGAAACAGAGCCAGCAGTCCTGTTTTTGTGGGCTGCCTTGTATAAGGTTTCACCTGGTACTGTGGCACTGCTGGGGTACAGTTCCTGCTTCAGTTCCAGACTGCTCAGTTTAAGAAGACACAAAAGACAAATTCATTATTTGGTTAAATAGGTCAGGTGCCTAGCTAAAAACCCCTTAAAAATTGTGGAAGTTGTTGAGTGCATCAGTTGGAGTTGCTGCGTATTCCCTTCCTAAATTTCATTTTCCAGTTTCACAGGTAACTCAGATGCCTGCTCCTCAGTGCTGCTGAGATACCAGCTGTGCCCTTTGCTCCCTTGAGCAGGTGAGGTGGCTGCAAACAGCAGTAAGGCTCAGCTCTAGGCCAGAGTGAGCCCCCAGCCCAGTAAGCATCCAACAGCTCTCACTGACTGCTGCACTGTTCCTTCACACTCCAACTTTGGTCCTGGCTGTTGGGTTTTTTATTTTGGTGGTGAAAGGTTTCTCTAATTACTGGAGTCTGGGTCAAATACTTCCTCATATGCCACAGCATAATAATACAGCCAGAATAGAGCTTAGGCCACTGCTTATGCTTAGAATGACATTTTATGGAAAATACACTAGGCATGGCACAAGGATGTGTTTCAAAATACCACCCATTCCACAAAATGTTTTTCTTGCATAGCTCCTCACTGCATCATGCCCTCTTGTGTCTTTGAGCTTTAGGTGGCATCCCTAAGTTCTTCTGAAGGGTGGCAGCCCTTCATTCTCACTGTGGCATACTCTGAAGAGTTGCACAATTTTTTTTCAGTAATAGCAAGGAATGAGACAAACTTTATAGAAAAGAACCATTGTGACATTTTAAAAACCTTTCAAGTAGCAGTAACTTTAAAGATACGTGTAACAGCCTGTCTCTGGCAAGTGTGGCTCACGTGACTGTTTATCCTTACCTTTCTTGTTGCAAAAACTGTTCACTACCATGGATTCTTGTCTGAGAGGCCTTCCCCTGGAGACCACACCAGCTTTTATCCTACTGATCAGAACACAATACACAGATTTCCAATATATATATCTGCGGTGCTGATACGAGCATGTCAGTCGTACCCTTTAAAGATCGAGTGACAAAACTTCAGATGCTAAGATTCTCATGAAAAAATTCCTCTACAGAAACTTTGAGAATATACAGAATATTATAGATAACAGCCTCTCTGATGTCTTCTCTTCTTTCTCAGACATCACAGGCTCTTTTTGTTCTGAGAGTTTGCTTTAGACTCTGGAAAATTAACACAGAAAGCAACTATGAAATACAGATTAGAAGGCTATAGAAGTGATTATATTTCTTTACAGTTCTGCCCATACCAGCTAAACAAACACTTGCAACAGGGGTGTGAATATATTTGAGGATATTTAAACAGAATCTGGATAAATGAAAAAAATACATGAAAAGATCATTAAAGAGGCCAAGTTAAGCACTCATTTAAGAAATGTCAGAGGTAGGCTTGCTTAAGCATATTCCATTTGCTACTCTCATTTGTATGTACTACTATTCCAGATTGCCATTGCCGGAATTCCCACAAGGCACAGTATAGGCAGTGCTCAATTAATGAGCAGTTACTTGGTACTATTTTGGTGTTGTTATTCATTGTGTAGCCTCAGGCCTGATTTACTCACAAATTCTGCTTTCCATGTAGAACTGTTCCCTGACGAGCTCCTCTGTGGTGCTCATCATGGATTGCTTCACAAAGTATCTCCACAGTACCCTGGAGGAATATGAGGGTGGAACTATTTGCATCTTACAGTGGGAAGATGAGGCAGAGCCTGGACAGATTGTGAGTACCTGCTGCTCCAGAGTTAGCTCTTTCAGCATCTCACACAATGTTCCCTTTAGCTCAGCCTTCAGCTCTGAGTCCTCAACTCTACAAACTGGAATGGCTTTTGCAAGTCAAACACACAGAAACTAAGGGAAAAAAGCAACGTGAAATATTTTAGTTTCATGATTTTCCTGATCTTGTCCATTCTCCCAAGCAGCAATGACCCTTAGCCTTGTAACCCTATTTTGTGGTCCCACCTCATTCACCTTGCATCTGCTGCAACAAATGAAGGAGCCAGCTGGTGCATTCTCCAGCAGACCGTGTCCATCTTAGAGCAAGGTAAGCACCATGAGGTGAAAATAGCACCAGGTCATGTAAATTATTTTAAATGAAATATAGCCTATTATCTATCCAGCGATAGATAATAATGGAATGATAAACAATATGTGACTAATCTGCTTTGTAATCCCCCAACATCTCATCTCTTTACCAGGCATATGATTAAAGAGTGTGTTTCCTGTTGTAGGTCTCAAGAGGACTTTCCATAAACCTTATTCTCTTCTGTAAGTGCATGCTGAAGTCTTTGTGCCACTTGTTAAAAATAATTGTATTCTAGCTGTGCATGAAATAGCTAACCCCACCAGCTGGCTGCTGCCTGGTTATTGGATATTTGATCTTCCACACCTCTGCAAGACATTCCCATTTGCTCTCTGAGATGTGCTTGTCAAGGTTTAGCTGCTACCATACAGGCAGTTTTGAGTCCATTTCTATTTTTGATTGTCATGAAGATGACAAGGAGTCAACTAAGATTGTAAAATTTATTATTGCTATTTTGGTACATTTGGATAACTGTGACCTAATTCAGCAAAACTTAAAGCTACTCCTCCAAACACACAAGAAGATACAAAAACTTAATTAAAAAATATAAGAGTAAGCAAAATAATAGACAAATAATTTTATACAAAACTTCCTTAACTGGAAGTTAATTTGGAAAACATTAAGTGGAAAAATTAAAGAGAAGATTATACCGTGTACTGCTGAAAGGCATTTAAAGAATAATGCAGTCCTCAGACACAGTCAACATGGGTTCTCAAAAGGAAAGGCCTGTTTAACTAATTTGAAACCCTCCTATGATAGGGTCACTGCATAGTGCATGAAGGGAAGCCGGTGGATGTAGTTTTTCTGGGTTTTAGTGAGGCTTTTGATATTCTCTCACAGCACCCTTCTGGCCAAGTTGTCCAACTGTGGGATGAGCAGGTTCATGATGATGTGCTAGGTGAAGAACTGGCTGAAGGGCAGGCAGAGCTCTAAGGGCTGTAGCGGAAGGGGCGACATCCGGCTGGGATGTTTCTCAGGATTCTCAGTTCTAGAGTCAGTTCTGCTCAATATATTTATCAATGATCTGGATGCAGGAGCTGAGCACACCATTAACAGATCTGCTGATGACACCAAACTGGGAGGTGCTGTTGACTCTGTTGAGGGACAGGAAACTTTACAGTGATCTAGATAGATTGGAATATTGGTCAGTGATTGATGGGACAAAATTTAACAAGTGAAATGTCAGATCCTGCACCTGGGATGGAGTAACACCAGGCACTCCCAAAGGAGTCTGGGAACTCCTCTGCATCTGCACTTCATTGGATCAGAAAGCCAAAAGGGGAAGCAGTGAGACATTTCTTCTGTTTGGGAAGATATGCAAAAATCTATTTCTTATAAAGACCCTAAGAAAGGTAAGGAAAGGATTGATAAATCCTCGATATGGACAGTGAATCTGTTTAGATTAGGAACACTGGAAAAAGAATAAAAAGAATAAATTTGCACTCCTGGGATGCAAATTTACGACCCTTTAAAGTAATAAAGCCCTTCATACCCTGATCTGGAATCTCTTTTAATATCTTTTCTTTAAAAACTGAAGGCACAAAGATTTTGTGAAATGTAATATATCAGTGTTACTGCTGGGTGGGGAGAAAGTTAAGCCCCAAATTCCTAAAATGGAGTCTCTCACCAGACCTTCCTCTGCTTTCAGATGGAGCACGCAGAGATCAATAAAACACACAACTCCCTGGGGTCGAAATCTGCTAAAATATACAGCATTCCACCCTGATTCTTGCTCTTCTCATCTGCTGCTCCTGTCCTAAAAATATCCCAGTTGCTCACTTGGGGCAATAATTAGGCAAACAAACATTACACATTAAAAAAAAAAACCCTGAATGCTATGGACTGGCTAGCTTTGGTACATGAGTACAGTCTGGTATCCATCATGTCTTCTCTGTGTCAGACAGGAGATGCTTATCCAGAGGCACTATGCAAATTTAACAGAAGTATCTTAAGTTTGCAAGCAGCCTGGGGAATAAAATTTCTGTCTCTTCCTTCTCCAGCTCTTGTGCCCGACATGTTGTGCCTGTACTATACTTTGTGTGCCAGGGGTACTCTCTGAGTCTGTACTGTCAGAAGAGTAAATCTGCTCAGGAAGAGCATAATAAAAATGGTGTATTTTTTTTAGAATTGTTATAACCCAAATCAAAATACAACTGAACTCAAAATTTTTTGTTTTTCAGGAAAGTATTTTAATATTATCTAGAAGTTATATTCCAGATCAATTTGTCTTTTCATAGTATATATATTCATGAGTCTTAAATCTCGGAAAAAATCTGATTTTTATATGGGCACTTTTCAAAATGGTGCTTAACACCTGGTGCCTTGAAACCATGTTTAGACACTCCAATATCAGCTTGCTTCCCCAAAATACTAGTCCTCATAAAAGCCCTGAAGAATGCAAACTCAGACTTCTTTACTTACGGAAACTTCTGGAAATTGGGTTAATTGGTTGGGTCTGATCATCTCATGATTTACATGCAGGTGCACACTTACACTGTCATACAGATGTGATGAAGTTGGGAGGCTTAGGCAAAATCTTTGGCTTTAAAACTCTTGTAGAGAATGCAACAGAGAAATGGAATAGGAAAGGCCAACCCTCTGCAACTAAACTGTGTTTGTAACCATTTCCTACACGACCAAAAAAATGCATATATATATCATCCTTTTGACCTGGATATCCTGTTTGTGTAATGTGGAGAAACAGGTTTCTCCTTGTTTGTATATTACACAGTCCTTCATCCTTGAGCATGGTAGGTGAAACCATATGGAAAGTAAAATAATAAAGGATTGGGTGCTCTGTTTTGCCTGCAAAGAAGAAATCACTCCCAGGTATGTTTATAAGATCAATAATCAATGATAAGATCAATGGGGGGAGAATATATTGGGTAAAAGGAATGTAGGCAAATACAGATAAATATTAGTACTTGGATCAGTTTTTATTTCTGCAGCTGAACTTGCTGAAAGGCAAGTCAAATGTAAATAGTGATTAATAATAGCATTTTTTTTGTGCTTTTCCTAGTACTACTATTTGCTGACAAGTACTCAACTGCATATTAAATATGTTTTAAGTGTGCAGCAAACTAAAGCTGATGTATTTCCAACACATTTTCCTTCTGCTTTTAAACCCAATATATAAAGGTTAAAATCATTGGTTTGCCTTCTAGTATCTCACTCCAGTTGATGAAAAATTAATCTTAACTAAGCAGTTTGAAAGGACTGTAGGCATTTTCAAAGCACTTTTCATGGCTTGAGGATTTTAAAAAAAATAAATTTAGTCTTTTTTTTTGTAAAAACTCAATCCTTTCTTTCAATTATACTTCATACATATCAGGTTCTGGTACTCATTTAATGTTTCTACTAAACTAGCATCAGCAGTCGTTCACTTAGGCCTTATGGATATTATATATAATCTTCTAGTTTATATATTAACGAGAGGCAATGGGCAGAAACTGTGGTACAGAAAGTTCCACCTGAACATGAGGAAGAACTTCTTCACTGTGCAGGTGACCGAGCACTGGAACAGATTGTCCAGAGAGGTTGTGGAGTCTCCGTCACTGGAGATGTTGAAGAACCGTCTGGACGCAATCCTGTGCCACGTGCTCTAGGATGACCCTGCTTGAGCAGGGAGGTTGGACCAGATGCCTTACTGTGGTCCTTTCCAATCTGACCCATTCCGTGCATCTGTGATTCTGAGAAGCCTTTGTTTACATTTGTCCTTGCTACCTGTGTGCAGGAGACCACAGACAAGTAAATTCTTAAGGTGCTGACAATATTATGCTGCCCTTCATCTGATTGTATTCAAACCTTTCTAGCCAGGACAGTGTTCTGCAGACGGTGAGTCAGTCCGTAGGTACCCAACCTCTCACGTTGGTGGCTGTAGGTAAGTGAAGCCGAGCTCGGATTATTGACATTTTATAACGAACTTCAGAATTCTTGGCCTTGATCCAGTCGCAGCTAAGGACACTTTGATTGTCTAACACCCCCCCTGGAATTTCAGTCAAAGAACATGTTTTTTGCGAGAATAAAATGCTCCAGAAACAGTCTGCAAGCGCCGTAGCAGGTCTTTGCCAAGGCGAAGCGCTCTCTCCTCTTTATTGGATTAGTAAAGGATTGTTCTGGAAAACTATTTTGTTCCTACCGCAACGACTTTTGACAAGGGGCATTCAGCGGATTATCGAATAACCACTACCGGGGAGGGTTTCCCCCGCAGCTGGTACCGCGGCCGGGGTCAGCCGGGGGGCAGCCGGGCTGTGTCGGGGGAGCCCGGGGCGCCCAGCGGGGC
>VZRJ01011809.1:1650-16608 GCA_013397565.1 Ptilonorhynchus violaceus
ATTCCAAGGGGGGATGGACATGGGAACATGGGATTCCAAGGGGGGATGGACATGGGAACATGGGATTCCAAGGGGGGATGGACATGGGAACACGGGGCTCCAAGTGGGGAACATGGATTTTCCAGGGGGGAACATGAGATTCCAAATGGGGGAACACGGGATTTTCCAGGTGGGATGGACACGGGTTTCCAAGCGGAGTGGACATGGATTTCCAAGAGGGATGGACATGGATTTCCAAGAGGGATGGACATGGATTTCCAAGGGGGATGGACATGGATTTCCAAGAGGGATGGACATGGATTTCCAAGAGGGATGGACATGGATTTCCAAGNGACATGGATTTCCAAGCGGGATGGACACGTGGGGAACACCGGCTTCCAAGTGTGGGAACAGGGGTTTTCCAGTGCAGGAACACGGGTTCCCGCTGGGATGAACACGCGTTTCCCAGTGGATTACACAGATGTCCCAGTGGGAGATCCCAGATTTCCCGTGGGAGATCCCAGATTTCCCCAGGCTGGCTCCCGGCGCCATCCCTGCCCACGCTGACCCTCAGGCTCGGCTCAGCCTTCCCCCAGCCGGGAAAACACACGGAAATCCAAGGATTCAGCCACAACGAACCCGTCCTCACCCCGCGCCGACATCCCGGGAACATCCAGAACAATTCCTGCCACAAACACCCCGCAAATTCCGGCCCGGACTCCGGTACCGACCCGTAAACCCCAGGACGGAGCACCCGGAGCGCCGGGAGCCAGCCCGGAGCGGCTCCAGCCCCTCTGGAATCTCTGAGCTCGTCCGACCCCGGGATGAGTCACAAGAGCAAACGGGAGCCGGAGGCAGCCGCGATTTATTCCCGCAAATATTGACAGATCCCGCTGATCCCGGCGTCGGGAAGTTAAATAACATCGGAATTCCAACGGGAAGCGCTCCCGAGGGGGGAAAACGACACCTGTAAAACAAGGATTTACATCCAAATGGAAAATCCCATTTGAATCCTTGGCTGGGCTCTGAAACCACCCGGGCTGGAGGGAGGAGCTCGGCAACAGCAGCCTCTGGAAGCAGTCCCTGGAAGCAGCCTCTGGAAGCAGCCCCTGGAAGCAGCCTCTGGAAGCAGCCTCTGGATGGGTTTTCCTGGATGGGTTTTCCCGGATGGGCTTTGAGGGCAGGAGGTGAAAATTCCAAAGGAGGGGAGGTTAAAATCCAGGGAAGGAGAAAAATCCGGGGGAAACGATGAGGCTGGAACGGGAACGCGAGCCCAGGGAATGGGATTCGGGAGCTGCCGTGCTCGGCACAGCCTCCGGGCAGGGAAATCCAGGGAATTTTGTGGGGCTTTTGATGCGGCTGGAAAAGGTCCCGTAAAAGCTCCCGGTGGGATGTGTTTGTCCAAGGGAAAGGTGGGACACGGCAGGGCCCGGGCTCAGCTGGGATCACGATCCCAGGGAAAGAGACCTCGTGGGAATGGGAAAGGACAAGCACGGGACCCTCAGGATCAAGGATTCCCGGCTTTCCCGAAGAAGATCTAAAAAACGACTCCGAGTTCAAAAATCCACAGGGATAAGTTCCATCCCCATGGAGCGGGGCTGGGGTGCCACGGGATCGATGGGAGCATGGGATGGGTTGGAAAGGACCTCAAAGCCCATCCAGTGCCAATCCCAGGGACAATTCCCACCATCCCAGGCTGCTCCAAGCCCCTCCAGCCTGGCCTTGGACACTCCCAGGGATCCAGGGGCAGCCACAGCTTCTCTGGGAATTCCATCCCAGCCCCTCCCTGCCCTCCCAGGCAGGAATCCCTTCCCAAATCCCACCCATCCCTGCCCTCTGGCAGTGGGAAGCCATTCCCTGTGTCCCATCCCTGTCCTGTTCCCTCAGTTCCCCCCGGGATGTTCCTCCCCCTCTCCCCTTTCCCGGGAGCGATTATTTGGGAAAACACCACATTTTTTCCCAGTTTCCTTTTGTCTTCCCGCTCCCCGATGCCAGGGAAGCGCTCAGAGCATCCCGAGACCATCGGGATAAAACGTGGAGCTGTTGGGAAGGGCTGGGATTCTCCAGAGGCGGCAAACACGGGATGATTTCTGGGGCTGGGGGGAAAACGCCGCTCCCGGAAATTCCTGAACTTCCAACAAAAAAGGTCCAGAAACAAAACTCCGGACGCGCTCCCTGAGAATAATCCATAAAAATTCCCATTTGTTCCCTCTGATGGAGCACGGGGCCTCTGAGAGCTCCTCGGAAAATCCCCGCCGGGGCGCGAAGGGAAATAATCCTAAATCCATGGAATGGGATTTGATGGGATCATTTAGGGTGGGAAAAGCCTTAAAGACGACGGAGTCCAACCCGTGAAAGCCATGGAGAGACTCCCGGAGCTCTTCCCTCGCCAAGGGAAAGGCAGGAAAGGGGAAAATAAAGGGAAATTGAACCCAGCCCAGGCGTATCCCAAACGAATTCCAGGCACAAATTCCAGACTCCACCACCAAAAGCTCCACGAAATCCCTGGATAAACAAGGGATCCCTCGGGCCCAACAGCACCGATATTCCAGAGGTCTGCCCGGAGTCATGGAAAAAAGGGCATTCCAGTTTCTGCCAGGATAAACAGGAAAAACCTTCCCGCTGGAGAATGATCCCCTCAAAATGATGGGAAAAGCAACTCCCGACGCTCCCAAGGCACCCGGCCCTCCCGAAATATCCACTTCCCCCTTCCAATCCGGCTTTTCCCATGGACATGACCAACTCCTTCCTGAACCTATTTTATGGGATGGCATCAAACATTCCCAGTGGCTCCCCATTCCCGCCCTTCCTCCCACCCTCCGGCTCCAGCTGAACTCCGGCACCGCCGGCACAGGAGCGCCTTTCATTCCCGAGGAGATATTCCTGTTTCCTCCCGATCCGTGCCCCCAGCCCCTCCCCGGCACGGCCCACGGGCGCCAGGATTTGTGGGAATGGGCCATAAATCCCAAAAATGCCCCTCGTCCTTGGGTTCGGCCCCACTGAGCGGGCGTTGCCGCAATATTCCGGCCGCAAACGGATCGACTCCGACGGAAAAGCTCCCAGTATTTGAGGATGAGGCTGGTCCATGAACTACGGGAAGTGCTGCCCTCTCCCTGATCCCACCAATCCCTAATTCCTTCGGCAGGGATGCAGGACAGGAGCTGGGCCTCTCCAGTTGCCATTTGTGGGTTGTAGGGAACGCCACCGGGATATTCCCACCTCCCGGGAGAGCGCGGATGATCCCGGAACACCGACTCCACTCCCAAGGCTCTGGTTGTGGAATTATCCCGCTTGGAAAAGACCTCGGAGGCCGTGGAGCCCAAGCTGGGGCCGGGTGAGGCCTCCAGGGATCCCTGCTGGGATCACATCCTTTGTTTTTCCTGGGATTCGGAGCTTTGTGGGAGTTTTTTTTAACAATAAGTTCCCCATCCTATAAAAATCCTCAGGAATTTTTGCCCCTGGCTCTTGGAATGTGGCAGGAGGTGAAGGGAGGTCCCTGGCCCGGGGCTGGATGAGCCCCCGAGCTCCAGGAAAGGCCCCTGGGAAGGAGCAGATGGAACGGGAAGAGGAGCCCAGGGAAGGGTGGGGGGGTCGTATCCCTGCTCCGAGGCCATCCAGGCCCATCCCAGCCCTGGAGCCCCGGAGCAGGTGCCGGGAATGGCTCCAGGCCGGGATTCGTTAGGACACTGATCCCAATCCCATCCCCCCCGCTGATTCCCGTCAGGAATTCCCGTTCGTGGCCTCTCCTGAACTCCGGACCCAGCTCTGGGATTCACAACATTCCACCATCCCAAAATCCCCCCCGGTGTCCCAGAGGAGCCCACGGATCCCCCCGGAGCCGCCCTCGGAGGCTCCCGCAGGTGCCCCGGAGCCTCGGGAAAGAGCGGGGATAAACCCCCTGGATTTGGGATGTCCGTGCCAATCCCAACCCTCCGGCCGTGCAGGGATGTCCCGCTCCAAGGGAATTCCCCAGAAAATCGGGATCGGGCATCTCCACACCCCCCACGTGTCCCAAACCCAGCCGGCAGCATCCCGAATCCAAGGGGATTGGGAATCACTCGGGAGCTGTCCCGGCCGTCCAGGCTCCCCATCCGTGCCTTCCAGCCCCTTCCCGGCCCTCGGCACCGGAACCGTTCGCTCCTTCCTGGAAAACCAATTCCATGGCCGGAGCTCTGGGGCCGTTCCCTGGAAATCGCAGCCCTCCCCCGCAGGAGGCGCCGGCCCCGCGGGAAGGACGAAGAGCTCCGAACATTCCCAGCGGGAACAGCTCCAGCTCCCGCCTCGCGTGGAGGGAAAGGAGCTGCCTCAGCCCCAGGCAGGGACGGGAGCACCAAAAATCCACTGGGAATGTCCAATGGAAACAGCCCTATCCATGGAAAACATCCAATGGAAACATCCAATGGAAACAGCCACTGGAAACAGCCACATCCATGGGAAACCTCCAATGGAAACAGGCACTGGAAACAGCCACATCCATGGGAAACATCCAATGGAAACAGGCACTGGAAACAGCCACATCCATGGAAAACATCCAATGGAAGTAGCCATATCCACTGGAAACATCCATGGAAAAGAGCCACTGGAAACATCCACTGGAAACAGCCATTTCCATGGAAAACAGCCACTGGAAACAGCCACATCCACTGAAAACATGGACTGAAAACAGCCACATCCATGGAAAACATCCACTGGAAACATCCACATCCATGGAAACACGGACCGGGAAGAGCCCCTCCCACACCCAGGGAGGCCCAAACCCCGGGAGCTTTCCCTGCTCACATCCCCGAGCGGCACAGCTCCCGCCTGGAGGGAAATCCTTGGGAATGAGGGGAATCCTCAGGAATGAGGGAAATCCTCGGGAATGAGGGAAATCCTCGGGAATGAGGGGAAGCCGAGGCCGTTCCCAGGCAGCCCCGGGCCGGCCTGGCCCCGTCGCTCCCTGGGAATGGCCACAGGGGCAGGGATGGATGTGCCGAGGGATGGGGAGGGAATAACCCGGGAAGAGCTCCGGGATCGATCCCCCCTGTGGTCCATGGGAAAAGAGATTCCTGGAATACAGAGGAGATTCCCATATGAAAGAAATTCCCACAATAAAACTGCCCTTCCAGGCACTTTCCTGGGAGCTTCTCAAGCTCAGAGAATCCTTCTGGAATTTGTGACGGCTCCAGAATTTGGAAGAGGGAACTCTGGAGAGGCTGCAGGAATCAGGGAATGCTTTGGGTGGGAAGGGGCACTAAATCCATCCATGGACACCTCCCGCTATCCCAGGCTGCTCCAAGCCCCGTCCAGCCCGGCCTGGGACACTTCCAGGGATCCAGGGGCAGCCACAGCTTCTCTGGGAATTCCATCCCAGCCCCTCCCCACCCTCCCAGGCAGGAATTCCTTCCCAATATCCCACCCATCCCTGCCCTCTGGCAGTGGGAAGCCATTCCCTGTGTCCTGTCCCTCCATCCCTTATCCAAAGGCACCCACAGTGTCCTTACTTTTCCCCCCCTTGGCTGCCCAGGGCCCTCCCAGGGATATCCCAGTGCTCCAGTGCAGGGAATTCCAGCATCCCGAGCTGTTCCCTGCAGCAATTCCCACCCTACAGCCCCGTCCCACCCTCTCCAGGACAGGGAATTTGTCCCCTCCTGGGAAAGCACGGCCCGGGAGGAGGCGGATCAGGGATGCGACTCCGCGGGATCGCGCGAGGACTCCCCGCTCCCGGGAGCGCCGGGAAGCTCTGGAAGCAGCGGGAAGCTCTGGAAGCAGCAGGAGCAGGGACAGCCCCGCCTGCTCAGCGCGCTCCGTGGGAATTCCTCACCCCCGGAGGAGCCGAATCCCGCCTGGAATGAGGCAGAGCCCTCCCGCTCTCCACGCTCCAGCTGCGCCGGGATGAGCTCCAGCAGCCGCTCCCGCTCCCATCCCTGGAAAAGGCCGGGCTGGATGGGGCTGGGAGCAGCCCGGGATGGGGGAGGTGTCCCTGCCGCGGCCCGGTGGGATGGATGATCCCAAAGGTTCCTCCCGCCCGTTCCAGGACCCCGAGCTCAGGAGACCGGCCCGGGGCCATCCCTGGGATTGATCCCAAGCTGATCCAAGGGCTGGAGCCCCTCTGGAGCCAGGCTGGGAGAGCTGGGAATGCTCCCCTGGAGAGGAGAAGGATCCAGGGAGAGCTCAGAGCCCCTTCCAGGGCCCAAAGGAGCTCCAGGGACTTGGGACAAGGGATGGAGGGACAGGACACCGGGAATGGCTTCCACTGCCAGAGGGCAGGGATAGATGGGATATTGGGAAGGAATTCCTCCCCGGGAGCCTCCAGCCTCGGGGATGTGAAACAGCTCCTCGCTGTGCCCGAGGTTTTATTGGAGATTCCACGGAATCCCTGGAGCTCCCAGTGCCAGGCGGAGCCTCCCTGACAGGCCCTTCCCTCTGCTCCCGCTGTCCCATCCCCGTCATTCCCGGACATTCCCGAGCTCCGCTGATCCCGGGAGTTCCTCAGCACCAGCAGCTCCCTGATCCCCTGATCCCGGATCCAGCGCATTCCATGGAAAGCACGTCTGGGCTCGAGGACCTGCAGGATTCAGGCTTTTCCTAATCCTGGGATAAATCCTTGGGATCTGCACCCACGGGATCCAGAAGTTCCTTTGGATGTGACCCCAGGCCCAGCCCAGCTTCCTCCACTGGCCCGGGAATCCTCCCCGGGATTGGGGGCCAAAAAAACAACTCCTTTATCCAAACCCACGGACTGGGAGCGGGAAAAACGTGGGAAGTGCTCCTGGGGGAGGTTTCCAGGTGTTTTATATCCCGGTGTTTTATATCCCAGTGTTTTATCCATTCAGGGAGCACTGGGAATCAGCAAGGACAACGGATCCCACTGAACGCTGCCAGGATCCAGAATTCCCGCCCTCCTGCACCTCAGGATAAACTGGATCACCCCAGGCCAAGAGCTGGATTAACTCCAAGTTAAAATTCCCAAATAATCCCCCCAGGGGTCTGAGTCTCTTCCCTAATCCAAGGAAAAGCCGTGGCTCAGACATTCCCTCCCCTGGAGCAGATTCCCAGATTTTATCCAAAAAAAACTCGGCAAAAATCCCGCCCAGAGCCCCCAGCATTCCCAGCCTGGGCATCCCTGGGAGCGTCATCCCAACATTCCCGGAGCTCCGGCGGCCTCGGAGCCGGGACCATTCCCTGGGGAGCTGCTCCAGCGCTTATCCCACCCTCTGCGGGAAGAGCCTTTCCCGGATCTCCATCCCAGATTCCCCTGGCCCAGCTCCAGCCCTTCCCAGGGAGCAGAGAGCGGAGCTGTCCCTCGGGAGCAGCTGCAGATCCCTGGGATCTCCCTCCGGAATTGGATCCCTCTGCCCCTTTGATGCCATCCCTGAAACATCCCAGCACCATCCTAAAACCCCCACATTCCCATTCCCGCCCATCCTGTGCCGCAGGATCCCCCCGGGACCCGGGAATTGTCACGGACATCTCCCAGCTCCTGCTGCTCCCACCCCATGGATCGGAGATCCCATTCCCAGCTCCTGCTGCTCCCATCCCATGGATCGGAGATCCCATTCCCAGCTCCTGCTGCTCCCATCCCATGGATCAGAGATCCCATTCCCAGCTCCTGCTGCTCCCATCCCATGGATTGGAGATCCCATTCTCATCGGCTGCTGGACAAAGCTCTGATCCCAAATCCCTCCTCAACAGATCCTAAAATTAACGCAGCTCCCGGCTCTGACCGGGGATGTTCCCACACACCGGGAATGTTCGGGATGCTCCCACACACCGGGAATGTTCGGGATGCTCCCACACACCGGGAATGTTCGGGATGCTCCCACACACCGGGAATGTTCGGGATGCTCCAACACACCGGGAATGTTCGGGATGCTGCTCATCCCCAGCATCCCATCCCGACCCGGGATCCGAGAAGGTTTGTAGGGAACGAATCCATCCCCGAGGGAAAACGAGGGTGGAAAAGGTCGGATGGGACCAAAGGAAAGGACTCGGGTTCATCCCGTTCCAGGATGAACAGCCGGGATTTTCTGGGAAAATCCCACTTTTTACGCCAAAACCTTCCCAAATGTGCACCCCCCCTGGCTGGGGGGATTTTGGGAAGCAGCTCCCCGGTTTTTCCCGGCACAGACCCGGATGAACTCGGCGCCTCAGCCGGGAAAATCCCCAGGAATTGCAAGTGCGGGATAAAGAGCAGTGACCCGGGAACGGCCCTTCCCTCCCAGGGCTTGGAATGCTCCCGGGAAAGGCTCCAGCTCCAATTCCTTCGGGGGCTCTAATGGGATCCTGGATGGGATCCAGCTCCCGATCCCGGCTGGAACCGAAACATTGGGATCACAACAAAGCTGGGAATGGGCTGTGGAGGGGGAGAGAATCCGCGGGAAAAATGGAATATTATCATTATTACTATTATTAATTATTAATAATAATTATTAATTCCAGGATATCCCGAGGCTCCTCCTCCATCCAGGTCACTGCGGAGCCATCCCTGCGTTTATTCCCAGCTAAAAACCAAGGAAAGCACCGGGAAATGCAGCTCCTGAGCCAGGAATTGTGGATCCATGAGAAGGGAACATCCCGGGTCAGCATTCCCGGGATACCCGAGAGCTGCTCCTGGGAGACGGGCAGGGAAAGTATTCCTGGAAAATGCTTTAATGGATTTTCCAGCAGGAAAAGAGCTGGCCAAGCTTCCAGGGATAACGCTGGATAACGCTACCCCAGCTATCCCAGAGTTTTCAGCGCAAAGATTTCCATGGATTTTTCCTTGTGCTCCGCACGGAGTCACGGCACAGCCTGCGGGGAATTCCAGCCACACCCGATCCCAACAAAGCCAGCTCCAAAGGAGCGAATTCCAGGCATGGGGCTGTTCCCGGGAGCATTCCCTGCTCATTCCCTGCTCATTCCCGGTTTGTGGGGCTGTTCCCGGGAGCATTCCCCGCTCATTCCCTGTTTGTGGCAGGCGAGCTGGGAAGTGTCCCACGGGAAGGAAAAGCTGGGATCCATCCCCCATCCATCCCCAAAGGCACAAATCGGGACCAAACGGGATTGGGGATGCAGGAGGGAGGTGATCCCGATCCCTGTGGGATCGCCCGGGAAGCGCCGGGCTGAGCCTGCGGAGCGGGAAATTCCCAGTGCTGGAGTCAGGGATCTCCGGGATCATGGAAAAGCAGCCGGGGGGAAAAAAAGTGAGGGATTTTTCCATGATTGAACCAAGGAAAATGCATTTGGGCGGGAAGGGGAAATCCGAGCTCCAACAAAACGCAGCAGGAGGGGAGGAGGAGCCTCCCCGGGAATGGAAAAGGAGGGCGGGAGATGCTGGGAGCGCCCGGGAACGGGAATTTCTCCTGGGAATTGCAGCTATCCCGGAGCTGCAAAAGCGCGGGATGCAGCGGGGAGCCTCGGGCGGGAGGGAAGGAGGAGATTTCCTCCTGATCCTACAGAAAGCCTGGATCCTACAGCCCCCGCGGGACTGGGAGCTCTCCAAGGTCCTCACTCCAGAGCACGGAAATCCGGGATTTTCCATGGAGCTCCGCTCCCCTCTGAGGAGAGGGACCGGGAGGGACCTTCAGGGCGGTCCCAGCACATCCGTGATTCCCTCAAAACCAAAATCCAAAGGAAAGGGAATCCCTCCCTCCCTCTCCCGCCCCGGAGCTGCGTTTAGGGATCCACATTCCAGCTCCATCCCCCCGCAATCCCTGGGAGAGCCGCCCCGCCCAGGAATGCCCGAAGGAAAAGCCTTTTCCACGCTCACAATTCCAGGTTTTCCCTACAGAGCCTCAGCTCCGCAGCCGGGCCCGGATCCCACCGCGAGCCGGGAGCATCCCGGGATTCCTGCTGTGAGAGGAAATTCCAATTCCACAATTCCACAATTCCACACTTTTTTCCTGACGGTTCGCACAAAATACAAGGAGACGGCCCAAGGAGGAAGGAGTGGGATTTTTTTTTCCATGGAAAATCAATAAGAATTGGGATCAAAAATTCCCGACTGAGGCTGGGGAGGGGCTGGGATGGAATTCCCAGAAAAGCCGCGGCTGCCTCTGGATCCCTGCGAGTGTCCAAGGCCGGGCTGGAGCAGCCCGGGATAGCGGGAGCTGCCCCTGCCCTGGAAGGGTGGGAATGGGATGGGATTTGAGCTCCTTCCCAACCCAATCATTCCCGGAATTCCCTGTGCCGAGGCAAAGGCGGAGCAGCCCATGGGAAACGATGGGAATCGGGAGCCTCGGGATACTCCGGCTCCCGGGGAAATCCGCCGGGAGCTGAGGACTCCTCCGGGGCCGGAGCCGAGCGGCACATCCCGGACTTTGCCGGGATTCCCGCGGGGGAAGCGCGAACCGGGATATTCCTTGGATTGGAGTTCTCCAGGGACGACACCAAAGCACCGGGCGGGATTTCAGGGATTGTAAAACCCGAGGCCAAGGAACGAGGAAAGCCGGGATATCCCACCTGGAATTCAGACCGAGCCCGCCGGGGCTGGGAATCCCTCGGGATTCCCCAATCCCAGCAGCGGCTCCGGGTTCGAACACGGGAATGTCGCGGCCCTTCCCATTCCCGAGGAGCTCCCGGGACACAATCCCAGCCCGGCAGGACGGAGCTTCCCTCCGGAGCTTCCCGGCTCCGGGATTTGCGGCTCCCTGTGGAAAGGTTTGGTGCCGGTGCCGCTTCCCGGGGCTGTTCCCAGGGATCCGCTCGTTCCCGCGGCGGGATCCGCGCTGAATTCCAGACCCGGCGATCCAGGGGCATCCCTGGATAAACCAGGGCCCGGCGAAATCCCGGCTTTCCCTCCGCAGCCGGGCCGGGAAGAGGGAATTCCCAACCTCGGGAAACGACAAATCCCTGGAGGAATCCTCACCCCCATTCCCGGGATCCCGGCCTGGGGAAGCGCCTGCTCCCCGCAGGCTCCGGGAGAACATTCCCAGCATTCCCATTCCTCAATTCCCAACCAACCGCGGCCCGGCCGGCATTCCCTGGGAACGGGGAGGCTGGAATTCCCTTTGGGAAGGAACCTGGGCGGAATTCCAGCGAGATTTTAGGGATCTCCTCCCCTCTGGAACGGCGTGGGTGCCCCCGGGGCTGGAATTCCCGAGGATTTGCCTTTGGAGCGGGAAATTTGGGATTTGGTGCTCCCGGGAGGCGCCGGGAGCGTCCCAGAGAGCCGAGGGCAGGCGGGCAGGGAAAGCCCATCCCGGGATCCGGGAGGTCGGGAAGGAGCTCCGGGATCGGGGCTGGCGGCCGGATAAAGGACGGCACCGAGGTGCGGCTCTGATCACATCTACCCCCAATAATTTAACATTTCCCTGCAATATTTGAACATTTCCCTGCAATTTTAATATTTCCCTGCAATAATTTAAATTTCCCTGCAGTATTTTAACATTTCCTTGCAATAATTTAAATTTCCCCGCAGTATTTCAATATTTCCCTGCAATAATTTAACATTTCCCTGCAATATTTGAACATTTCCCTGCAGTATTTTAATGTTTATCTTCAATATTTTAACATTTCCCGGCGATATTTGAATATTTCCCTGCGATTATTCAATATTTATTCGCAGTAATTCAATATTTCCCTGCAGTAATTCAATATTTCCCTGCATTTTTGAACCCCATTTGAATATTTCCCTGCCATATTTTAACTCCATTTACCCGCAAGATTTCACCTGCAATATTTTAATATTTATGTGGAATAATTTAACCTCGTTCCCCTGCCATATTTCAATATTTCCCTGCCATATTTTAACATTTCCCTGCCATATTTCAATATTTCCCTGCCATATTTTAATATTTCCCTCAAATATTTTAATATTTATCTGCAATATTTTAACATTTCCCTGCAATATTTGAATATTTATCTGCAATATTTGAACATTTCCCTGCCATATTTTAATATTTCCCTGCAATAATTGAATATTTCCCTGGAATATTTCAATATTTCCGTGTCATATTTGAACATTTCCGTGCCATATTTGAGTTTTTCCCTGCAATATTTCAGTTTTTCCCTGCCATATTCAGACCCCCTTTCCCTGCAGCATTTCCAGGCCACACATGGAATTCCCGCGGGAAAAGGCTTTTCCTGCAGCTCCATAAATCCTTGATTTATTCCATGTTCCGCTCCCCCCCCCCCCAGCCCCTGGAGCCGCTGCTGCTTCCCAGACCCTTCCCGATCTCCAGGCCATTCCAGGCAGGAGAAGACATTCCAAGGGCTGGATCCGATTCCCGGAGGGATTTCGGTGCCTCCCGGGAGGAGCTTTATGGGAATTCCTGCAGCAAAAGCTCCCAGGACTCGCCCCAGCCACGGCCCGAACTGCTCCAATTCCCGCTTTTCCGTGGGAAGGACATCCCTGTCCTTGCTGGGAAGCCGAGTCCCATTTGCCGCCACAAACCCCTTTTTTTGGGTGAAAAATGGGGGGAAAAATCCAAGTGAGCTGTGGGAAACAGGGAGGAGAAACCAAGGATGGGCTTCCCCCGAATTCCCAAACAACTGAAAATCCACATTTCAAATCCACACTGAAATCCATGTTTTAAATCCATATTTTAAATCCACACCGAAAATCCACATTGAAAACCCACACTGGAAATCCACTCTGAAAATCCACCCCGAAAATCCGTATTTTAAATCCATATGGAAGATCCACATTGAAAATCCACCCTGAAAATCCTTATTTAAAACCCGCACTGAAAATCCATATTTTAAATCCACATTTAAAACCCACTCTGAAAATCCACATTGAAAATCCACATTTTAAACCCACACTGAAAACCCTCACTGAAAATCCAATATTTGAAATCCGCATGGAAAACCCACATTGAAAATCCGTACTTTAAATCCCTATTGAAAATCCACGTTGAAAATCCACATTTTAAATCCACATTGAAAATCCACTCTGAAAATTCACATTTAAAATCCACACTGAAAACCCAACCTCAAAATCCGTATTTTAAATCTGTATTGAAAATCCACGTTGAAAATCCATATTTTAAGCCCACATTTAAAATCCACACCGAAAATCCGTATTTTAAATCCACAGAAAATCCATCCTTTAAATCCACATGGCAAACCCACACTGAGAATCCATATTTAACACCCACATGTAAAATCCACACTGGAAATCCACATGGAAAATCCACATTTTAAATCCGCTCTGAAAGCCCAGGCTGGAAATCCCCACTGAAAATCCCGATTTTCCCTCCACTCTTCCCCGACAGCAGCACCTGGAATCCCAAACTCCCGGGGCTGCCGCTTCCTGCGGCTGAAATTCCTCTCGGATATCCTGAAAAGGCCTCAATATTCCCGATTTCCCAAGGGCTCCCGTTGGGTTTCCCCAGGAAATCCCAACATCCAACCCCAAAACCCGGCAGGGAAGGGACAAAAGCCAAATATTCCGGCTCCACGCGGCGGTTTTGGGGGGAAAAATCGGGATTTTCGCTCTTCCCTCGCTCCCTGCAGAGGGATTTTGGAAATGTTCATTCCCTGAGTTTCTGCTCCCAAAAATCCGCCGGCTCCGGGGCCGGGAGCTGCAGCGGGGAGGGAGGAGAAGGCTCAGAATTCCCACTGGGAAGGAGGGGTCAGGTTTTATTTCATTTTTATTTTGCCCAGCTCCGGGAAAGGCAGAGATCTCAGCTTCCCAAGGGATGGGAAATCATCCCTGAAGGTTCAATATTCCAGAGGTTTAAAGCACAGAGCCCGGACAGGCGGGATCAGCCACTGGATCAGCTCCAATTACAGTTGGGGAGGTTTTATTCAGTTTAATCCAGGTTTTATTCAAATTAATCCAGGTTTTATTCACCCCAATCCAGGTTTTATCCAGCCTAATCCAGGTTTTATTCAGCCCAATCCAGGTTTTATTCAGACTAATCCATGTTTTATTCAACCTAATCCAGGTTTTATTCCCAGGTTTTATTCAGGCCAATCCAGCTTTTATTCACCCTAATCCAGGTTTTATTCACCCTAATCCAGGTTTTATTCCCAGGTTTTATTCACCCTAATCCAGCTTTTATTCACCCCAATCCAGGTTTTATCCACCCTAATCCAAGTTTTATCCAGCCCAATCCAGGTTTTATCCAGCCCAATCCAGGTTTTATCCACCCTAATCCAGGTTTTATTCAACCTAATCCAGGTTTTATCCACCCTAATCCAGGTTTTATCCAGCCCAATCCAGGTTTTCTTCAACCCCAAGCATTCCCTGTCCCCATCCCGATCCAGGGGAGCTCCCACAGCTCCTTCCACGTGCCCAGGATTCCGGAATTCCAGAGGTTTTCAGCAGCCTGAAGTGCGCAGACGTGGAGAGGAACCATTTGGGATTCCCCAAATCCCACCGGGAGCTTTGCCTTCCCTGCTCCGGCGGAGCCAAGGGCCGGGAAATATCGGGGAATATTGGGGAATATTGGGGAATATTGGGGAATATTGGGGAATATCGGGGAATATTGGGGAATATTGGGGAATATTGGGGAATATCGGGGAATATTGGGGAATATCGGGGAATATTGGGAAACTTCCTTCCCGGGAAGGGCTTCTCCCGGGTTTAACCCCCCAATCCCAAAATCCAAACCCTCCCCCGCTCCGCTCCGGGCTCTGGAGCTCCAGAGCATCCCCGCGGCAGCGCTCCAAGCGGGAATGACATTCCAGCAGAGGCAGAAACGACGGGAATTCATTTCCTGTGGATCTGCAGCGGGGATCGGTGCCGGAGGGCGATTCCAGCCATTCCCAGCCCCTCAGGCCCCACCCGGCGGGAAAAACTCACCCGGGAGTTGGAAAAGAAACCCCGGGAAAACCACGGAACTTTTCCAAAGGAACCTTTGGAATCACAGCCAGCCCGGGCAGGGAGCGAACCCAGGGAGGAAATCCCCAAAAAACCGCGGGAATTCCTTCCCTCATCCCTGCGGATCCTTGGGAACAGCGGCGTTGGGCAGCCCTGCCGTGACCCACAGCCCACGGGGCACGCCAGGGAGAAATAAAAATAATTTATAAATACTAGAAATGATAAAAATAATATATGTTATATTATAT
>VZRJ01011809.1:40222-56163 GCA_013397565.1 Ptilonorhynchus violaceus
GGGGGGCGGCTGTGGAAGGGGCTCCTGGTGCTGCGCTCTCCGCGCCGGAGCCGCTCCGCTCCCACGGATCGCGTGGGAAAGGGGGAAACGCGCCCGTGGAAGCATCGCCCCCGCCCCTCGCTGCCCACCTGCCCCCTCAGGCCGAGCCCGGGGAGCCCTTTAGGGTCCCCGCCTCCCTTCGCCCTCCATCGGACACCAAAAAAAGCCCCTTTTCCCCAGCACCCTGCGCGACGGGAATAACTTGGGATACGATCGGGCACCTGCCCGGGCTGGCTCCGCTCGGCTCTGTGGAGCGGCTGCCGCTCTCTGCCTTTTGATTTCGAGCAGTGCCGAGGAACGTTCCCCTAATTGTGTCCAATTAAGCTGTAAGTGCCGGTAACCGCTCCCAATCCCCTCTGATGTATTTTTTTTCCCTCGGAAGTAATTTTCCCGGTGCCTTTGGAGCCGCGTGTTTCTCCCCGGTAGATGGAGTCGTCAGCGCCCGCTGCTCTCCCGCCTCTCCCGGGGAGCTGCTTTTCCATCGCGGCAGCAACCCCCGCCTTGGGGGGGGAGCCGGCCCCAAATCCCACTCCTGGCCCCGGGAACGCTTGGAAAAATGGGATGGGGGGGCCGAGCTCCTGCGGGGCTGGGGGCGGCGGCACAAACACGGGCTGGGCTCGGCGCGGTGCCCCGGGATAACTCGGGGGGTTGGGGGGCTCCTGTCCACGCTTTTCCCGTTTTTTTAGCGCCGCTCCTACGCATCAAATCCTTCCCAACGCCTCCGCCGTGCCCGGGACCTTTCCTAAACCCGGTGGGAAGAGGCCGGCAGGTCCTGCCTCGCTCCCGGCGGGATCTCTGGCCGCTCCGCGGAGCCTCTCCTGCTTTCCCGGCGGGTCCGGCTCCTTTTCCCTGCCGCCTGTTGAGAGCGGAGGGAGTTTTCCCCCTCGGCTCCCACCGGGATAAGGAACTCCCCGAGCGCTCCGGGGCTGCCGTGCCCGCGGTTTAGGGCCGCGAACCCCAGGAAGCGAAAGGCGCCCGACCGTGAACATCCCCAATTCCCTCCCTTTCCAAGCTCATCCCAGCCCTGTGGCACAGCCGGACCCGCTCCGTGCCCGGCTGGAAAAGCCCAGCCCGGCCCCGGGATGAGCCCGCTCGCTCCTTCTCAGCTCTTCCCCTTCCCTAAAAGATCTTTCCCTCCTTTTTTTGGGGCTAGAGGGGTTATGGAGGGAAGAGCAGGAGGTTTGCACGGGGAGCCGCTCTTTTCCCTGGAATCCACTCCAAATTCTGCGCTCAAATCTCCCTGATTTATTGTCGGGAAGGAGCTTCCCTTAATTAAATGGCAGCGGCTGGCGGCGAGCGGGACTGGGGTGGCCAAGCCCGAATCCAAAAGGTTCCCCAGGAAAACATCGCGAGGACCAAACCAAACCCGGCCGGAAAACGCCAAGACCCGGCGGGACAGCTCATCCCATCCTTCGGGAATCATGTCCACGTTTGGAGCTGTCTGGGAGAGCGGCTCCCCCCGCGCTGCTCCCGAGCCCTGGGGAATTCTTGGTGCCGCCGCAGCGCCCTAAAAGCGGCTGGGACCCGGCGGCGGGCAGGAAATGAGGGAGCCGATCCAGAAACGCCGCTAATTCACCAAAGGGCCGCCCTCAAACGCTCCCGCGGCCGGAGGATGGGGTTTGGAGTCCGGATTTTGGAATTCAGGGAATTCTCGTGGGTGAATTCCGCCCTTCCTCCCCCTCAAACCGCCCCTGGAAGGTGAGGGAAAGGCAAATATTCCCGAGTTTTTCCAACCCAAAAGTGTTGCCTTCCTTTGAAATTTCATTTTCACTTCAAACACCTGCTCAGGTGAAGGCAAAAAGGGTAAAATAAAAGCTGGGAAACCCCTGGAAAATAAATCCCAAAAGTTTGTTCTGCCGGGCCCTTTTACTGCTGTTATTTCATTTATCCTGGAAGGGGCAAAAGGAGGGAGGATCCAACCCCAAACTCCTCCCCAGACTCCCGGGGTGCCTGAAACCCCTTCCCTGGACACGCTCCCGGCCTGTGCCCTCGGAGCATCCCGGGGGATTTGTGGGATTTATTCCATTGCTGAGCTCTCCCGAGCGGTTCCTGCTGGGCGAGCGGGTTTATCCCGGATTGCCCTGGGATTGTCCCGGGACGTGGAGCAGCTCTGGGACGTCCTCGGCTCTGTCGGGGTTTTTGACCGGGGCAAAACGAGCCCAGACCGCGTCCCGCACACCCCAAACATTCCGGAATCGTCCCCTGCTCTTCCCGAGCCCCGCAGGGAGAATTCCCGCCGGAGCCACCGTGGCACCACGAAGCCAAAACCACCTGGGAATGGGGCTTTCCATGGAAATGGCCCTAATCCCAGCCCTGCTGCCTCAAATCCCACACAACCCCACCCGCAGCGACCCCGGGCCAGCACAGCTTTGGGGAACCCCACAAACGTCCCCTGTATTCCAAAGGGGTTTTTTTTGGATTTGGGTTTATTTCCCGTGGATTGGGCTTCCAGCTGGGAAATTCTTCCCATGAACTGAGGATTCCGGGAGCAGAATCCTCCCTGCCCTTCCAGCTGTTCATGGGATTGTTTTGGGGCCGAGCTCTCCGGGCACAGGGAGGGGAAACGCTCCCTCCGTGACAAAACATGGGAAGCACTTTGGGAATGTCGGGATTCCTCCACCTGCTGCTCCACCCCGGCGGCACCACAGGAGCTGTTTGGGTTTCCCAGCCCTGCTCCCCCCTCCCAAAAAAACACCCAGGGAAACTTTGGATGTCTCATTTTCCAGGGCCTCGTGCGTGTTCAAAGCTAAAAAACCTGGGAGAGGGCACGGGAAAGGCCACGGGAGCCAGGACGCTGCTCCCGTGGGATTGCCGTGGGAATCGCAGCGTGGGAACGGCAGGAAAATGGGATTTTCCGGGGCTGCACTGGGGTTGAACTGGGGATTAACGAGGGAGAGCCCAGGAGGAGCCAGGCCCGGGCTGGGATGGGAACCCTGCCCAGGGGGAGTCCCCATCCCGGCGCATCCCGAAGGATGGAGCCCTCCCTCATCCCGGATTTCGGAGCGGCCGCGGCCGTGCGGCCCAGCCGGGGCTTTGGGGCATTTTGGGATCAGATTGAAGGTCCTGGGCTGGCCCCAATTAGCAGGGACTCGTTAATTGGCATCTCCCCCAGAGCCGCTATTCCCGGCCTTCCCTAAAGGAGCAATCCCTAAATGCCGGTGTTTATGGGATATATATTTAGCTGTATCCCTTTTTCCCGCTGCAGGTGGAGCAGAGGAAGGATTTGGGTCTATTTTCGCTCTCCGCCGCCGTCCTCACAATTCTCTCCTGCTTTTTTCCTTTCCCTGTTTTCCATTTCGCTGCCAGAGAAAGGAGGGGAGGGAATGGGATGGGAACGCCTCGGGATTTGGCAAGGGCTGATTGGAGCGGGAATTCTCTGGAGCAAAGGGAACAGGAAAATTCTCGTGGCCTCTTCAGCTCGAGTTCCCTCAGGAATGGGGCATCCTGGACCTGCCGATTCCCTGGAATTGGGGCCAGCCCAGCTCCTGCTCCCCATTCCCTGGCCCTGCTGGAGTTATCCCGGATCCATCCGGCCCCAGCCGGGAGGGGAGGGGAGGGAAAGGAGCTCCTTGGGAAAGGGATCCGTGGGACACATCCGGGGGCTGGGAAACGAATCCAGTGCAGCAGGATGGAAAAGATTGGAATTTTCTCCATTTTCCATCCCTTGGAGAAGCTGATCCTGAGCAGATCACATCCAACGTTCCACCTGAGCCTCGCAACTCCCGAGCCTCGGCGCTTCTCTCTTCCCCTTTGTTTTCCTTTTTCCCTTTTTCCCGGTTCCTGAAGGGCTGGGATTTCCGGGAGGCTCCTGGCTCGGGAGCTGCTCCTGCTGTGGCTCCCGCGTGTCCCTGAGGGGCTCCAGGGATGCTGATCCCGCTTCCCCTGGGAGCTCAATCCCATTCCAAAGCTTTTCCCGCTCCAAGGTTTTACCCGCTCCAAAGCTTTTCCCGCTCCACGTGCTGTGGGAGACATCCCGGTTTAATTTAAAAGGAATTTTGGGAAGGAAAAAACCCCCTGAGCTCCTTCTGCTGTTCAGACCGGGCTGGTTCAGGGCCCTGGGATGTGGATGTGGGCGGATCCGGGTGGGATTGGGCGTCTCCTGCGGCTTCATTTGGGATTTGGGCACCTCCTGCACCTTTCTATGGGATTGGACATCACCTACGGCTTCCCAAGGGATTGGACATGGCCTACACTTTCTATGGGAATGGGACATGGGATGTGGGAATTGGGCACCACCTCCGGCCCCGGCAGTGGGATGTGGCGGTGGGAACCGTGGGAAGGAGTTCCCAGCCTCCCTGTCTTGGCGGGATAACTCTGGATCCCACGTGGGAATAATCCTGGAGTGGGTCTGGAGCCTCCTCTGCACCCCCCGAGCCCAAATCCCGTAATCCTGGGAGCTCCTGGGAAAGAGGAGCCTGGAGCTTCCCGGGTCACCCCGGGACACCGCGGAGGCTCCTGGTGAATATTCCACGTCCCCTCCTGTGCCTGGAGGGAGAATTCCCTGCTAATCCCACCCTTCCCGAACCCTTTTCCCTCCTGTTCAACTCACTGGACCCGGTGAATCCAGAGGGAAACTGCTCCAGGTTCGGGGGCTGGAGAGGACGGAAAATTCCCTCTCTCCCGGGGAGTTTGGCTCCCGAACCAAGCTCAGGGAGCAATTCCTTAAGTGCAGCTTTATTCCTTGCCTTTCCGAGGAATCTGAAGGCTCTCCTGACAGCCACGTGGGAAAACGGGAAAAACATTTTTCCTTTTTCCTTTTTCCTTTTTCATCTCTCCTTTTTCCTTTTTCCTTTTTCATCTCTCCTTTTTCCTTTTCCCTTTTTCCTTCTTGCTTTTCCCTTTTCCTGTTTCCTCTTTCCTCTTTGCTTTTTCCTTTTTCCTCTTTCCTTTTTCCTTTTCCCTTTTTTCTTTTTCCTTTTCCCTTTTTCCACTTTCCTCTTTCCTTTTTCCTCTTTCCTTTTCCCTTTTCCCGGTTTCCCCAGACCCGCTGCCGTTTCAGATCCAAGAGGCTGCCTCATCCCTGTTTTTACAGCAGCGGGAGGGGAGTGGGAATATCGGGCTTCAGATCCCAAAGGATCACAGGGAAGAGCCAATTCCATGCCAGCCTCTGATCCCACAGCTCCAGGACCGCCCTTGGAAGTTCCTTTATTCCCTGCACCTGCTGGAAAACAAACGTTGGGCTCCCTGGGCCGGTTTGGAGCCTCCCCATGGAGCTTTGGGCTGGAATTTTAGGGATTGAGCGGCCCTGGAATGGTCCCTGGATCAGCCCCGGAGCTGCCACTGGAACCTCCCCAGCCCCAGATTTCCTGGGATTGGTTTGTGGCACGAGGAATTGCAGGCAAATATTCCCATTTAGGGGTTTTTTTTCCACCCTTTTTCTGTGAGTAGCTGGGTGGGGAATCATGGAATCGTGGAATGGTTTGGGCGGGAAGGGACCTTAAATCCCATCCTGGTCCCACCCCAGGGGCAGCTCCCGCTATCCCAGGCTGCTCCAAGCCTGGCCTTGGACACTCCGGGGATCCGGGGGCAGGCCCAGCTCCTCCGGGAATCTGCGCCAAGGTCGGCAAAGGATTCCCTGAACCTGGGGGAGGATTCGGGAAGGTCCCCGCGTCCCATTCCCAGCCTGGCTCATCCCTGCTCCCGCTCCGGGGTCCCGTTGGAGGGGATCGATAAACGGAATTACTGCGGAAATCCCTGGAGCGCCCGCGGGATGCGCCTGGAAGCACAAACGGCTCCGGCCTGGCCCCGCTCCCGGCGCGGGAGACTCCCGGATCCTGCAGATCTCCGGGAGAGCGCGGCGCTCCTTCCCGAGGGAATTCAGGTGGGAATTCAGATGGGAATTTAGAGGGAATTCAGAGGGAATTCAGAGGGAATTTAGAGGGAATTCAGAGGGAATTCAGAGGGAATTCAGAGGGAATTCAGAGGGAATTTAGAGGGAATTTAGCCCCTCTCTGCACGCAGAAAAAGCTCCCCCTCTCCATCCGAACCAGCTCCGATTCCTGTCAAAAATCCCTTCAAGGGATCACATTTGGCAGCCCCAAAGCTGCTCCGGTTCCTCCCAGATTCCATGGGAACGCTGCCAGCTCTTCCAGCACGGGCTCATCCAGGCAATTCCCACCGTGGGAATCCCGACGGCTGTGACCTCTCCTCACACCAGCAGGGAGAATTCGGGAATTTTGACCTCCCTCCCGTGGATTTCCAGGATTAGAAGCCACGAGGGGGGTGCTAAAGGCCTGTTTCCCTGGATATCCCCGTTTTCCTGGCACGGGGGGGGTATCCATGGGGATCCGGGGCGGGATTGGCGGCAGGAGAGGCAGGTGAGTGGCACCTGCGGAGCTGCCGAAGCGAAAGGATCCAGGGAATTTTCCTTTGGCAGCCTAATGGGTGACAGCAGTTGCGTGGGAAGATTAATGGAGGAAAGGTTGGATAAAATAGCAGCTCCATCCCGAAGTTTTTCAGGCGCTTCTCGGCGGTTACATAATTGGAAATGACATTGATTTCTGGGAAAAAATACAACAACCCCCCCCAGCCGACACTGGGAAACTTGGAATGTTTCGGGCTGGATTCCGCTCCCGCTGCTGGCAGAGGAAATTTGGGTTTTTCTTGGATTTCAGGGCAGTTTCAGGCTGGTTTTTCAGGAATGAGGAGCGGGATTTGGTCCTGGATAGCCTTGGAGGGGAAAAGGGGCGGGGCTGTCCCAGCCAGGGAAGGGTCTGGGATTGCATCCGGCCGGAATTCCCTGTGCGGGCTGTTCCTGGATATCCAGCTCCACCCTGGGTCGGGATTGCCCCTGGGGTGCGCTCAGAGGGCTTTTCCAGCCTAAAGCATTCCCGGATTCCGTGACCCTTCCAGGAGCCTCTGGCAGAGTCCCTGCTGTGGCTCCCAAGGAGCTCCGGGCCATTCCTGGCTCCCATTCCTGGCTCCCATCCCATGGATCCAGAGCTGGAGGCCCAGGTTAAAGCCAGGGATGAGTTTTCCGTGGGAATGGTGGGATTTGGTTCCCGGCTGGAGCCGGTGACCCCGGAGGTCTCTCCCGATGATCCCGCGGGTCTGGGATGGCGCCTGCGGGAGCAGCAGGAGATTCCCATTCCCAGCTCATCCAGGCCTGGGACACCGGGGAAGGGCACCGGGAGGGGATGGGAGCCCGGAGCCCTCCTCCTGCCTCGTTTTCCCTGGATCCAGCGGCAGTTCCCAGGCGCGGGCCGGGACAGCATCCAGGACCCGGCTCCGCTCAGTCCCGGCCTCTCCCCTGGCCGGGATCCAGCCCTGGAAGCTGCTCCCTCTCCCATCCCGGCCACTCAGGATCTTTCATGGAATCATGGAATGGTTTGGGTGGGAAGGGACCCCAAATCCCACCCATTCCCACCCCTGCCATGGGCAGGGACACCTCCCACGATCCCAGGCTGCTCCAGCCCGGCCTGGGACACTCCCAGGGATGGGGCATCCATGGGATAACCCGTGCCAGGCCCTCCCCACCCTCCCAGCCGGGAATTCCTTCCCGGTGTCCCATCTAAATTGACCCTTTTCCTTGGCTGCTTCCCTGTGTTTTCCATCCTTTGGCTCCTCCCATGGCTGACACGGAATTTTTAAATTATTCTTTAAAATCCCTGCTTTTTTCTTTCATGGAATCCCACGGGAAGGCAAAACCAAGGAAGCTCCTGGATGGAAAAAGCCCTGGAGAAAGGAGACCGCAGCAGGAAAAGGCTCCTCCGGAAGGGACGGATGGACTGATCCTGTCAGGATTCGTTTCCCTGCGCAGACATTCCCTGAAGGAATCTCCTCAGTGTTTCTGGGAATGTTTGAATGGATCCTCTCCCTGCTCCCAGGAAAAGGGGGTTTGCTCCAGGTGGGAAAGGCACAGGGATGACGTTTCCCGCTGGGATTTGCTCCCTCCCTGTGTTTTCCCCGTAAATATTGGATCCATTTTTATTCCGAATTCCCCTCTCCCGCTCTCTCCTCCTTTCCCAGCCCTTGGATGAGGCCGTGGAGCTTCCCTGAGCCGTGGGTAACGGGCGGGATCATTCCCCCTGATTCTCTCCAAGGTTTTTCCCTTCCCGGGGCTGTTTCCTCTCCGGAGTTGGTATTTTAAAACAATTTCCCTGGAGGAGTAAAAGCTCCCTGGAAATGCTCCCCTCGAACCCTCCCTGATCCCTGCTCCCTCCTTTCCGCGCTTCCTCCCGCAGGGATTTGAGATTTTTGACGACTCCTCACTGGTTTTTTATAATTTTGTCCAGAATTTTGGGATCAAGATGCGCCAAGGAAGGATTTGCTCCCGTGCCCGCGCCCCAGCTGTGAAATCTGGGAATGAAAGGAAGGATTTGCTCCCGTGCCCGGGTCCCAGCTGGAAAATCCGGGAATGAAAGGAAGGATTTGCTCCCGTGCTCCTGTACCAGCTGTAAAATCTGGGAATGAAAGGAAGGATTTGCTCCCGTGCCCGGGTCCCAGCTGGAAAATCTGGGAATGGACACATTCCCATCTTCCTTCCTGGCTTTGCCGTCATCGATTCCGAGGTGCCACGGGAGGCGATGGGAGCCGGGAGGCTCCGGATAAGGAGGAATCAGCAGCTGGGATCTGGCGGTTCATGGATCACCCTCCCCAATCCTCCCCAGCCCTTCCCCAAAAGCAGGCCTGTTGATTTTCCCTGTGGCTATTCCTAAATATCAGTGCAGAATCCACCTCCATTCCCATTTATCCCTTGGGAATGCTGACGCCGGGGGTGTATCACATCCCCGGGATGGACGGGAAGGCACTGGGATGCGACATTCCCGCTAAAATCCCTCCATCCCTCCCTCCCCTGGGGTGTTTTCCACGACAAAGGAGCTCCTTTCCTCCCTGACATCCCATCCCGCTCCAGTCCCCAGGGAACCGTTCCCAGGATAACGGCGCAGGGCAAAGAATCCCTAATTCCGGTTTACTTCCCTCTGCCTTTCCCGATGGTTCCCGCGGTGCTGCCGGGGGATCACTGGGAGCGCCCGAGGAGCGGAAGGACAAATCCAAAGTGTGGATCGTGGAGGCAGCCCGGGGGAAACGCGGCTCGGGAAGCTTCTCCTGGGAGAGCTGGAATTGTTCTCCACAGGATCTTGTCCGGTGCTGGGCTGGCACCATTCCTGGGGGGCCTGGGAGCTCCTCAGGGTCACAGACTGTGGAATTCCAGGATGGTTTGGGTGGGAAGGAGCTTAAATCCCACCCATTCCCACCTTTGCCATGGGCAGGGACACTTCCCACTATCCCAGGCTGCTCCAAGCCCCGTCCAACCTGGCCTTGGACACTGCCAGGGATGGGGCAGCCACAGCTGCTCTGGGAATTCCATCCCAGCCCCTCCCTACCCTCACAGGGAGGAATTCCTTCCCAATATCCCATGTATCCCTGCCCTCTGGCAGCGGGAAGCCATTCCCTGTGCCCTCCATCCCTGCCCCTCTCCAGGGATTTTCCATGGCTGTTCCGGGAGCCCCGATCGCTGCGGTTGAAGCAAAACGAGGCCGGTGCTGAACGAGCCCGGAGCTCCCGGTGACTCATTCCGGATTAATGGGAACGAGCAGGGAAAGCTCGGGCGGGATAATTGGCAAAGCAACTCCGCAGCGGAAGGGAAGGCAACGACTGAAAGTAATTACAGGGAATGGCCGGTAAATCCTGCCTGGAAAACCACCGGGAAAACCTCCCGCACGGCCTGGGGCTGAGGGAGCAGGGAGTGAATCCCTCTGGAATGAATCCCCACTGGAATGCTGGGGCTGGAGCGGCGCAGCAGCCTGGAGCTGCCTCTGGAATGAATCCCTGCTGGAATGCTGGGGCTGGAGCGGCGCAGCAGCCGCAGCCTGGAGCTGCCTCTGGAATGAATCCCTGCTGGAATGCTGGGGCTGGAGGGGCTGAGCCGGGATCCCGCTGGGGCTGCCGAACACGGCCCCGGGCAGGGCTGAAAACAACTGGAGGATTCCAGGGAAGCTGCCGAGGGAATGCCTTGGATGCGGGGAATGCAAGGCTGCCTTCGGATCCTCACCCGCCCCCGGCACTCCCGGGAGCGCTGCGGGAGCTGGGCTGGGATTCCACTCCGATCCCAGGGGAGCACCAAGGATCTCCTGCTCCGGCTCTGCCCCTGGCTCAGGGTTGGTTCCCAGGCCCCGGGTGTTGGTGAGAGGGGAAATCCCGGAGAGTTCTTGTTGTCCCAAGGAATTCCTGCTTTTTAGAGCCCCAGATCCTGTCAGAGTTTCCCTCCCGCTGGTTTGGGATCGCTTTCCTCCTGGGTTGCTCCTCCAGCTCTCCCGGGGGTCGTGGAGATTCCAGGGTCATGGACATTCCAGGATCATGTTGATTCCAGGGTGATGGAGATTCCAGGGTGATGGAGATTCCAGGGTCATGGACATTCCAGGGTCACGAGTTTGGAGCTTCCAGGTCCCTCCCAACCCCGACCATTCCATGATTCCAGCATTTTCCCTGCCGCTGGGTTGGGGTTGATTTTTCCGATCCCAAGGAACTTTCGGATTTTTCCCTTCCTGAGGAACAGCTCCGGCTTTTCCCACCCCCAAGGCCCCCACTCCAAGCCCTATCCCAGCTCTTTCCCGTCATTCCCAGGATCCCTGTGTGGATGTGGCAGCCCCTGGAGCCCCGTGCCGTGCCCAGGCTGCGGGGCAGCGCCGGACAATTCCCGATCCGGGAATGCTGAATCCATCTCCTGGAGCTGAGCTCACAGGGAGCGGGGCTGGCAGCTCCGGGGTGTCCTCATTCCCACACAGCCTGGAATGGGATGGGAACCCCCCGGGCCACGGGGCTGGGCTAAAATATCCCTGGAATTCCAGCAGGGCCGGGGCAGGATTGAAACCCCTCCTGAGCATTCCCAGCTCCAACAGGAAAAAGCTGGGAGAAGGTCACTGCTCCTGCTCCTCCTCCCAGTCCTGCCGGCTTTGGTGTGTCCTGCATCCATCAGATCCGACATGGGAACTCCCTGGAGTGGCGTTTGTCCCAAACCGGGAGAGAGGCTGGAGGGCTCTGCCGGGATAACAGCAGGGAAATGTCCCGGTGGGCTCTGAATTCCAAGGTTTTCTCCGAGATATTCCCTGGGGGAGCTCTCCAGGAGGAAGGGACGAGGTCTGAGGCCACGAGACGGGAGCAGGGACAGCCCGGGGCGGGCGGAGGGGCCGGGAGGGGTCACGGCTGCAGCTCCTGGCGGCTCATCCAGGATGGGATAAACTGGGATCCCCTCGGACCCGGCCCTTCCCGAGCCCGAAATTCCAGCCCAAAGGGCGCAGGAATGGCCTTTTCCTGCTGCTGCCCCTGAGGGATGTGAGCCGCTGGATCCCTGCCGGGGCTGCTCTCCCCTCGGGCGCGCATCCCAAAACGCGCCCTGGGAGCAGCTGGAAAATCCCAGGGAGCCAAAACGGGACGGTCCTGGAGCATCTCCAGCCCTTTGGGGCCCATTTGGGCACCAGGAATTTGGGCACCTTCAGGGCAGGGAATTCTCTGTCCGGAGGCTTCTCCCTGTCCCAGCCGGAGCTCCGAGGGCGAGGGAAGCGTTTGGGGGTTCTCCCGTGGGATTGTCGGATTTGAGGTTCCCCCGGGAGCTCACCTGGGTCAGCACCATCCCCCAAATCCAAAGTTTTGGGGTTCTGCACTAAATCCCGGCCCTGCCACACCCCGGGCTTGGAGCCAGGGTGGGTCTGGAATGTTCCCTGCACACCCAGGGTGGAATCCCCCTGGGAAGTGAGGGCTCCTCACGGACCAAGGAGCGCCAAGACCTCCGGGAATGAGCCAGGAGAAGGGAATCTCCACCGGATTCCCTGAGGAAGCCGAGCCTGCAGGGAGGGGGTGACACGGCCCGGGAAGGGAGAGGAGGAGCAGGAGGAGGAGGAGGCAGGGAATTCTCATGGATTCCGTCGGCCTTTGCTGCCAACTCTGGGAACTGGAGGGCCGGGAGAGGATCAGAGGCAGAAAAGCAAAGAAATCAAAACAAACGGAGACTCCGAGGAGCTCCGGCTGTGCGGGGAACACATCCCGGACCCACGGGAACAGGGAACACAGCCCGGAGCCACGGGAACAGGGAACATATCCCAGACCCACGGGAACAGGGAACACAGCCCGGACCCACAGGGAACACAGCCCGGACCCACGGGGAGCACATCCTGGACCCACGGGAACAGGGAACACATCCCAAACCCACACCCACAGGGAACACATCCTGGACCCACAGGCACAGGGAACACATCCCAGACCCACAGGGAACACATCCCAAACCCACACCCACAGGGAACAGGGGACACGGGGTCCTGCACAAAAGGGTTTTCCCTGGAAAAGCAGCGGGGGAGGCGCAGCTGCTGCTTCTCTGGATCCGTCACCCCCCAGGAAAATCTCCTTCCATAAAATCAGCCCCGGGGCTGGGGCTGTTCCAGTGGGTCCTGGGAGCAGAACGGGAACGTTTCCTGCTCCAGGGTGGGCAGGGGAAGGCACTGCAATTCCTGCACGGTTCATTCCTGAATTTGCTTGGTCTGGACACGGATCCAGGTCGGATTTCCCTTCTCCAGCTCTTCTGCCAAAGGAATTTTACATCCCATTTAACGTGCCATGGCTTGGCCCGGCAGGAAGGGTCTCCGTGGCTCCATGCTGGGGGTTTCCAGCCTGGAATTGGGGATGGAATTGGTCAGAGGAGGAGCCAAGCTGAGCCCGAGATGCTTCATTAAGAATCCCAGAATCATGGAATGCTTTGGGGTGGAAGAAGCCTTAAGGATCATCCCATTCCAGGCCTGCCATGGGCAGGGACACCTCCCACTATCCCAGGCTGCTCCAACCTGGCCTTGGACAGTCCCAGGGATCCAGGGGCAGCCACAGCTTCTCTGGGAATTCCATCCCAGCCCTTCACCGCCCTCCCAGCCAGGAATTCCTTCCCAACATCCCGCCTATCCCTGCCCTCCTTCATCCCGAGGCCATTCCCTCGTCCCGTGTCCCTCCGTTTTCCCGCAGATCCGGCAGTGCCGCGTCAAAGCCCCGCAAACCCATGGGAATGTCGGAAATTGGCGACGTTCCCACCCAGGAGTGACAAAGCTCCAGGGACACAGCCCTGGGAGGCGGCGGAATAAAATCAGGGAGCTTTTGGCTCCCGGCAATTGGGATGGAGCCGGAGCAAGCCCTGGCTCGGGCAGGGGGGGATTATCCTCAATTTCCTGCTGGAAGCCTCTGGATGCGGCTCCAGATCCTCCCCTGCTCCTCCTCTGGCTGCAGCCGGACTTTTTAAGCTCAAATGGAGAAAAACACTTCATGGGAATATTTCCCTGGGAATTTCCATCATCCTGCACCATTCCCTGAGGGCTGAAAGGAGAAGGCACCACTGGATCCCAAGATCTTCCCTGTGCTCCCTCTATTCCTTCCCTCGGCCCCGGGAGCACAGGGATCCAACAGGGAAGGGTTTTCCTTCTCCAGGGATCNGGGAGCTGAACTCCCGCCCTGCTCCGACCCCATTCCTTTTGGGAAGGAGGGGCTGGGGAGCCCCTCGGGAGCGGCTGTTCCCGCTGGGAACAGTTCTTTATCCCAGCACCAGGCAGGAGTTGGACCAGAGCTCCTTCAGGGACGGAGCTGAGCTCCTGAGAACCATGGAACGGCCTCCAGAGGGGCGGGAACGGGAATTTCCGGGGCGCTCTGGAACGCCAACACCACCCCGAGACAGAACCTTTGGATCGTTTCGGTGGGAAAAGACCTGGAATGTCAGGTGGCTCTGAGCACCCCTGGAGACCCTCGGAGGGAAGGTCCTGGACCTCTCCACGCCCTGGGAAACACCGGGAAAACGCTGCCGGATCCCGTTGCTGCTGGCACGAGGAGGGAAACACGGAATCCCACCCTGGATGTCGCCATTCCACGCCCTTCTCTTCCCACGGGACAGGATTCCCTGGTGTTCTTTCCCCTCCGGACAATGGGGAATTCTGCGCTGGCCTCGGCGGGACAGAAACCCTGAACTCGGAATTTCCATGGATGCGGGACCTGCTGGGGGTCTCCAGAGGGAACAGCGGGAGAGGGAAAGGCAGGGGGGCTGCAACAGAGGGAAATGAGGATCCCTGGGAAGCAGAAATGTCGGTTGGGAAGAGCGGGAGCAAAGGGCAAAGCATCTCCAGGGAAAAGCGAGAACATCATCCACGGATGGGAGCTGGGGAGGAGCATGGGAGGAGGAGGTGGTTTCATCGGGAGCTGAGGAATGCTCGGTCAGGGATAAAGGAAAACCCCACAAACACCTGCAGAGGATCCAGAGGAGCCGGGATCCATTTCCTGCCCATTCCCGGACCCTGGGGAATAAAAATGAGCAGAGATCCTTTTCCTGCCCATTCCCAGACCTGGAGGAGGTTTGGGGTCTCCATTTCCTGCCCATTCCTGGATCCTGGAGGAGGTTTGGGGTCTCCATTTCCTGCCCATTCCCAGATCCTGGAGGAGGTTTGGGATCTCCATTTCCTGCCCATTCCCAGATCCTGGAGGAGGTTTGGGATCACCTCTGCACGACGCTGGGGCCAGGAGCTCGGGACAGAACACCAGGAAAAGCGGGAATTCCTCTCCCAGCACGGCTCCAGCAGGCAGGGATGGATGGAGCCGACAAAATTCCAGGGATGGACTGATTGGGGTTTTGGGAACGCCTCCATTGCTGCTCCTGGGGCTGTTCCTGCTCTGTGTCCCAAAGCTGGCTCCTCTTTCCCGCCATTCCTGCTCCCCTCCCTGCACAATTCCTGTGGCTCGGGATGAGCCCCGGGCACGTGGGAGCCGAGAGCTCCGGAGGGGGGAGGGGGGGGGGCTGCAATCCCAAACCTGGCCCTGCTTTGGGGGCCCAGAGGCCTCGAGGGGCCCTAGGGGTGTCCCAGGGGCAGCTCAGGGGGATCCAGGGGGATCCAGAGGTATCCAGAGGGATCCAGAGGTATCCCAGAGGTGTCTCAGGGGTACCCAGAGGTATCCCAGAGGTGTCATACGGGTATCCAGAGGTATCCAGAGGTGTCCCAGAGGCATCTCAGGGATAACCCAGAGGCATCTCAAGGATATCTCAGGGGTATCCAGAGGTATCCCAGAGGAGTCTCAGGGATATCTCAGAGGTGTCTCGGGGGTGTCTCAGGGGGATCCAGAGGTGTCCAGAGGTATCCCAGAGGTATTCCAGGGATATCTCAGGGGTATCTCAGGGGTATCCCAGAGGTGTCCCAGAGGTATCCAGAGGTGTCTTGGGTATCCCAGAGGGGTATCCAGAGGTGTCCCAGAGGCATCTCAGGGATATCTCAAGGATATCTCAGGGTGCCCCAGGGGTATCTCAGGGGTATCCAGAGTTATCCCAGAGGTATCCAGAGGTATCTCAGGGATATCTCAAGGATNAGGAGAGGCTCAGATTTCCGATCCCAGGAAAGCCCCCCAGTCCCAGCTGCTTTCCCTGGAGAGGCGGGGGCAGGGGGAGGCCGAGGCCGCGGCGCTCCGGGGGGAACACGCAGGAGATTCCCATCCCCTCGGAGCGCGAAATAACAGCACGTGGAATTACGNGGATATCTCAGGGTGCCCCAGGGGTATCTCAGGGGTATCCAGAGTTATCCCAGAGGTATCCAGAGGTATCTCAGGGATATCTCAAGGATATCTCAGGGATATATCAAGGATATCTCAGGGGTGCCTCAGGGGTACCCAGAGTTATCCCAGAGGTATCCAGAGGTATCCCAGAGGTATCCAGAGGTATCCCAGAGGTATCCTGCCCTGCCCTTCCCACCCTGCCCCCTCCCTCTGCAGCTCCGTGTTCTGGGATCCCCTCCCACTCCCCTCCGGCGGCTCTGGCAGCTTTGGGATTCCGGGAGTGAATCCTCCATCCCCCCACGCCAGCGGCTCTCCCGGCGAGGGCTGCGCTCCGCAATCCCAGGAGTGCTGAGCCCCCGATCCCAGGAATGCTGAGCCCCCAATCCCAGGAGTGCTGAGCCCCC